>JAAGVU020000123.1:14048967-14079133 GCA_011763525.2 Mormyrus iriodes | reverse complement strand
ACTGATTAACAACCCCCTCTGCTACTTAACTGACCAGATCAATATCCCAGAAGTTTAACTGACTTGATGCTATACTCCGATTAAAAAGTGTTCCTTAAATTTTTTTGAGCAGTGTAGTTCTCTTAAGTGCTACTGTTATGTACTATGTCATGAAATGACATAAAACAAGCTGTAACTCACATCAGTAAGACAGCGGTTTGGCAAAGTGGCTGCAGCTTGTTGTCATTGTTTGTCAGGGGGCTGAGTGGACCAGCAGATCATTCCTACCCTGGGGTGCTGAAAGGGGCATGGATACCCTGGCAGATTCAGAGGGCATAGCACTTTTCATGGGCCCTCGAATACATTAAATTATACAATTATTTAATGTGAGGGGGGCAGGGGACCCAAGGTGACATTTTGCCACGGGGACTAGAATGTCTAACTACTCCCCTGTTCCTACTAAAAGACATTCAGACAATCCAGCAAAGCCATTCAGACAAACGAGCTGAGCAGGGCTGACGTGCTGAAGTCTATGGTCCTGCCCAGTGACGTATATATCAAATCAACACACACCCAAGAATTCTGCTTCAAATGCGGCTGCATTACATTTAATGTCTGTGGCCCAGAGGATGAAAAATTGCCCCAGATCTGTCAGCTGGATTTCTGCTGAAGATGACCACTTGCGAATTGAAGTACACGCTGGCATATTGGGAATCCTGGGCAGATTGAGTCCTGGTCAGGAGGTTGTACAGAAGGACGGGCTTAAAGTAAAAGTACCTCAAATCAGTAATGAGGCCACGTGTAGCTGAGGGTACAGTGCCAGGGGTGGCACTCTGTGCTGTCACACAGTCACCTCTAAGCAGTTTTCTTCTACTGACCAGTAGTCTGTTTCTGAGCATGTGACATATGGGGATACACTGCTGGGAATCTGCAGAAGGACATATCCTCGGACGTGGTCTGAAATGTGCAGTGCTGCTCTTTCCAGACACTGGCACAAACTGAGAACCATTCAGGGCATCATCTCCCCCTACTTTACAGTGATCAGACTGCTGTCTCCGTCCCGAGCACCTTTACCTTTCCCCGCAGTGCCCTCACTGCAGGCCACACGTCTCATTCTTGGGCATTTCTGCTCCTCCATTCTCACGCATTATGTGACATGTGGTGCTGTTCACTTCTGCAGACAAATCAGTACTTTGTACCAATATGTAAAAATGCCCCCCCCCATGAAAGCTGAATCTTTGAAAAGATTTCATTAGCCAGTTTTGTAATACCAGCTGTGTTCTGGCAATATAAAGCCCCCGTTGAGAAGCAAAAAAATAACACTCATCACTTCCCAAACACCTCCGTATCCACCCAGTTCTCTCTCAACTAAAACAATCCCTCAAACAGCCCCTCTGATCACACTACTTGACTTACTGTCCTTTTAAAACTCATAATAGAAAATCTACTCCATTTCTTTCAGATTATATACAGTACCAGTCAAAAGTCTGGACACACCTGCTTTTATTGCATTTGCCTCTGTTTTAACTATGTTATTTGCCTCATAGTAAAAGGCCTCAAGGCAAAGAAGTATTACATATTAAATAGCGTAACGGCCAAGAGAAGTGGTCAACATCTCAAAATTTTCTCAGATTTTAGACTTTTCAAGACAGTCCCCTTTGGCTTCTATGACAGCACTGCAGACTCTTGTTGTTCTTCCAACCAGCTTCCAGATGCAGCCACCTGTAATGCTTCTCCAACTGTCCTGAAGGAGTTTCCACAAGTTCTGGGCTACCTTGCTCTTACTCTTCAATCCAAATCATCCCAAACCAGCTCTATTGCAGAGCTTGATTTCTTGCATTGTTCACAAGATTGACTTGTAGGTCTTTGACTTTTTGTATGTCCATTCAGAATGATTAGGAAGCACCAACCGCTTTTCATCTATTACATTTTAACAGATCAATGGGCATCCATATGAATATATTTATTTTGAGAAATTCAGGCAGAAAGGACATAAAAATTATACCTATTCATAATTGTCATCATTCTTTTATGATACGGCATCTAGTGTCCTAAGGCTCCAGAAAAACAGCAAGAAAAATCTTTACTTGTCTTGCACTGTGACATCACTATGACGTTCTGTCATATCTACCCCTGTGACATCACTATGGCGTTATGTCATATCTATCCCTGAAGCATTGCCATGGCGCATCCATCCCCGCGGCATCGCCATGGCGCATCCATCCCTGTGGCGTACCTATTGGGCTGCTGATGATCTTGTGGTGCTCTCAGAACCAAAGACACAGTGCACAGCGATAGCAGCAAAACAGCACTGTGCACAAACATAACAGATGTTGCTCCTGGGCCTTTTTGGATCACTTAATTTTATAAACCTTCCTCACTCCTTGTTCCCCCATCTGTCAATATCCTCAACTAGAAAAGCACGCAGGATGCATTCCTACACAAACAGGTAAATAATAAGCAACTAAAAATGTGGAGTATAGAATAATGGAATAACAACTGAACCAGTAATTCTGGTAAATCTAAATGCTAAATGCATTTGACAATTGAAAAATCTTTTGAGTCGAGTGTTATTTGCCATAACAAACAAAGTAATGATTGAAAGAAAATCAACCTTTCAACTGTTTGTCTGCCTCTGTTTCAGTTTATACGTCATAACTGTCCAGTCAGGATGGAGACAAGGTCTTGAAGGTTGCCAAGACAACTTGCACCTCATTCGTCACAAGCTTCCGTAAATAGCAAACTAGACATGTTCAAGCTTCTATACACACGCACTGACATGTGCCCAAATAAATTCAAAAGAAGCCTTCAGGTGTCATTTTGGCACCTCAATAATAATAATATTGGGCATGATATTGACATTAATTATTCAACATAATTTATATTGTAAAGGATTTCAACATTGAGCATCATCCAATAATCATTTTTATTCTGCAGATGACAAAAATAAATGTGCCAAACCTACACATACAGCATGTTATATATGTATGGCTAAACTATGCATGTAACTGTTCTATTCATATTGCCATTTTGTATGTATAACCCTGATATGACACATGCTAGCGCTGCGATTTCTCCCCTTCTCCCTACACACCCCTATGCAGATACACAGCGCTGAATATAAACATAGTGCATGTAATGAAATGTAAAATACACTCATCAGGAAAGCAAAAACCGTGTCCATTATACAGCCACGTGTTCGCTGGTAGTGAATCATCTTCCCGCACAAGAATAATGACGCTTTAGTGGAGACTTCAGATGGTTTAACCTCTTAAATGTTTAAGGGATTATTCTTTTCGTTTGCGCACTAGTTCCCTGGTGAATGTAACCTACTGATGTGGGTCATGCAGCCCAAAGAGTTAGAGAGATGTGTCTGGCACTAAAAACTTTGAAATTGCATTTTTGAAACCAGCGGCTAAAATTGTCAATGGAAGAGATTCTTGCTAATAAATGCTCGTGAAGAACATTTGTTGTGGTTTCAACTGCACAACTGAAGTTTGTTGGATGACAGCTGCTTTATATAGGAGCGACCAGGGGCGTCGGAACTGGAGAGGGAGACATGTACCCCCTGAAATTTAATCTGGATTTATTCATCCCCATTTTAAAGCAAGATCATATGCTGCCGGAATCAGAAACATCTGACGTGCCCTCCTACCTTTGCTGCAAGTGATGAACTTGGCTTTTCGAGAAGATCCCAGAGTTTCTTTCGTTTGTCTGCACAACACGTGTTGTCAAACTCTTCTCCCTCCCGTTCCCTCAGCGTTTCCGCCTCTCGCTTCAGCTCCTCGTTCATCTGCTCCTTCTTCTGATGGTAGCGAGCCTGGCAGCACGACTCCAGGTATATCTCGTCAATGCCCCAGTAGTCCAGCTCCTGACTGAAGGACAAGGCGCACATTTCTTCCATCATATGTAACTTACCCGTGCGATAGAAATTTAGGATGGAGGTGAATGCGCCCGGGTGCCTGTCAAAAAAGTACTCGTTGTCCTCCAAACAGTAATCATCACATATTTCTATTAATGTGTCATGGGTGTTGCAGTCTCGGAGCTTCCCTAGCCGCGTGCGGGGTAACCTGTCCAGCGTCCTCCACAGGACTTCATGCAAAAGCCCCCCGACATTAAGCTTGACTCTCCGAGTACCCGCCTTGCTTCGTATAATTTCCACCGGCTCTGGGGGCAGAAAAGACATCGATCTTGACCCGTATTTATTCATGCTCCCTGGAAAAGTCTTTTCCACTTGCGGATCACCAAGGCTGGAAGAGCTGCTGCGGTCCCCAGGACTCCATCCGGGAGCGATTTACCGTCTGCATTTGATTTTTCTCTCCTCCATTCTTGCGCCTGGGAGGTTAAACAAAAGACATCATGTCTAACATGGTGACAGACCGCAGATGAACACCGGGGGGGGGGGGGGGGAAGATGCCTACTAATCAGGGAAAGAAATACATAATATTGGCAGGGAAGGTCCGCCGTGCGCGGGGGGAAGACGCCCCAGTTCGGAGCGCTGTCCGCGGAGGCAGTGCTGAAAACGCTGCTGCCACTCAGAAAGCATTACATTTATATCGTTCTGAAACTACATAAATCCCAGTTCTGAAACCAATTTCGGCCTTTAATTAAATATAAGTCGCTCAGCGTATACTTTACAGAAAGTTACAGTAAATCGAAGGTGCTCATGGAGATTACAAACAGTGCGAAACTGGACCATGGGGTCAGAACTGGAGTGACTAAAAAAACGCTAAAGATAAATAATTGGCTATTTTACCGAAGCGTTTAAAGCCAGTGATAGTCAACTGAAAGTGACAATAATGGTGTTACAACTGAAGCGAGCCACCGTGGGTAGAACTGACGTTTTCAACCATCCAGCGCATACAGAAAATCCGTCAGTAATAAATGACTTTCAAGTTTAATGCACAACCATATTCAGATAGTTATTTAAGCAATAAGAGTGCCATACAATAATCATAATTAATGTACTCTGAAATGTTTCATTAACCCCAACATTAACAACGAGTTTCTAAGCAAACCTAACCTTCGTGTCTCGCCTTAAACTACAATATCTTAATATCAAATAACAGCGACACGCATAAAGCCGATGGTCAACGTAAAAAGTGTACATTTAACTAATATATAAACAATCAAACGTCCCCTTTAATAAGGAGAATAACCTGTATGCGTTATTTGCATTGAGACATTACTACACAGCCATGAAGCTGCGTTCGTTAAAATGCTCCAACGTGACGGGGACGATAAATGTTATAAACTGTACAGTTTGTTCTATTATTTCGGCAAAGAGAAGTCAAGCAAATTACCTCGCTTTGTACAGAATATTCCCGAGCGAAAATAACCTTCAGAAATTATATAATTACGTACCTTTATTGCGCCCTGGAAGATAGCATAAAACCACTCCAGTGGAGATTAACGTGGAAAACCGTCAGTGCTTTATCACGCGTATTCCATGTGAGGTCTCAGGCATTTTGGAAAAGGGGGTCAGGAAAGGCTGCATCTCGCAGTCACGTTTCCTCTCCGTGCAACAATAAAGATCAACAAGTATGCCGAGAATCCGTATGATTTAGTATACGGGATCGTGGAGTGGCTGCATGGAGGGTGACAGACCGGAGGGGTTCTGCTGGGGGAGGGGGATTGTTAGTAGGGAGGGATGAAGAGAGGAGGAGAGGAGAGGAGAGGAGGGGAGGGGAGGGTCCGCCGCCAGCGTGCGGAGCTCCTGCGCTCCGTTTTACACCCTCCGGCTTGGACAAGCAAAGCGCAGCGCAGCCCTTCTGTGTACCAGAAAAAAGCCACATGTTTGATATCTGTCCTAGACTAAACCAATAACAAGGACACGGAAACGAAGCACACTGTACAGGCTACAAAAAGAGCTTATCTATAACCTAATTAATTGAATACATTGATTAATTTTTGACTAGTATTGGTGACTTGCCCGTATACAGGCCGATGAAAACGGTGAAATTGTATGTAGGCCTACATATATAAAAAGGTATAAAAAGGAATAATGTAATACCTACATCTGTCTAGCAGAATTTGACCTCATGACAATGAAGCGCGTGCACCGATTAACGCCCCGTAAACACCACGCCAGCTGATTACGTCACTCATTACGGAGGCATACCTGGGTGTAGTAATGACAGTAATAACAGGTACATACTCATCGTACTAGCATACCATGCCTTAAGCAATGACCACTTTGGTAATGTAGGCCTTTTATAGGCCTTTCTATAAAACTAATGTAGGCCTTTCTGCCTGAATTTCTCAAAATAAATATATTCATATATACAGACTGTGCGGGCTAAGTTAATGGATGATTTATCGCAACAAAAACAAATGTTGGCAAGGAAATTTGAAAAAGGTCTGATATATATAGTACCCTATATATGGTATAGTATATAGGACTAAAACACGGAACCGGAGCATTTGGCCGATTGCAGCTCGATTCTTTCAAGATCAATGTTGTAACGGGGTGTTTCTTCGGGACTGTCTCTTCCACCGGGCTGTTTACTTTGGCTACAAGGAGGGGTGGAAGTAGCAGCCTAATTTAGATAG
Source organism: Mormyrus iriodes (assembly GCA_011763525.2). Taxonomy (NCBI): domain Eukaryota; kingdom Metazoa; phylum Chordata; class Actinopteri; order Osteoglossiformes; family Mormyridae; genus Mormyrus; species Mormyrus iriodes. Next base: position 14,072,602 of record JAAGVU020000123.1, on the reverse strand, counting down.
CAGTTTGTTAATTCTGAGAGAATTCAGGTGGCACGGGGTGAACAGATGAGAAATGCTAGAAATATGTCTAAACATTGTTAGCTAAGTTATCAGCTTGGTAATAAATGTTTATGTTTTACTCCGTTACTCTCCAGCAGGATGTGAAGTTGCGCGGACCTTCTGAGTAAGACCTGTCCGCTCGCGGCGGCGCGCGGGTGCGGAGGTCTCGTGCGCGGAGCCCTGCACTGTCTTTACTACTAGAATAGAGATATTCAGCAGAACGACGGATTAATTTAAATGCTTTGTTCTCTGACCGATTTATCTTTGCAGCGTTTTTAATTTGTCTTCGTAGAAAAGACTAACTGTAGCTCTTATCGTGTTTGGTATACCAAGTGGCGTTTAAGACTCCAAGCAAAGATCTTGCAAGAAAACATAAATAATATTATAAATGGTAGGAATATTTTTATTACAATACACAATTGACTGGCAAAGGTGAAATCCCACTTACCGCCAGCACGCCCACAACCCCCTTTTCTCAGATCCAAAGCAACAGCATGGCTATCTGCCACGACGGGAAAATAAGCGCGCCGGAGTTTTGCTCGCAAAGAAGCTGCTCTCCTCGAAGAAAGACATCTTTGATTTCAAACCTTCAAAGTAAATGCTCGACGTCAAAACAGCTCTACGTTTTCGCGTAACGGGGCATCAATCTTAACTTTTTGTCATGTTCCCCCAACAGAACAGCACGGGAGATTGTTTAACAGTCGCCGAAAACATCGGGGCAGCATAATTAATGAGCAGTCAGTAAATGTTTAAACTACCGGCAGCTGCCTCATTATTTAAAATAGTCCTTGCCTCAAACACAAATGCAAAACTGTAATTTAGCATGAAAGCTGGAGAATCTAGTGGATATTTATACATTGCTTAAGTAGTCGAATTAATGCTATTCCAAGAGAAAATGCAAATTACTACTACTACTACTACTACTAACAATCCAGACAGAGATGCAGTCAATAAAAGTATAATTTCGTTTGTATGTACTTTGAGACGTTCAGGTAATACAGCACAATACTGTGACATTGTGTAAACATTTATTAACCCCTTTAATAACAACAACAACAACAATAATAATAATAATAATAATAATAATAATAAACTAGTTGTAAAACATCAATAGACTTAAATGTTTAAATGTTATAACTTAAAATATGTTGAGAAATACAAAATAATTACTTGGTAAATAAAAACTTTAACATTTAATGAAACAAACATTATAACACTGTAGCAGGTTTTAATGACCAAGCTGAATGGTCCTTTGTCAGCCTCATTATTCCTGTATCCTACGATGGATCTCTGGGCCTGTAGTGGATCTGCAGGTCTCCCACTGGCTGCAGCATGCCAAATCCATAACGACTGGCATCGGCCGGCGGCATTTCTGAGTCTGGATCACACAGCTCCAGGTCCAAGCGCGTGAGAACCATGAACAAAAACCTGCAATCCAGCGGAATCCAGAGGAAAAGCTGGTTAGATCAAATGCTCATGTGTGGGTTTGTGTCCTTAACGCATCATCCAAACATCATTTTAAGCAGGTTATGACTTGATGTAGCTGCTATTTTTCAGGCACGGGCATGCTGCACATGACTGTGATGATCATCATTACTATTAAAATAACAACACAGTTCCGTAGCTGTTGGTCGGACTGTGATGTGGCACCACGGTAACGGTCAGTTGTGGATGCTACGAGGAGATCAGCATGGCTTCTGTAGGCCGTGGACAAACGGATTTCTCAAGTTCTCTGGACAGACTTCCCCTCCACTGGCTAATCAATGACCGTAGGCCAGCTAGGTGACCTGAGGTCCCCCCACAAGGACACTCACTGCTTAATGCCGCTGATGGCGAAGTGTCTGCCCACACATGCATTCTTCCCCGCTCCCCACGGCATGCTGCAATACTTCATCTTTCGTCCACCTTTGAAGAAGTCCTTCCTCTCCGTGCCGTCTGTGTTCAGAAATCTGTCGTACTTGAATTTCTACCCAGATAACATGGAAGCAACCAAAAGAGGGAGAAGAACAGAGACAGGTCAGGGATGATGGTTCGCTGAGGTGAGTGATTAGCGACGACTGACCCTCCCGCTTCCGTACACATGGAGCAGCAACTTTGCTCCCCCCTGGATAAAGGAGAACGTCACTGTTGTGCCTCCAGCAGCAGTAATTGTAGGGGTTTCCTGGCCATACACAGCTCTGAAGGTGAGACTGAGAAAAGTACCCATGACACACCTCTAACCTTCTAAGAGTCTAATCTGTGAAACCCTTCATAGCTGCTTTATTATGTAAGCAAAATATCTGCTTCCACGGGGAAGTGAACAGACTGAAATAAGACTGAGATGCTTAGGTAGGGGCTGACATCAGAGCGAGAGGTTAGTGTGGGCCTAAGGCAAGCAGAGCAGTGCAGTGTGAGCTAAGGGTCAGTGGTACCTCTGGTTCCTGGTGGATCTCAGGGTCCATCTGAGGACTCAGGTAAGGGAAGAGACAGACTCTGTCTCCTTGCCTGAGGTCGTACTCCTGCCCGTCTGCCATGTGAAGTGTGGTGTTCACCAGAACTTCTCGGGTGATGAAAGGAGCTGCGGTGAGCCTGAGGGCCTCGCTGAGGGCACTGTCTGAGAACAATAAAAAACAAAAGGCTCACAACATGCAGTGCTGCACTGCATTTCCATGTACATCACCATCCAGATAGATCTAGTTAGCCTGATCCATAGCAGAGGCCTATGGTGGTACTTTCTGTATTACTGCAGGTACACTTTACGGTACTGACAGCAGGTGGGGCAGTGGTACTACAACCAAAAGGAGGAAGTGAGATGAGTGTGGCTGTAAATGAGGTGTAAGGTCTTTCTGTCTGCAGGACATTTCTTTAATATCTACCCATCAGGTTCAGGCCTTTGGGGCCAGTAGGTCTATATATTATATACTACATGCTACCTGGTGGTGATCATTTATATTATATATTTATATTTTAGATATTTATCTATCACTGAAGAATAGTAGGTATTGGTTATTTTTAAAAATCTAGGACCTGTGGGAATGTAAATCTTAGGATATTGACAAATAGAAGTTATTGACTTTTTTCTGTTAATTGATCAATAGAATTATGAATTGAAAGATCCAGGACCTGAGAGAATATAATTAAAGATACACCCAAGGAGCTAGCTAAAGCCTTTTTCTTTTTCTGGAAGTGCCACTGTATAAGTTACACATTATAAGAAGAAAAACTGTTGATTTACTGTAGCTTTATGACAAAAAGAATCAGCTGTGGTTTCATTCTATATTTAAGGGGGATAATGATCTTGATCCAGAATAGAAGCCATCCCTTCTAAATGTTTTTTTTCCAGGCGTAATGTTGCCCAGTCCTGTAAGCCCCCATAATTATTAATGGCCTGTGAGTGAGGCTCACCAAACACAGGTGTGTTCAGCAGCTTTTCATGGAGGACATCCTCGGATGCCCCTGGTGCAGGCGTGAGGCTCTCAAACTCTCTCTTCACAGCCTCCATGGCCTCTGGAGAGGTCAGCAGGTATCCAAGGAGCCAGAAGCCAGCAGGACCTGTATTGCCCTGGCAACAGAGAGAGACCCAGATACAGACCGTAAGACCCAGAGCTGTAACTGTACATTGTAACTGTGAGGACGGAACTGTGTGTGGCTCAGTATATTTGTAGTTAAATATAACCCATATTTTATATAGTCTTCATGAGCGTTCCCTGTGGCATTCATTGTAGGGGGATGCGCTTGAAGACGACCCAGGTGCAAGTCATTTTCAATTTCTTGAGTACACCTTTAGATTATCGACATTGGCACTGGTCCAGGATCTTTCAATGAACCCTTAATGGGACCAGGGCAGGAGTTGTGATGGGTGGGTTGTAGTACACTATCCTACTGTCTGTCGAACAGAGGGGAAGCCGAGCAGAGACTGTCAATGCTGGCTGTGGACAGGTGATTTTCAAATTCACTGCAGCAAGAAGAAGCAATAAGAAGCCCCATCTTGCGTTTGTAGTCTACAAAGACTTTCCTTTGCTTCAACAACTGATTTTCTGTGATTTGATGTCTTAGTGAGCCCACATTAAAATAAGTTACCAAGCCAACATTGTACTCAGGTGGCAAGCTGAGGTATTGCACTCAACTTATGCTGTGTGTTTTTTTTTTTTTCCCCTCAAGGGATGTGGCTAGATCTCCTACGAGAATCACCTCCTGTAGGGGCTGGTGCATCGAGCAGGACAGCAGAAAGCACAGCAACAATCAGGCCAATACTTAGAAGCCCCTGCCCCCTCAGCTTACTTACTACACTGTCTGTATGGGGTGAGTGGGTGAATGACAGGAACAGAGCTGATGTCTTCAACTGCTTCAATTAATTTTGAGTTATTCAATTTTTGCGAACCAACGATATGTTATACACCCTAATACCCTAACTAATGTTGGGACAGCTGGCCATGTTTTGCCACAGGGTGTGCAACTCAAAATTTTAAGTTCCAGCGTGTGGAAGGTGGATAACCAAAGAAAGCAATTCACTGATGCAAGGAACGCTGCCGAAGATAGCTGACAATGATGTGGCACTCTGTGTACCGCTGGTGGCACATTATAGCAGCGTGAAACTTCATGACTGACCTGAGTGGCCCAAAGCTGCATCAGCAAGGCCCGCCTCTGCGTGTCCTGATCCACACCCTCTTCCTGCAGACGTTTCAGGTAGCTCTGCAGCCAGGAACTAGGCCCCTCCCTCTGGTCTGGCCCAGTGAATGAGAAAAAGTTCCATAGCCGTTCGCGTGTCAGCTGGGCTTCACGTTTCTCCTCTGTAGCGGACAAAGGGCCAAGAGTGTTAGTGAGATCAGAAGGTAAACAGCAGGGACTGCATAATGTGTGAGGGAGGGATGCAGCTTGATATGTCAGGTAAGACTGGAGGGGGCAGCAAAACCCAAGCGTTATGCAAAGAGATTCAGGTGATACAGGCGAAGGGGTTTGGCAACATGGAAACATAGTCAAGCGCTACTTGCAAGAAACAGTGACCTCAAAAAATGACGGAAATCTGGTCATCAAGGGGATGACTCTCACTGGAGGTTAAGAGGGAAGCTGCAAGTGTACAGGTGACATATACAGATGTCCCTCAGAATTTACATTTTAATATTAGCTGGCTAGTAATAATATTCTGCTTCCTGCATTCTGCCGTTCAGTACCTGGCCTAAGAGTGGTCCGGGCCATTTTTGTCAGGAGTCCGTCAAATCTCCTGAACTGATCATAGACGGTGTTCGGGTTGTTGTTCTGTCCTGCTCCAAAGAGTGTGAGGTACCCAGCCCTAAAAAAGCAAAAATGGGAAGGTTTAATTGTGTCAGTTACAATGATTTACAATGTTATGATGTTAACAAACAGTTTATTTCCTGTTCTTGCTAATGGACCAAAGGGGTCCGTGTGGGTGGTTTGATAAGGACACAGCAATATTTTCTTCTAACCACATATTACGTGCAGGTTCACATTACACACGTTCTTTTGCTTACAAATACGGGGCCCGACGTAGATGACTTTGTAAATTGTTTATCTAGGGCGAATGTCACCGGAGGCAGACCTGAATAGCAGGCTGTAACAGAAGTGAAACAGCCCGTCCCGTTTCCAGTCCATCCGGTTCTGAAGAATGTCTGATGTCAGAAGGGTCTGGAGGTTCCTGTGCATGGTGGCATTTAAGTATGTCAGGCTCTGTCCGTGGAAGTGCCTGCAGCAGACAGAGATGAGGCCGCAGGTTAGCCACCAGGCATCTGAGTTCCACGTCATTATTCAAGCTGCTGATTCATCCATTTAGTTGATTTTTACCCAGCACCACCTGACTAACAAAATATACTTTAATTGACCAGGGCTATTGACCAACAGTCTGTCTTTGCATCGGCCTTTTTATATGGAGGGATTAGCAACTTTCATAAAATGTTTGGTCACATGACAAGACGCATGATGAAAGTGAGAATATTATGACAACAAAACAGGAAGCTGCAGACAAAGAGAGAAATGTGACTGAATAAAACACGACAACAAAACACTGCAAATTTTCTAATGTCAATCGTTGAGGATATAAACACTATGCTTTTCCTGCACGGTTAATGCATTTCTCACTGGATTCTCTGGGTCCTGAAGCAGGCTGCAGTATATCAAGTCGCTTACCGATTCATAGCAGCCCTCTCAGTAATGGGGTCGTACTGGGGCAGACGCAAAAGGAAAATCCTCTCCATCAAAACCTGGGCGTAGCGGCTGAAGTCCAGCGATGCCGAGTTCTGCAGGACGGCGTCATAAGAATTTGGATCCAGCAGCACCGTCACGTAGCGCCCCGCTACGCGCACCTGAGGATAATGACGCATTAGTCTGCTGCTCTGTTTTACCTTAGACCATGACTCTCATTCATACTTTTCAGAACGGCTCTGGAGCCCTTCTCTGCTACGAAACGTCATCAGCAAACAGAAACACATTACATGGAATGTATTATGTATGACTATATGGAACACCACCGATTAGTTAAACATTCATTCATTTTTCTATTATTTAATTAAACATAAACATCAAATGTATGACGAATTCGACACCGTTTCACAGCCGTGTGACAGATGTTTAAAAGTTGTTTCAGCCAAAGCCATATAACTTAGGAACCTCACCGTGAAAATATCTCCATGTTTTTCTTTCATTTGAGCTAAAAACTTTGCTGCATCCTTTCCAAACTCGAGGGCATGTCCAAGCCATGGAATCACACCTTTGTCCAAAGGCGGTTCTCTCTTGGTTCTGTGTTTAAAAGACAAGAAATTAATTTTTTATTTACAATCAAAAATTTTTTTTTTATCCAAATGGTATCAGAAAGGGAAGCTTGTATTTTGTAAGTAGGACATCTATGCCTTTGTTCCACTCATCCAATTGAGTTTCTTAGGTTTGACTGTAGTTTAAGCATAAATCAGCCCTAAAGAACTACGGTGTTAAATGTATGTAGTAAAAAAAAAAGAAGAGTTAATCAGACTAATAAAAATAGCCGCCTTCTACAGTGATTACGGCTAAACAGACTGGACTTTGTGTTTATTTGTATTCCTAGGAATGGGCCCCTTTTTATATGGCACCATTACCTTCAGAAGTGCATTATACTCTTTCTTGGGGGGTTTGGAGGGGGCGTAGATTCAGAGGGGCTAGCACTTAACAGGGGCCCTTGAATGTGTAAAATGACATGTAAAATTGGCCAGGGGGGCCCAAGGTGACATTTTGTCATGGGGCCCAGAATTCCCAGGTACGCCCCTGATTCATCCCACCCCTAATTTACAATGCTGCAATGTTGTTATTAATTACATGTTACACAACCTGCAGCACCAGCCAGCCACTAGTATAGATGAGATGACTTGGTCTCTCAAATCAAGATGTCCTGCTGTGTGTATACTGTGCTGAGGAAGCTATTACTTATGGACACAGTTCTTTAGTACATCTTTAATACTGTACAAAATATTACTTTTTTGTAACCATGCTATTAAATTGTAATTAGTTACACGTGATAGTGTAATCTAGATTCCTGTCCTTATCATTTCAGATACAATGTTTCGTCAGAAAAATAACAGTCACCTGCCTGCACAGCTTCCTGTTTCCTTTAGAAAAAACCCGTAAAGCGATCCGGAATACTCCGTACCTGTGCAGATTTTAGAGATATAACTGCTGACTTTCTGCTACAGTCCCATCTTATTCAATCTGTGTTTAACTCATACAGATATAAGAGATTCTTCAGCAAAACTTTTTTCACCCTTAGAATACAGCTGATCCGTGATCGGTGCTTTGGGTGGGTAATAGATGCCATTATTTAATATGAATATTAGGTACGCCTTTTCCTTACATACCCGCCTATACATTGAACACAAAAGCGTTGAGGATGCGAACAGTGTGACTGTCACTAAACTGGGTCACACATACGGTTGATTACATACTCTGCCGTAGACTGACATATACTTCTAGCTTATACGTTACTTACTCATTCACAAACCCTTCCTCCTCAGTATAAGAGTCCCCGTGGCGCGGACCTCCCTATGTCTCCTTATGTGACCCTCGCTTACGGGCCGCCACCCCCCGCAGCCCGCTGATCAGTGACAGCAGCTGTATTTGATATACCTCTGAGCTGCTCGCCTCACTTGCACGTCGCTTTGGACAAACTTGCCTGCTAAATATATACAAAGTAAACGGCTGCGCGTTACAGGCGTAACAAGTTTGCTTCATTTAATGCCGCAAATCGTAAAGGAACAAGCCTTTAATACTAGTCACGACAAATCACGCCTGTCACCTGTGTTATGAGGACAGAAAGTATCAATTAGCATGACTGAATGAAAAGAAAATGTAAAACAAAATAAATGATTTATTTTTTATATTATCATATAAAATAGCACTGTACAGAAAAAAAAATCAGCAGCCTACAACAGACCTACTTCCAGTTTAATTCAATTTATCAATATATCAGAGAAAAGTGAAATATCCCAGTGCCCGTACTCACCTTTTGCGATTGGAAAGGATCACAAAGAGTAATATAAGCGCATAGCAGAGTAAAAGTCCCGTCCAGATCATTGTCGCGGCGTCGACTGCCTGCCCGCCCGGGATGAGCGTGCTACCTGCCGCCCCGTCTTTATAGCTCCGAACCACGTTAAGGGGCGTAAAAGGGGTGTTGGTCTCCAGCCATTACGTTTGATGTTTAACTGAGGTGGCTTAACTTGAGGGCTGGGAAAATGTTCCTTCAAAATGCAATGCATGCAACCTATTATCAAATCCATCAAGCGTGGAGAAGTTCCCGCCCCGCTACTTTCTACAGCCGAAGCGGACGCCGGCCTTTGTTTATTTGTGGCGTATGCCATAGTTACGCCGTTTGCGTCGAATTAATCACGTATTTCGTATACGATTACGTGTGGAAACACGCCGCCACGTTATATTACACCAGGCGGTACGTGACACTAATGGAGGGAATCTGATGTTTATGATCACGCTTTACAATCCACAAATTAGTATGATGTGTAACTTTTGTAAATAAATCTGAAAAGAAAAAAAAAAGAATTTCAGTCCTGCGTTCAGCAAATCAGCCAACTCAACAGAAACTTTAGCCATGTATAACTGCTGGCTGGGTCAAAAATGTAATTTCACTGGGTCGAGGAAAACGTGTCTTAAATTACGTGTGTATTATAATGTATTTTATAGAATATATGAGAATATTAAACTATTAAACAAACTTAAACAGAATTGATTGTAATGCTTAATATTTTGATACATGAGCTTCAAAAAAGCAGACATTAAAAACCAAAGGCAAAATAAAGACTTGGCACAAATCACTTATATGGAGGGATTTATTTTTTTAAACATTTTTAAGCTAAATGTATTTCTTTGAGGCACTGATTGCCGGGCCTTTGCCTTCACCTCTGCACTCCAGCCCAGAGTACAGGGAGAAACACAAAACGGGCATCAGTCCCATTCGTTTTCCTTTTCAGCTCTTCCTCCTTGGCCTCCCCGCTCACCGTCGTCTTCAGGAGTCTCCCCAAAAACTGACGCCACCCGTTTGAGGAGAAACACGCCAGCATGGAGCCCCCCGATGTTCACCCATACTGTGTGAGACTTGCGCCAAAGTCCCCCCATCCTTGACAAAGCCTGAAATTCATTTTTAAACACATTTTTACTTACAGAGACAAATAATATTACAAGTACAAAACGAGTATCGTTCTTCAAATGCACATAAAATGAAGCATGGGTAATCTGCCTTTTGTTGATTACAAATATTGCTTTGTTCGGATATCTAGAAATATACAATTAAGCTACGACATCAAAAAGATCTCGATCAGGAAATAAATTTAGGCAGAGATGCTTCTCTCCTGACAAGATGGCCAGCTATGACCAACTCTGTAATGCTGTGAATTTCCATATAGTTTTCATTCTGCTGGACAGGGAGAGAAAGCAGGCAGGAGACCAATATTAAAATTTCATTATTCATTTACATATGTACAAGCCTACAGAATTACAAGGCAAATTCTGAATCATTCATCCAATCACATACTACTGAGCGATTGAGTTCAGGAAGAGATTTTCAGTTTCCTGTCAGGAAACACAAAGGTTCCATTCTTTAAATACTCCGCCTACACCTCAGGTCAAATACGGCATAATAAGCTGAGATTCCGTCAGCTAGTTAGGAGGACTAGCAGGTTTTGATGCCAATTCTCTCCGTTATGTCTTAATGCTCGGCTGGCAGACAAACACGGAAGACACATATGACATGCTCTACCTTGGCAAAGCACTTTTTATCCTGGGTGAGAAGCACCGCTTTCCCCGTTCCTGGTCGGCAAACTCGGGCCATTTCCCTCAAACATGACGGATACAGATCCCAGTTTTTCTTCTTTGAACCCATTCTTTGGAAATCAAGTAGATGGACATGTGGATTCCAGAAAACACACAAAGTATCATTTATAGAATTACATTCTTCAACTGAAAAAAGAAAATTCACAGCTATTCTAAATTATTTTTATGAATTTAAGAATTCCAAGAGCTGCTTTGTATACAAATTGTTTAGAATAATATGGAGCATCTTACTTTTATCGAATACCATCATCCCCCAAATATTTGAGTTAAAATTTTTAATTATGTTTTGTTAAATGGCTTTCCATTTCCTCAATGACTTGAGAGTTGTGTCATTAATTAGAAATTTTGCACCATATAGCATTAATGTGCTAGAAATGTATTCAGTATTATTTTGCGTTTTGGGACAGTTAATCATCACTCTGACACCACACAGCTGTGTTTCTTGGAAGCTGTGTAACTTACCTCTTTCCAAAGGGCATATCGGTGATGATGATGTCCACCGATGCTGTTCTCACGGGCAGATGACACAGGTCCCACTGCAGGGTGTCCACAGGCAGACCCCACGGTGCACTGCTCTCAGATGTCAGAAGGCATCAATGCCCAATTTAATTCAAAGCAAATCATCAATGTCAAACATTCTGACTTAGCTGGAGAGGGTCAGACTCACCAGCTGCTTTCCTGCCTCTTCCTGTGGATGTGATTAATGTTGTTAAGTGTACGTTTCACTGCCTGGTCATTGTTGTCGCCCGCCAAGTAGTAGGAGTTCTTCCACTCAATGGCCCCCTGACGGATCAATGCACCTCAGCATTAACGTCAATTCAAAAATAAAAAAGATACACCACTTTCAAAGAATATAATGCTACAGGGGGTCTTCTAAACTGCACTGGATATTATATGCAGTCTATATGCACTTTCAGTGTGTTATGCTACTGAAAAACATTTTGAAAAACAAAATGTCTGTAACCCACATACCTCAAGGGGTATAGCTCCTGTGCCACACATTGGGTCGATTATAACATCAGATATTTGAGGCTTGCAAAGTCTACGATAAAACGAAACCAAATTATCTTTACAGATTCCATACCAAACAATGTTTCATACAGCTCTTACAGCATACCTGCTCCTCATACTACAAGCAATAGCATTCCTTCTTAAGATCTATAAGGTGAAACACCTTCAAAAGTTAGCAGACTTGCAGTTTACATTACATTTTGAAACAATGTGCGAGTTCTTTCTGGCTCTCATTGGGAGAAAGCAGAGAAGCGTCACGGTTGACCTCAGCATGCCGTAGGCTAGTGTGGAACGCAAGGTCGTGGGCCCGAAGTGTGTGATGTTCCTCCGATGAAGGCTCTCCTCAGTTAGCGCGATGCCAACCACAACCTCGCTGTTGTGAATATTCAGAAGGACCTGAACAGACACAACGCCGGTGACTAATAACCGATAAAATACTGAGCAAGACTCAACAAATCCATAACCGTGGGAACGTGAATCCCCGAAGAGTGACTGCCATTACCTCTATGTCAAACCTGGTCATATCTGGTTTCCACTGAAAGAAATCTTGGACGGCGCCTCCGAAGTCCCTGGCAGCCTCATTGGAGGTGAAGCAGTGGTTCTCGCCAGCTCTGTTGCATGTCACTCGAAACTTGAGCACTTCCGTTGAACTCTCATCTGCTGCCTCGTCTGAATCCTTGCCCTGTCTGGCCAAGCTGTCAGGTTCTACTGGAGATCGGTCCTCCTCCAGCCCTCCTCCAGGCATTTCAGACTCCAGTTTCAGGTTCCCTGCATTCACGGTAACTTCACCCAAGTCACCCTCTTCCCCACCTTGACTGCTGGTATATACCTTGGAAAGCTGTGTTCCTTTTCGCCGCCATTTCTTCTTCTTTATGGAATTGTTTATTTTCCATATCTCCAGTGGATCTGTCCATGGTAGTTTAGAGGCTAGATTCTGGAAATCTTTCAATGTCTCCTCCTGTATTTTACCGAAAGAATTATACATCAACCCACCACAGAGTCTGGTATGAAAGGGCAAATAATGAATTACATCTGTTAAGTCTGTTAAACAGTATATGCATTAGCTCCTCCTCTGCTTTGAATACCACAAAAGGCTATCAGACCCAGTGTATCGACTAAGTGGGGGCTCTGAGGCTAGGGATCTGTGCCAGAAATCTGAAGGTTGTTGGTTCAAATCCTGTAAACAGGAGTGATTCTACTCTGTTGGACCCTTGATCAAGACCCTTAAGCTGCAACTGCTTCATCCTGGGTATGACGTTAATCTACATCCAGCCCTACAAGCAATTCCTCCAACTTCCAGGGAAAACTTGGGGGTTGGTGGCAGGATTGACACTCCAGCCACCAGAAAAGAAAATGTCACACTTTTCCATTCCATTCAAACTGGTGTGGTGCCGAGGTATCGCCCGCCACACGACTGCACTTGGGTTCTCATCTCCGAGGTGGTTAGTTGTGTAGTAGGTGCAGCAACGTGCTGTATCAGTGCGCGCTCCTTACCTCCTCCTCCTGTCAACTAAAATCGTCATATTGTGTTGAAGAATGTTTGGTGTGTGCTCAACGAGTGCACCTGCATTCATTCTATGGACTGATCCAGTAACAGCAAAAATAAATAAAACAAAGAAAACTAAATAAAAATACACAATAATAAAAGCCGTTTGACCCACACATTACAGTCATATAAAAAAAATAAATCAGACGCATAAATTCTAAGAACAATAAATATAAATATTAAGGGAAATATGAAATCAAGTTACTTGATCACGGCCCTGAATCATACCATTGTTTGGTTCTATGACATACTCGGAAATACAGAGCAGGGTGTTAGGCTGGCACCCTGGCTTAGAGCGTGACATCAGTGCCTCATACCTGCAGTGTTGGGGGCTCAGATCACACCCCATTTATGCTCACTGATGTCTATTAACTGTCCTCAGAATATGATTTTGTGCCTGTGTGTGTTTGTGTGAGCCTGTGTGTGAGCCTGTGTGTGTGTGTGCCTGTGATGCACTGGCACCTCATCCAGGGAGCACAGCTGCGTCATGCTCTGTTCTCTCTGGGAAATAGGGCTGCACAATATCACATCACAATATCGATTTGCGGTAGGTGAAACTTCCATGAGTAATATTGCAAAATTTATAAAACAAGAACGAACATGAAATTATCCAGCAGAACTTATCATCTACCAATAAGTTGGTGGTGTCGCCGCGAGTTGTGTCACCAGACACGAAGCAGTGCCGACAAATGCAATATGATTACCGTGCACGTGCACATTGTGATGACGATGCTGTACCAATATATTTTGCATCCCTACTGGTAAAGCTGATATTTAAATATCACTTATGTCACCTAGTCAGAGCCATTGCAGATAATTATGGGAACCTCTTTGTTAAGAATAAAATATTTTTTATATAATAATCTGAACAACACATAAGGAATTTTAAATTATCAAAAACTTTATTGCTGAACAAGTTTCAGTTACTCAGACTCACCTTTGTGTCTTTAAACTCGTAGTCCACAAATTCTGCTACTACAACAAATAAGTTGTCGACTGATCTCAACTTGTGCACCTATAGAGAAATACATATATTGAAAGCGGCAGTTAAGTTGTTACTAAGTTGCATAAAATAACGCTTAAAAAACTCAAATCCAAAAGACACTGCATTGGTAAATGCCATGGACTGCCAGAGCTCCTTGGTCAGCGACCCTGCAGAGACCCTTGTACTTAACCAAAGCTACTCCAAAAATTCTTAAACACTTATATGTGTAACTGGTATTGGCAAACAGATTGCTAAGCAGGTGAACAGGCCACCTTAGTATACTATTAACAAGGTAGTTTATTCATCATGAGAGTGATTCATGAATCATTGAATTTTTGTGTAAAAACCACTGAGACTACACAGATGACATCATCAGCGTCAGTCTCATTACTATGATGGTAATAACGCCCAGGCACCCAAGACTAAGACCAGGATTAAGCAGTCAGCAGATGGGCGGATGGATCATTGCTAGAATGTTATCAGCATAGCATTTTCTCGGTCTGATTCCAAGCACGGTAAACAAATGTGGAAATTAGTCTTGCTTTTCAGGTAAATGTTTTCCTATGAATAGCTATATTACTAGATTCAGGCCAATATGTATCAGCAGGACACATTAGCAAGCAAAATATAATCTGCTTTTGGTTCCTGACAAAGCGTAGATATCCCCAATAATACATTTACATAGAAGAAAAGTGGGCTGTTCTCCAAAAACTTGTTCTATCCTGTACTTGGTTTGAAACGTACGCCTTGATTTATTGGTCGATCTACAGTTAAAATTTCTGCCACAACTTACTTTCATCAAGAGAAAGCAACGATAATTTCTCTGCTTTAAACCGGAACATTACTTCATAAGAGGAAGGCTTTGTGAAAACACACCCAACAAGGTAAATATAAGGTATATGGTTAAGGTGGGTCTCCCAGTCTCTTACAGTGAAACAGCCCCAGCTTCTCCAGAGCTGGACCAGGTCCATCTCATGACTCACGGGCATAGAGGGACAAGGAACAAGACTACAATGTACCATACAAGACAATGAAATTTACAGCACAGTGACTTAAATCTCCTGTGATGCGATTCGGTGAAATGCTACACTGTAACCGCATTACTACAACAAAATCTCATAAGAGAGAGATAGAGAAGATGCAGGTAAAAGGAGAGTTATGTATCAGTAGAGAGGGACAGGCTCTCACCAGGCGGAGGTGCCGCGCTGTCACCCCGAAGTATATGCGGCCGCGGCCGCGGCTGATCCTCACGGCCGCCCCCGTCTTCTCCCGCACCTCCTCCGCCGCCGCGGCCTCCAGGCCCGTGGGCACCGTCGCCCCCAGGGTGACAGCGACCCCGGCCCCGGGCTCGTCCTCGTCTCCTGACATCGCTGGAAACGATTCGCAGTTACGCTTTAACGACGTCTATAACGTCTTTAAAACAAACACCCATCTGCCGTCGCCGTTTTAGTAAGTGCCTCAGGTCCGTTTCGGGCATAAGGGCACCGCTTCGCTCGCATTGCACAGAAACCGCTTTCCCATGGCTATATGACAGCTATGATAAAACGCCGAGCCCGGGAAATGTGCGACTCATATCGGCTCATAAAAGAGATTCGTTATTAATAATATGGCCAATAGGTCCCTACCTTAAACTTTAAGTCGCTTTACAGGGCAACCGGCTAATGCGCGGAACCACTCTGCGCGTGCAGGGCCATGTACTTCCGGGTTGTGGGACGCGCGCAGGCGCAGATAGATACTGGATGATCATTTAAATTATTATAGTGCTCTGTCAATTGACAGTTACCTAAAATAAAGAAGTATTATTACTGTTGTTCTGTTGTGGTCAAAATGCTGGTAAAATACTAAATGACTTAAATTTTTGTGCCTTCTGTAAGCAGATTTTAGTAAGTGAGCTTTGCCACTATTACTACTTGCGTTTTATGATATATAAAATTACTGTTATGCTTTAATAAAAGCAGTATTAGGAAACCGAATCTAAAATGTTATTTTATGTGGTAATTTCGGTTATACAGTATAAACACAGTCTGGTGAAATAAACATGCCGTTAGACCGCCAGGGGGCGCAAGTTGGCCGCTCTTCTTGAGCATAAGTGTGAGATAGGGCTTATGCCTACCTAAAAATTCAGTGACTCAGCACAGTACAATTAAAGAAAGTAGAATCAAAAGAACTTTTAAAAAATGTTAAATATTTAAAAAGTTCAATAATAAAATATGTAGCCTAATATTGAATCCCTTGTAAATAATGATTGTATACCACACTGTGTTCACAGCTAATCGTTTCTCGCATAATTTTGCAATTGCCTTCGTAAACGACCAAATAGTTGTACATTACATTTAAAATTCAAATTAATAATTTGACATAGATATGGTACGAATGGCACATTGTATTAGTGACGTAACTGCCATCTCCTTAATTTCACTGTACCCTCTTGCTGTCCTTTAGCGCCTCCTATAGGCAAACTGCTTTCATGTCTCATAAAGCAATTTTAAGTGACTGTGACCATGAGCGGTTTTAGACCCTGTGTGTCTGTGTCTGTGGGGGGGGGGCTCTTTTTTGTCTCAATCCCCAGGGATTTTTTTTTCTAAGACCGTTTAGCGATTTGTTCCATATTTTCGCATTAATTTCATACCCCCAACTTGGCAAACTTCATCCTGGTAAACCCCCCCACCTCCCACCGCAAAATTTTATTGTGGGGGACCTGGAGGTTGGGGGGGTGTCCAACATCCCATATTTCCTCCAAAGGTTCAAATCCCATACAGGGTGGTGGGGATCTGGAGCCTGTACCTTGAGTCCCTTCCTGTCTTCAAACGCCGTCTGAAGACACACCTCTTCAAGGAACACCTTGGAGGCTAACCAGCTTATATATAAACTTTATGTTTATATTACATTTACATAATATAAAAAAACTACTAACACATTCTCTTATCTCTGCACTAATGTTCTTTCTTAAACAGGGTTTTTAGGTGCATAACCAAGCTGGCAGCAACTTAGTCGGCTGACAGTTGTTATCCAAGTCTGGCTTTACAAGAGTGAAGAATAGTCATGGACTAACGAGCGCTGTTATACGTCGCTGTGGATAAGAGCTTCTGCTAAATGCCGTAAATGTAAATGTAAATGTACCGAACATTACAGGCACAAGGCAGGGAACCCCTGCATGTGACTCATGTATATAATAAATATCTGAACAAGCCATACAAATATTAACTATAAAACAGCTGAACATCTATCCTGGTCGGGGTCATGGACAGCCTGAAGCCTAACCGAGATAACACAGGACCCAGGCTGGGGTACACCCTGGATGGGCTGCCAGTCCATCACATGGCACAGGGCTGGGGTACACACTGGACGGGATACCAGTCCATCACATGACACAGGGCCTGGGTACACACTGGACGGGATACCAGTCCATCACATGGCACAGGGCTGGGGTACACCCTGGACAGGCTGCCAGTCCATCACATGACACAGGGCTGGGGTACACACTGGATGGGATACCAGTCCAACACTGGGCACATGGCTGGGGTACACCCTGGATGGGCTGCCAGTCCATCACATGGCACAGGGCTGGGATATACCCTGGACTGGCTGCCAGTCCATCACATGACACAGGGCTGGGGTACACACTGGACGGGATACCAGTCCAACACTGGGCACATGGCTGGGGTACACCCTGGATGGGATACCAGTCCATCACATGGCACAGGGCTGGGATATACCCTGGATGGGCTGCCAGTCCATCACATGGCACAGGGCTGGGATATACCCTGGACGGGCTGCCAGTCCATCACATGACACAGGGCTGGGGTACACACTGGACGGGATACCAGTCCATCACATGGCACAGGGCTGGGGTACACCCTGGACGGGCTGCCAGTCCATCACATGACACAGGGCTGGGATATACCCTGGACGGGCTGCCAGTCCATCACATGACACAGGGCTGGGGTACACACTGGATGGGATACCAGTCCATCACATGACACAGGGCTGGGATATACCCTGGACTGGCTGCCAGTCCATCACATGACACAGGGCTGGGGTACACCCTGGACGGGATACCAGTACAACACTGGGCACATGGCTGGGGTACACCCTGGATGGGATACCAGTCCATCACAGGGCATGGGGCTGTCAAAATACTGTATACTGCAGTCATGGCTGGATTATGAACCAGGGCAGTTGGGCTGGAGGGTGCTTCGGACTACTATTGACTAATAGTTGCAAAATGTATAGCGCAAGCTAAACACTACAACCCACACATACAATCCAAGTTCACCACCTGCGCCCTCTGCATGTAGAGCAGGAGTCGACCAGCAGGGCCAAGGGCCATTTAACATATACAGCACAGATTAGCCATTAGGGTCCCCAAGCACCTCAACATAAATATACAAGTTAATCCCCAGGGAACCCCAGGGCCTTCTGTATTTACAGCACCAGGTCACCCAGACCCCTGGTGAGTGTTGACTATTAGGGCCCTATGCATCCATAGAAAGAGTTGACCTCCAGGGCCTCAGGGCCTCTTAACATATACAACACAAGTTAACCACAAGGGCCCATAGCATATAGAAAGCAAGCAGACCGCCAGGGCCCCTGGGACCCTTTCCACATACAGCAAGTTAAATACCAGGGCCCCCAGCACCGCTAGCATATATAATGTGAGAATGCAGACCTTTTACATGGTATGTGCACTGTACCTGGATGTCCCCTGTTACAAACACATTATTAAAAGAAATTCATGAGCAGTGGATATCAGAGGCTGTGCCGTGACAGGGAGCCTTCATAAGGCAGGGGCCCAAGGGCCTCACAGGACCATGATCCAGCCCTGCATACAGTATACTGTCTAGATGGCATGATGATATTAAAAATGCGATACCACCTACGCAGAACGACAAATCTCTGGGACGATGCACATCATTCGCATGTTTCAGGAGCTGCCGTCAATATATCTGCTGAAATGTATGCACTTTCACGCAGATGTGGGTTTGCCCTGCACACATTCTGCACATTGAATCACAGATAAAAGGGGGTATACACACCTTGGCCAGATGTATTCATTTATTTGGGCCTAAACAGACTACACTGCCATTTCCTCATAGGAGAAGGAAAGGCCACTTTAGTTTGCTTCAGCAGGAAAAAACTTTTCAAAAGTGTAGGTAAATATTTACTAGATCAGATTTTATTAGATCAGCTGTAAGTTGCTGTGCCAAAGAGGCTTCACCTAAAGTCACAGGTACATGTGACGCCTTCGGAACTCAAAAAAATCAGTTAATTTATGTATGACTGTTAGATAGTTTGTATGTTACTAACTATTTTACAAATAAACAATGAATTAAAATGAAAACAGGGCATCGGTTTTGTCAGTCTGCAAGTTTAAATGTTGTGTCATGGCAGAACCCTCTCATATGCTGTTTTTATAATCGATTACCACTTTGTGGGGGCGGCACGGTGGTGCAGTGGTTAGTACTGTTGCCTCACACCTCTGGGATCAGGGTTCATGTCTCTGCCCGGGTTCCATGTGTGTGGAGTCTGCATGTTCTCCCCATGTTGTTGTGGGGTTTCTTCCGGGTACTCCGGTTTCCCCCCACAGTCTAAAAAACATGCTGAGGCTGATTGGAGTTGCCAAATTGCCCGTAGGTCTGCATGTGTGTATGAATGGTGTGTGAGTGTGCCCAGTGATGGGTTGGCGCCCCATCCTGGGTTGTTCCCTGCCTTGCACCCGCAGCCTCCGGGATAGGCTCCGGACCCCCCGCAACCCATATGGAATAAGTGGTTATAGAAAATGGATGGATTACCACTTTGTCATATTCAAGCAGAATGACATTTCGTCAGCATACAGTATGATATGTGTGTAAACGCTTTGCTCTCGATTAAATGTGCATTGCATCTAGAAGCTTTAGATGATGCTGTCATATCTGAAAACTTTGCAGGCAGTACCAAAATGAAACTACCACCTTCAGGCTATTTCTCGATTTCATAACAATAAATGGAGCTGTTTGTAATGTCTGCGTGCAGCTGTGGGGGGACGGCACAGCCTCTGATATCCACTGCTGCTGAGTTACTTTTAATAATCTGTTTGTAAGGCTTTGCAGACTGGTGTCCATTTTCTTTGAAATGGAAATGTAAGAGAAGATGCCCCAGATGAGTCGACACCAGGGTTAAAATGCGACTCTCTGCTTGTTTTCACCAAACTACAAGCTATAATTAAAGGACTTCACTTTAAATACAACTTTAATATTCTTGCATATGGTTACTGGATACAAACATTTACTTCTGGTACTTCTGTAGAGATGATTACGTTGAAGGGAAAAATAAGAGTCAAGATTGAAAAAAAGAACAGAAACAGCTTATTTTGTGGTCCAGATGGGATTGTTTTGTTGCTCCGGGCCAGGGGGGGGGAGGCTTTTGTAACACTGACCACTCACAACTCTTCTTCAACTTTCTTTATTTATCCTGGACACATAATACAACTTTCTCTGCTATAATTAAAAAAGGCCAGCTGGAAGGAAGAGGCTGAGCAAGGTTATCAACCACAAAGTATTGATTTGTCAGAGTTTCCTTTGTGAGGCAATCTTTGCTTTAATAGCCCACATTATGTTTGCAACTAAGGGAAGAGGGTGGATATTTGCCAGGGAGAGTTAGCCCTTGTTGGATGGAACAGCACTGTGTTTCCTCACAAGTACGTTTGCCAGAAAACTGCTCTTACAGGAGGGCATCATTTTGCTGTAAATCTACAAAAAAATGATTATGGAATTAAGGAAAAAGTTTGAATGCTTGCTTTTCCATTGTATGTGAGAGGAGTAAATGATAGCATGACAGGCACTGCATTGCGAGGACCAGGCAAAAAGAAAACTGTAATTTGTTTCTCATGTTCAGTTTTTCTGTCTGACTCATGCTTCCTGTGATGTCACCCACATCTGATCTTTGGATTTAGACAATTTATGCTGAGGACAGTGTGCAAATTTAAATTAAATTACATATAAATTAGCCAAACTATACTCAATATAGGCAGGCCAACAGCTTATGCTGACTATACTCAGTTATATATACAATTATTATTGCTATTGTTGTTGATATTTTATGATTATACAACACAAAATAAAATAAGAGAGTTGCCTTGTGTATTTTATCAGCATAGATTCAGTCTGAATGCTCTCATCCAGTTTGCATGCTACACAATGGAACTTTGTGATTCCATATACTTCATGCACAGTCTCTCCCTTGGCGTTTACCATGGCAATGGAGATCATCATTCGAGCCTCAAAATGGGTCGTAGGTGGACAACGAGTCAGCTTTTGTCTGCGCCTCCCTCTTCTCAGAGCCTGCATGGATGACATCACTACATTAACTACCACCGTCCCATGTGCCAGGAGATTACTCAGAAAACTGGAGGAGAATATCAGTTGGGCCCGGATGAAGGTAACGCCATCTAAGTCACGCAGCATATCAGTGGTAAAGGGAGTGCTTGCTGACCAGAAGTTCTTCATCTGAGATGAACCAATCCCCACAGTATCTGAACAGCCTGTGAAGAGCCTCGGAAGGTGCTACGATGCAAACCTGAAAGTCAGAGACCAGGTGAAACAACTGCGCAAGGACATTAATGCTGGCCTATGGTCCATCAACAACACCCAGCTACCTGGGAAATTAAAGAC
Source organism: Mormyrus iriodes (assembly GCA_011763525.2). Lineage (NCBI taxonomy): Eukaryota > Metazoa > Chordata > Actinopteri > Osteoglossiformes > Mormyridae > Mormyrus > Mormyrus iriodes. Next base: position 14,051,076 of record JAAGVU020000123.1, on the reverse strand, counting down.
CTGATGCTTCCAGTTTGGTCTCCTACCCCAGGTATTATGGCCCCTTTTAGTTTATGAGGTCCCCATCTCAGTAGTAGAGAAGCTGGAAAGTTGAGTCACAGCCTACATTAAGAAATGGCTCGGAGTTCCGCGGTGCCTTACCACCATAGGCCTCTATGGAGATGGTGTCCTCAAGCTGCCCCTCACCAGCCTCACAGAGGAATATAACTATAACATAGCATATACTATAACACGACTGCAGATGACATTGAACGAGTCTCAAGACAAAGTCTTGAGGAGCAACGCACCAACTTTGGCTACTGGGTGAAAGTGGAGACCAGCAGCAGCGGTGAAGGAGGCAATATCAGGTCTCAGATATGCTGACATCATGGGGAATGTTCAGCACGGAAGAGGAGGCCTTGGCCTAACAACTAGCCGTCCAGGCTGTAATAAGGCCACTGCTCCAGTATGGAGGAGGATGGTGGTAGAGGAAGTGCGTCGTCAGGAGGAGGCTGCAAGGTGGGCCAAGGCAGTCTCCCTTGGCAAACAGGGGCAGTGGACACGGTGGGACAGCGTTGAAAGGAGGAAGCTCAGCTGGAACGATGTGTGGGCCATGGAAGTGAGGAGGTTGAGCTTTACCATCAGAGCCACTTATGATGTCCTGCCGACACCAAACAAACGCCATCAGTTGATTGGTGAAGATCCAGGGTGTGCCCTTTGCTCCAGGCCAGCCTCCCTCCGGCATATACTCACAGGGTGCAAGACTAGTCTCACCCAAGGGTGATACACTTGGTGCCACAACCAAGTCCTAAAGAGCCTTGCGTTCACAATGGAGGAAAAAAGATCTATCATCAATGCCCTATCACCACCAATATCTAAGCTCACATGGATGACTGCCTTTGTCCATGAGGGGGTTACGGTTACCAGGAGCAACTCCACACCATCGGAGAGAGGCCAGCTGTACTTAGCACGCGACAGGAAACTGCTGGCTGATATTGGCCAACAGCTGGCATTTCTTCCAGAGATTGCCAGTACTACCTTGAGACCTGATATGGTGCTCTGGTACCCTTCCTTAAGGAAGGGTTACATTATCGAGCTCACCGTACCCTGGGAGGATTCCGTGGATGAGGCATACGAGCGGAAATATCCACGCTATGCCAAGTTAGCTGCTGAAGCACAACATCACGGCTGGACCGTGGATATTCGCCCTGTGGAAGCTGGATGCAGAGGGTTTGTAGCAACATCTACCATCAAACTGCTGAAAGAACTGGGAATCGGGGGCCAGAGCCAGCACGCAGCCATCGAAGCTGAATCAGAGGCAGCAGAGAGAAGCAGCCAATGGCTTTGGTTGAAGAGGAATGCCCCCTGTTGGGCCCCCAAGTAACAAGTTTAGGCTGCCATATATAGGTTCAGGAGATGTCCATCACTTGACACCAAGGACTCTCATGACTAATTGGGCACGGGACGCAAGCTTAGGGCTGATCAGCCTATAGCTGGCCGCCTCCTGTGAGGGTGTACAGTGTGAAAGGCCGAAACACCCCATAAGCCAGAGGAAACACTACTGATGATACATCCCAAATTTCAAATCCTACAAACTTCTCCAAGTCTTCCATTCACCATTCACTGCCAAGCTTAACCGAACCCATGGTACGCGCTTGCACAAGGATAATAATATCTCATCCTGTTTCGAAATCACTTTTACAATCTGTGTTGGATAAAATCTTAACTATGCCATATATTACATGTTTTTTGAAATTGCAATATATGCAATAAGACAAGCATGCAAATGGAGAAAATTAAAGGAGACTTCAGCCTTAGACCACCTGAAACAGTTCCACCTCGCTACGGCTATTTCAGATCCTTACGCGAGTTCAGTGAGGCCGGTGCTCAGTTGCTCATCCACTCTGGGTTGTTTTACAATGCAATCTAAGACAGTTATGTGTCTTGGTATTGAGGATATTACTTCATTCACAATCACTTTCTATTTCATTCTACACCCACCCCAGATGGTTGAAATTTACTGAAGGGAACCCACCCCCGATCAGAGAAATTTACCGAGGAGAACCCCCCCCACCCCCCCCGATCGGCAAAATTTACTGAGCAGACACCCCCACCCGATCAGCGAAATTT
>JAAGVU020000123.1:14030922-14048867 GCA_011763525.2 Mormyrus iriodes | reverse complement strand
TTACTGAGTGACCCCCCCAATCAGTGAAATTTACTGAGTGCACCCCTCCCTATTACGGAGCAACCCCAGGAATCGTTGAGTGACATCACAAAGCCCACGTCCCCCCAGGAAACCCAAACCGGTCTGACCCTCCTGAACACAGTGTCCCCCCTGGTTACATGCGTCTGCACCATTTTTTCCTGTTTTTGTGAAGTTCCGCCCGCACAGCTGATTCCAAGTTCTTCTTATCAGTGGAGTCTATTTTAGTTAGTCTGACCTTGCACTCAGATGCAAGATCTTCCCGCTTTATCCTTGATTTCAAGAATTCTGGTTTTCTGTCTGCCTCCCAAGTTGCCTGATCTCATTTCTGCCCTTAGACTCGGAGTTCTGTCCTGCCCTTTTGACTGTCCACGTTCATCACCTGACCATTGCTTGCCTTCTGTCCACCGGTACCTGTTTTGCCCCATCGTTCGACCCTACACATCGCCCGACCCTCGCCTGCCCCTTGACTACATTTCTGTCTGCGTCCTTAGATATTGGTTTTTTGCTCTCTCTGGTTTCGACCTGGACTCTACTGACTACAAGCTGCCTCATTCCCATTAAAGCCACTGTACGCACCTGACTCCGTGCTAGTGGCCTCTTTACCATGCTACTCCGTACAGTGACACCCCCTACAGACCTTGGCTTTATTTGGCTGATGAAATATGGAAAAATAATTGAGTGCTCTGGTACAGGAAATATGATATTCTGCTACTCAGGGTGTCATCAGGTTGAAGTAGACTCCTGGTGACCATATAGACAACATTCCTCCTGAGAGTCTTGTCTTCTGGGTACCCAAAGGCAAGATCACTATTCTTATACAGTCCATCCTCTTCTCAATTTACCTTCAGCCTTTCTAAGAACTGGGTCTTCTAATAATCAGACAGCTATGGAGAGTATCCAGGGGCTCACTGGCAGTGCAAGACAGGGAGTGATGGAAGAGCCGATGGGGGAATCTTTCCCATGCAGAAGATGACAGGCACGAAAGATATTCTGCTATCTTCTAACATTCCTGGAGCAAGTATGATGACCATGTTCTCAGGCTGGTTTCAGACAGAATAATTATACACTTTGGTTTGGTGGTTCCAACAGGGTCTCACAGCAAAAGGCAGACAGAGAACGGGTTACCCCAGTTGTCACTCCTGCAAAAAAGCAGTCAGTGGAGTTCATGTTCCAGGGTTTAGTGCCTCACACTCAGGTGAACGTCTCATGTTATTCCTAAAAGCTTTGGTCAGACCACATAAGGCCTTGATTATGAATGAAATCTGTTCCCTAAGTCTGTCTTTAAGTCGAATTTGTAGGTCAGACGGAAAAATAATAATATTACAGTATATAATAATGCTAATAATTATACAGTAATAATAAAAGTAAATACATATGGTGCTTTTATTATTACTCTATAATAATTATTATTATTGGTGGTCCCAATCTTTAAGAAAAGGGATCGAAGGATGTGTTCCAGTTTCAGTGGGATCATGCTCCTCAGCCTCCCTGGAAAGGTCTATGCTGGGGTAATGGAGAAGAGGGTCTGTCTGTTGGTGAACCACAGATCAAGGAGGGACGATGCGGATTCCGTCATAATTGCGGAAGGCTGGAACAGCTCTTCACCCTCACAAGGATATTGGAGGGTTCATGGGAGTTTGCCCAACCAGTCTACATGTGTTTTTTGGACTAGGAAAAGGCATACGACCGTGTCCCTCAGGGCGTCCTGTGGGGGGGTGCTCCACTGTTGCAAGCTATCAGGTCCCAATATAAACGGGGTGGTAAGTAATTCGTAAAGGAGACTAGTTTCCTAATGGGTGTTGGACTCTGTCAGGGCTGCTCTTTGTCACCGATTCTGTTCGTAACATTTATGGACAGAATTTCTAGGTGTAGCCAAGGGACGGAGGGGTCCAGTGCAGTGACTTCAGGATCTCGTCTTTCCTTTTTGCAGATCATGTGGCCCTGTTAGCTTTATCAGGCTGTGACCTGCAGCATGCATTGGGGGCAGTTTGCAGCTGAGTGTGAGCCGGCCGGGATGAGGATCACCACCTCCAAGTCTGAGGCCATGGTTTTCGACCGGAAAAGGGTGGATTGCCTTTTCCTGGTGGGGGATAAGTTACTGCCTCAAGTGGAGGAGTTTAAGTACCTCAGAGCCTTGTTCACAAGTGAGGGAAGAAAGGAGCAGGAGATCAACAAATGGATTGATGCAGTGTTGGCAGTAATGCGGACGCTGTACCATTCTGTTGTGGTAAAGAGGGAGCTGAGCCGGCAGGCAAAGCTTTGATTTACTGGTGGATCTACGTTCAAACCCTCACCTTTGGTCACGAGCTTTGGGTAGTGACTGAAAGAATGAGATCGCAGATACAAGCAGCCGAAATGAGCTTCCTCCACAGGGTGGCTGGGCTCAGCCTTAGAGATAGGGTAAGGAGCTCAGACATTCGGGAGGGACTCAAAGTAGAGCCGCTGCTCCTCCGCATCGAAAGGAGCAGTTGAGGTGCTTCAGGCATTTATCTAGGACGCCACCTGGACACCGCCCTGGGGAGGTGTGTCAGGCATGTCCAACTGAAAGGAGACCCCAGGGCAGACCCAGGACACCTTGGAGAGATTATACCTCTCGGCTGGCCTGGGAACGCCTTGGTATTCCCCTAGTGGAGCTGGAGGTAGTGGCTGATGACAGGGAGGTCTGGGCATCCCTGCTTATACTGCTGCCCCTGCAAATCGACCTTGGATAAGTGACAGAAAGTGGATGGATGGGTGGATGGATGGAACAATGGATGGCGTATGGTGCCAAACTGTACCTCGAGACAACAAACCACTGAAGCCGCGCGATATTTTCATGAGCGTCACAAAAAGTGGTGCGTGCGTTCATTATCACGAACAATGGTATTTAACCTGAATATTTAATGCAATAAGTCCATTCGTAAGTCATAACATCGTAACCCGGGGACTATCTGTACCTGAATCTACTATCTTTTTACAAATCGATCAGTGTCAGTTTTCGAAGTAAAATAAAGCATGGCCCACTCTTCTATTTCTGTGTTGCTCTGCCCGGTGGTAGCGGTTGAAGCACAATCAGACCTCCATAACCCCACTAAGGGGAGGGAGGTACAGTGGAGATCCTAAAAGACCTCAGTATTCCCCTCCCTGACCATTTCCACTGTGATCACTACAACGTATGAGGTTCACATGTAGCGTCTTCAAGGTGACCTCATCCACAGGCCTGCAAAGACAGCATAGTCTGTGACGAATTGCTCAGTAGGGATTTACTCTATTTCAAAGCCATTGTTAATAATGATGCGGAATGGGATTCACAACAACCTAATAAACATCTGTCCAATCAGGTCTGAGCTAAACACGGTCCAGACTCACCCTGTCGCTAACTTTGATCTTTGATTTTAGTTACAAATTGGAGAAAGTGTTACTTTATTGCAACGAAAAGAAAAGGCCAGTGACTACGAGAAGAAAACTGAACCATATGGGTCATTTTCACCATTCATTTCTCAGCTGTCCGTTTCCTCTCCAAATAAAACTCTACACATTTACAGACTGAGCTGCTGTGGAGCTTCGTGCTTTCCTTCCACATGTTTGTCCTAGGGTGAACAGACGAACAAAAAAAAAATCAATTTTATTTAGCAGTTTCATGAAATGCAGCCATATTCTGGCAAAGGCAACATTTGCTGTGGAAAGACATGTTGAATTAATTTTAATCTAAACGGCTCAGGAAAAATATGCGTGGTTGTGTAAGCAAAAACACACAATGCTTAAAAATGTTACTGATAAATTATTTTATAGAATAATTGTTACTAGCCAATAAAGGATGCCATTTAGGTAAGATTTTGCTCATGGCATTACATTCTTCAAATCCACTTTGACCTTTGGCCAAATTGCAAAAATGAAATCAGTGAGTGAGTCATAACTCATAACTATGATTGATAACCAAGGCCAGCTGAGAGCCAGATGTTAGCCCCAGGAGAACCCTTATAGCAATTCAGGAAATATTTCAGATTCTTCAAATTCATAGGTGTGGTTTTGGCTTCCAAGGTGAATATAATGAAATTCTATGTGCATGTTTATTTATGTGTGTGGTAACCCTTAAATGTACTGTATTCATTTCCATTTCTAACTAATAATGAAACTAAATGCATAAATAATTCACAAAGCTAACACATTAAACATTAACCATATTAACAACAGTGTGTTCATAAGGTTAAAGCATTTCAACAGAATTCTTAAACCCATGTTTCCCTTTTTTTTGGTTTGTAAAGTTGAATCGGTCCAGTTCCTAGAAGTTTGGACAGCAATCACCTGCAAAGTCTTGTTCAGGTGCCTGACTGAAATGTTGGAGCTGTTTAGACGAAGCTACTAGCTACCAGTGAAATGCAGCAGAATTAGATTTTAAAAGTCTGTACTATTTATGAATTTGGAAAGTTTTAGACTTTATTAAATATCTTATAATAAGCACGTGCTGTTTATCGAAATGCCTCATTTGAAGATTCATAGGTTTAAAAAAAGATGCCTCATTTATTTTCCCCCAATTCACAGGCGATGTGCTTGAGGTATGACAGGCATGTTCACAGGTTCAGCAAAGGCTGGATAAATGTCTCAGCTTGCCAGGCTGTGTATATAAACTGTCAGGCAAACGGTACTGAAATGCAGTCAACGCAGCGAGTCTGTAAATAATTCTCTATAGCTTCAGCATTTTATGGGGTCTAGGTGATTTTCCATGGATTATTTGAAAGCTGACAAACCGTATCACTTGTGAGGATCGCCCCTATCCAGCTAAAACATCAACATAGGAAACACTGCTGGGATCTTAGTGTTCCCAAACCGATCCTGCAATTTGAAAAATACTTCTAAAGGCTTTGGGAAGGTCACTGGAGGTCAAAGGTCACGTTACTTAGTCACACTGTCGGATCGCCCTGACATCTCTATACATAGAATAATTTCTTCTCATTATCAACAGTGTTGTTTTGGGGCTAATTTATGAATGAATGTCTTTATTTTACCAGATAAAGACAAAACAAACAAAAAGATGTGGCATTTTAATAAATGCTTATTATTGAAAAAATGCCTATTTTATCAATAAACCCGTACACCCAGATGAAGCATAAACTTAATTCACAGACATCTTATGAATGTATTTTTTCCTGCTTCTTAACAATCATAATAATAACAAGCCTGTCCCGTGTTATGATAATCAATAAAAAGTATAAAAGGAAGAACTATGCGTTCCTTTTCCTAAAGTCATGGGCCTGACCTCATCCCCTCATTGGGGGAATTTTTAAGATACCGAATCTCCCAGCATTGAGCCAGCCCCCTTCCTCTTCTGTATTATTCTAATTCCTTTTGCCGCAGTGCTCCAGACAGAATCCCAGGGTCGCACATTGTTTTCGGCTGCTCCTTGCTTTAGTGAAAGCGAATGCAGCCCCCACTCAGGCCTCCAGAATGAAATAGCGAGGGCCCAAGACAATGGAGCTTTGTGCCTCAAAAACAGTGAAGTCATAGTTTCCCAGGCTTTCTCCCTGAGACGCCTAATAATGAGTGGTGAGCAGAGGGAGGCCGCCTGCTCTGACTTTTGTTGTAAACAAAAAAAAAGGAGAGGAATCCCTCCAAGTGTCTCAAAGGGCACCCTGGGGCTTTGACGGTTTCTCCTGGAGCCAGTAACAGCTGCTGGGCGTCACAGGTGGGGCTGTGAAGAACATGGGAAAATCTCCTAAGCCTCTGTTTATACCGGCGATCCTCATGATTAAATGTCCATGCGAAGAGAGCACCCTCGTGCTCAGAGGGATGTAGGAAGCGATATGCCAAATCACAGAAATGGGGTGGGGGATTTGCATAATCTTTCATACTCATATTTTATATGAAAGCTGGAGAGAATGACACAAGCTTTCCTTTTAAAGCCTTTGAGGCTGAAGGGCTGCAATCATGTGCTTTTCCATGGAAATCTGTTTTGTTAAAAGCCCCTATAAACACAAAAGCTTGGAACAAGGTTTGGGCTTGGACAGGTCAGACGGGCTTTTGATATGCAGTTAATTCAGAGCGACGTACATAGTCGGGGGGTGGGTGTAGTGATAGATGCAGTGGTGCATGACATGTGCGGACTGGCACTGGGGTAAGAATTATGCAAGCAAAACACCTTTACAGCATCAGAAGCCATTTCAGATCCCATAGGATTTGGTTTTCCTGCAGAACCTGACTGTGACTTCTCCTGGGATGGTTCATCACTCATAAAATATATTTAGAGGGAGCTGTTGAAGCCATTTCTATTTACTTGCATAAAGAGTTTGGCCCAGAATACCGCTAATAATCTTCCATTGTTATTATAAAAACACAGTTTTGATTACACAACAGATATATCACAAGTGACCTCTGACATTTTTTCCATGTCATTTTGTTCACCTTATGCCTGCACTAAGCGCCTCACATAGTTCCCCATCACAAAGCATTTCGAATATTCAGAGAAAACATGCATTAAAATGCATCACAAATCAGAAAATTTAAATAATAGCAGAAAAGACTTTTATATCATAAATAAACAAATAAATCTGGAATATTTGAAGTAGGTCTATTTGCAGTCAAGAAGCAACTGGATTTACAAACACCTTCATTACTCATTCTCTTTATGCAGCTAATGTCTTAAAGAGACTAATAGGCTGTGCACAAATTTCTTGTCTCTCACAATATTCATCCATCTTCCAGAACTACTTATCCAGTACTGGGTCATTGTGTGCCTGGAGCCAATACCCAGAATCACAGGGTACAAGGCAAGGGACATCATGCACACTTCAGTCCACTAGCCTATGCTTGATTTGTTTGGAATCATTCCCTGTCAGGTCACAGATCGGCTTTTCCTTTGGCTGTTCACAGGATCAGCTTATGTTACTCCTGGCATGAAGGTTCCCTCAGGCGAACAAACTAACAAAAATCCTGCTGACAGGAGCTGTCAGGTTAAGCCTTTGGTCCCAAACCCTCTGGAATTGCAGTCAATGAGTGCCTCCGATGCGGCTCTTAATGGCATTGCCCTGATCTGCACATATGTGACACACTGCCATTTTGCATTTAGACGAAATGCATTTCAGCTGTGCACACAAGGGAATGTCGGCCTCTTAAGGAAAAGTGATTTGTCTTTCTGTCATTAAAGTAAAAATGTGTTATCTAGGCATGAACACCAGGCCTAAATGCAATCTACTCCAAACCGTTCAGAACTGAAAATTATCTTTAAAGGATTACAAGAATTGAAGTCTTAATTATAATTCTTTGGTTATCAGTGACCAGATAAATCTAAGCCCTCTAGTAGTAATACGGTAAAATACAAACATTTTCCTGTTAAATTTTGCAATAGACATTTCAACCATTTGAATTGTGTGCAGACACATTATTTATAAGTCACGCTGCAACCTTGAAGAAGTTCAGCCTACTATTTACTTTTGTGCTACAGTGATCTTTCCATTGTTCTTTGAAACAAAGATACCCACTAAACTAAGTACTTTATGAAGCATTAAAGATGCAAAAGCCACTAAATAAATCATTATAAACATTTTGTACTGTTGGGGAAGCTACTTTTAACCGGTAGCTTTTCAAGCTACAAGCTATTTATGATTAAGCTACAGTTAAACTACTTTTTAAATATAGTAGGTAGCTACACTACAAGCTACAGAGAAAAAGTAGCTAACTACATTGAAACTATTTCATCCAGTAATACTTAATATTTGTGCTGTAGGATACTCTTAAAGCAAACTAATTTTAAAAAATAAAACACGATGTTAAAAGTTAAATAAAAATCTATATTTTTTAACAATGTAATGTAAAATCACAATAAAAAAGTTTCTGTATTTGGTGTAAACCAAGAGTATTTCACAACTGCTGTGTAAAAATGAAAAGGGTTACAGCAAAAAATCTGCTTGATTTTGATAATGTGTGGTAGAATCAAAGTGGTCCTATGCATTATAATGCCCAGAAATATTTTTCAACCGTTTAACATCCATCCCCAGAGTATTCAAGCAAAAAACACCAGTCTGTAATACCTGTTAGCTGAAAAGAAGAATAAATACAGGTCATCGTCGACTTACGACCGCGATCGGTTCCGACCATATGGGTCGTTAGTTCTGATCACTCCGGGCTATAGCCCCGAGTATTTTAGCACAAATGCTAATCTTTTGTCAAAAAAGACAGAAGTCATGCCCTAGGTAAACTTAACTTAGCCCCGGAACTTTTCAATAGCTAGAAACTCCCCTGGTACCCGCTGACCGGTCGTAAGCCGGGCCTTTATTTTATATGAAAAAAATATCATACGTACCCTATAGTATACTGTATAAGAAGTATAAGTATATAAGCATATCATCTTTAAGTCATATTGTTTTAACCGTTTCATCACCAGTTTATTAGTAGTTCATTACTGTTATAGCCAATGACGCTCGCGCTGCCGGCAGTTGGCGCGGAAACTGTCAAACGCTCGTGCTGCTACACGCGCGCAGGCGCAGCCGCATGTTCGCGCTCTCGGATCGGTCGGGGATTCGATCAGTTATAAGTCGCATAGTTCCTAAGTCGACCAAGACCTGTAGTAATTTTTTTTTACAATGTAGCATTTTACCACGCTACATCGCTATGTTTTTTTAAAATATATTGTTACTGGAAAAGCTACAGCGTTTTAAAAGTAACGGATAAGCTGCTGAAAAAAGTAAAGTTAGTAGCGTCGCTAATTTCAGTGAACATGGGCAATATGAACCTGCACATGAGTCACTCTTTCACCTCCACAGTCACCCTTTCACTGGACAGACATGAGACAGCGTGAGGTATGAATCGGTTTTTACAATGGATGGGACTTGCTTTAAATATCACTTATATCGTTTATTTATTAGTAGTGTTTGGTGGATCACATGCAGAAGTATGCAAAATATGTCTGTTCTCATTTTGCACACCTGTGTTCTGTACTTCTCTGTTCATGTTTCAGGGAAATGTTTGAGTTCCATCAAAGGACGTTTAGATGAATGTAACTTGAGAGTACTGGATTAGTCAACCTGGAAGTTCTACACATACACATGCATAACTATGCTGTATCAAACATCCCTGTGCTCTGGGACACACGACATGAAATTTAAAGATTGGCAGAGTAATATAATTTAATTCTCTGGTACAAAAGTGGCTTGCAAGAACAAGTAAAAATAGAAACTCTATTAATATTTTTGGCTTGGTTGGTGTATTGCTAACGGAAAGCAGGGGCCAGTTAAGCCTGGTTTTGTTTTCACTGTTACGTGTCCGACGCCAACTGCCCATGGCACCAGGGGAAATCACACCTTGCAAAAAGTGCTGTATGCTAAAAAGTTCTGCAAAGCATTAATTATTAAAATGACTGTAGACATTGTTCTATTGGAGAAGTTACGCTGATGATAATCAGTAATTCATCCGCCGATCTAATTTTAAGTGATCTTTTATTGTTGTCATGTTATACTATAGGCCTGCAACTTTAGTGTTAGATTGGGCATCATATACGTTAAGGCTGAACTACATGAACTGTGATGGGTTAACAGGAAAGCCGCGATACCAGACTCACCGATACACGCACTACAGGGCTTACTTAAACAGCTCCGAAACACTGTTCCACTTGCCATACATTCACCAGAAATCCAGATTCAGAAATTCAGCCATTCCCTTAATAAATTCTTAAAATTCAGTAGATAATGCTGAGTACAGCAGGCGCAGCCTGAAGCTCTGCCCGTTTAAACATTAACACTTAGGTGGGGCACCATTGTTGCGATCTGGCTTTGTACGATGTCTGTATCTGCGGCCCGTCGTGATGGGCGCACATCTGTCATCATTCAACCTTCAGGGACGGGGGGATGGGAGCAATTGGGGTCCTATTACTGCCCTCATAAGAAACCTCAATGACGCTGAACGTTATTCTGAATTTTTCACCCAGACATTGAAATGACCTCGGCAGTAATGACGTTAACAGCTCAGAAATGAATACCATAAGCAATGCTATCAATAAGAGCATTATCGTCTCTTTTATATATTTCCTTCACAAATGTATCAAAACAACTATAAGGGTTGTTTTTAAAAATAGAAAGAAAAAAAATCTATGACACCATTTGAAACCGTTTTGTCTGTGCAGTTTCGAAACAACTTCCCATTCATCTCCCCGATGCTTGGCCGTGCAAGTCTACAATGAGCGTGTAATTACAGAGAAGTGAAGGAGGGCAGCCCTACAATAGGAGGAGTCTAATGTGACGATCTGTGCATTTCGTCTAGTCCTGCAGCAAAAAACCTCGGTGTCTAAAACGTTCCTTATGAAGCTGCACGCTTATGGACATATATGAAAGATAATAATTAAATAAATGTAATGTGCTGGGAATGGAAGGAAACCTGAAGTCTGATGTTTCGCAATCCGTTTCGCTTCTTGGATAAAGACGGTCTTTTCTTTTTACGACCGCTGCCCAGGCTTTAGAAGGCATGTTATCGCAATGAAGGTGGAGTCCCATTTCCTCGCTATAGCGTATGACTTCTTTGCACGGATCGAGAAATAAAATCCTTGATGTAGGTGGGCATCAAATAGCCTTTTAAAGTTTAACTTAAAACCACCAGGTTCTGGCTTATGTGAGAGGGTTTTGTTTGTTTTCGAGAAAATACGTTTTTATGTAGGGTGGAAATCACAGGGACAATCTTGCTTGGAAGAAAAATATTCCCGAATCACCAGATAAATATAAAAAAGCATTGGATCTACACCAATTGGGCATCTTACTTCTTATTACTACAATCCCTACCTCAGGAAACATGTCATCTCAAACTAAATTCAAGAAGGATAAGGAGATAATTGGGGAGTACGAGACTCAAGTGAAAGGTGGGTGTTTTACGGGCATGGCTTGCGTTTTGATATTTTGCCTTTAGGTTTTGTGCAGATATATTAACAAGCTACATGCAATATATTTGAAAAAAAAAAGAATCTGATCTATATGCAAGCGTAATCAAAAAAGGCTGCTAAATTCCCAGAAAGAGCTGAACCTGCAAGCGTGGGTACACATAGTCCCTGTTTGTCTATTCAGGGACATTTTTATGTTGTACCAATTGAGAGAGAGTGTCTTTGCATCACTCCTGGCTACATGTCACTCATTGGGTTACAGCCGCCCAAAAAGCGTGCTAAGGGAGCTGTTAATACTCAGTCTGTTTTGATTTATTCAGGGATGCTGTGATATTGCATAACATCGTAACAGACAACAGGAAGGCTTGGATGCATTGTTTAGTGTCAAGATACTTTCTGCAATAGTCAAAAATGTGGATGCATATGTGCTGTCTTTGTATAAATCTGATCTCTAAACAAGTCGTTTATATTATGATGAGTCACTACCCCCAATCGATTATCTGAAATCGACTGTGATGACAGTTGTCTGTATGTTTTATTAAGTTAAGCATGGTTAAGCAGAATTACGCACTGTGTAGCATGATCTTTGGTATACGGAGCTGTGATGCCAGACATCAGGGTGGATCTGGAGGGTGATCAACTTAATTGTCTGCTTTTGTTTTTATTCGGAAAGCACTGATAGTTACTTTAAAGGATGCAAAACGAAATAGAAAAATAAACGTATGTACAAGAATCATGTCAGGTCTGGTTATAAACTGTTTTTATCTTTTCCGATGACAGATGATATCTTTCACAGGGAAGGCTCTACAGTATCTGTGAAACATACAGCGTCGGTATAGGCTCATGTAAAGATCGGAAATGCTTAAAATTAAATAGCCTGCAAAGACCTAAATGTACCAATGGCATCATGTGCTACTTAGGTACCATGGGGTGACTGATTCAGTTGTAGAAGATGCGGAAAATTCTCGAACGGTATAAATAAACTGCAGTTTGCACTTACTCAAAGGGACTTACGCTTCCAGATAAAGCCTGTTAAGAAGAAATAACCATTGTAAAATATTTGAATGAAATTCCCGTACATTTCAGGCTTTAAAAGTGCAATTTAGGGGAATGATAGGGGAGTGCTGGAGACCTGTGCGGCGTTAATACCGGTTCCCAGACACTCAGCCTTGTATCGCTGCCAAGTGCAGCTTTGTCACTGTTAACCGCAGCTGTGAGCATTTCGGATCGTTAGGTTTGTCGTTAGTATGCACCCCAGTGATTTTCAGTTTCTTTTGGGCGAATTGATCCGGTTATTTTTCTTAAAAGCTGATTGCAATAGCGCGCTGAGGGCCTTGGAGGTTGTGCAGAGCTGGACTGTCGCTCTTTCGGTCTTGGCAATTAATGGCACTGCATGAATAACTCATGGGCTTTGTCTGAATTATAGTGCCTTCTGCTGACATAAATGCCACCATGGAAGACCAAACTATGATTTAATCATCCTTTGTGGTCAGGTGACTCGATCGATTTTTTTCTGCAGCGGTTCTGTGTTTACTTATATACTTCCGTCTTTCATTGTGGGTTATCAATAGCCTAAAAACATTTCCAGCTCTAAAGTGCGGTTTATTAAAAAATGATTTTTTATTTATATTGTTCATTTCAGTTACAAAGTTCTATTCGTTAATGCTAAAGGACAAGGAAAGGAGGTCTTCCAAAAACCGGACAAAATTTGCATGATGATCAGGTCTTTGTGCTACTGGCACAAGTCACCTAGTGTGCTATCAAGATGAATGTGCTTCTGTTTGCGTCGCAGCGCTCGCCTTTCTCATCTGCGTTTCTGAGATGACTTTGCCTGCTGGAGATAAAATAGTCTAGCTGTCTCTGTTTGTTGAGGAAGCCCCGTTACGTGATGTGTTTAGTTATTTACATATCAGCATATTTTGCTGAAGAATTTTGTGTTCCAAGGTGAAATAACCCTTCCCTATGTGGACGTCAGCCTGTCGTCTTTTATTATGTACATAGCCTTTAACCAGGGCGATGTGTGAGGCTTCACATGGCATGTAAACACACGTGAACAGGTAAAGGTGGATCCAAAAACTGAAAGGGTCAAGGTAATGACAAGTTTCCTGTTTGCAGGAAAAGGTGTGAATCTTTCTTTCTGTCATGTATGGACATGTCTGGAGCAAACATGCATGAAGGGACACCATGAAAATTAATAAACCATTCATATTACTGGCATAGCACATCTGCGTGGCAAAGCCTGCAGCTAACCTATTTCAGGTCTATATTTTATCAATGATGATAAATTATTAAGTTGCACACAAGATGCAAATGTGTGCAAAATACTCTAGAACTTTAAATAGTACCACCAGCCCTCTTTGGTAAAAGGTTTCTTGTGAAGATGGTTGTAATATAATGATAGAATGCATTAATAATTGATTTATAATCTAATACATTATTCAGTTCAAATTGAAGTTGCATTCTATAAATCTGCATATTATGCTGTGTGGAACCTAACAAATCCCCGAGCTAATAAAATCTCTGTGAATAACTATTCAGGCTAAATCATTTAATGTAAAGACTCAGAGAAGACCCTTCATGGACTGTCTTAGAATTGTGTGTCTGCAAAAAAGCACACAAAGGACAGATGAAAAGTGAAGGATGTTGTACTAGCACAAACCCATAGAGAAGGATTTTTCCATAAATATGTTATTAAGCTTCTGTGTGTTTTTTTTCTTTCTAAATTCTCTGCAGCAAACATAGAGCAAAGGGAGATGGGGGCAAATGACATTTAGTGCATTAGTTTGCTTTGACCATGATGGTCACTTGAAATGCACCCACTGCATTAGACAGAGATGTTTTTATGATAGCTGGGCATCTGTAAGTGCCACTGATCCTCCATTAAAACCATCTTACATGCTGATCTATGGTGGAAGCATTAGTGTAAGTGTCTTAAGCTTTAAGTTACTCTGAACCTATTCATCATCCAGAATTGCAAGGAGGTCAGGAAGGGAGTCCTCGGTCCCAGGAGCTGAGGGTGTATGACAGAAAGCGTTAGGAGGAAAGTGACAGTCAGGTGGCAGGTGAAGAGAACCTGAATGGGGGATTAGGAGCAGAGGTAAGTTCACAGGGACAAAATAATTACCCCCCTGCAGCTTCTGCACTGACACTCCAGTTAGTGGTGCAACCTTTCAAGTCCTTTCCCAGCAATCTTATCGTTATGCAGCCACTACCCACTTAGTGACCTTGGTTACGGCTAATTATTACTGTCTGCTTCTCTGGAAGTTTTTGGCATTTTATACAGTTAATAAAGCGATAGTTATGCAAAGAAATAGTTAGTTTCACAACAACCCCCCATTCATCTCCCTGATGCTTGGCTGTGCAACTCTTGGATGCTCTTTATGGTGAAGAAGAGAGGGAGATTGGTGGTGATGGTGGTGGGGGACAGTGTCATGGTTAAGCCTTATAAGTAGATTTATGTTATGAGCTGTCCCTTCCGTCATTAGCTATCTCTCTCTTCAGCAGTGTGCTTCAAACATCGCTTGACATTTTGCACTAGATGCCAGGAAACAGAGAACCAGGTGGGTCTGGTTCATGCTTTTCGCCTCTGCAAATGTGCTGTCTGAGTCAGCAAGGACCAGGGTACAGTGCAGGAAGGGATGCTGCGTTTACACCCCAGTGTCAGTTAGACTGGAAACTCAGACAGTTTAACCTGCAGTGAGTAAATCCTGATCTCTATAATCATACAATATTTTTGAGATTCATAAAGTCTTTGAAGTGAGTACTTTGAGATAATTAAGGTTTTTGAATATCTCTGGTGTTTTTCTTGTCACATTCAGCTGCTCACAGCTCCCCACCAGCCCATCGCACAAACTCTCACTCTGTAGTCCTGTGAAACACCCCCAGTCTGGCTGTTTAATTGATGGTGTTGTGGTTTCGTATTATTGCTGATGGAAAAAAAACTGATTGTTACCATTATAGAAAAAATGTGAATTACAAAATCTAAAATATTTCTTTTAAATCTAATAATCTAAATCTAATAATATAAATCCATTCATTCATCCTTTTCCAACCATTTGTCCAGTACAGGGTGACAAGGAAGAAAAACACAAAATTTTAACCCAGAACCAGAATTGATTTTTTTGTAGTTTTTTGGTTGTTACGGGAGACTGGTGATTAGGGACGTTTTGAATACAAAAGCATTGTGCACGGTTCCATCATGCAGCGAGGCTGGCTATGCAGGGGCCGTAATGAAAAGCTGACTGTAGGCCTGTGAGTGCTAATCTGAAAGGAGAGGGAGGCTGGCAGGGGATGTGTGATTTGGGGGAGGGGCGCTCAGTCTCTGCCTGCTGCCAGTGGGGAAATTGAGGGCACCTGACAGGCCTGAAGGAAGTACTTATGCTGGGTACACACTGCCAGGCTGCACCCCCAACTGCCAAAGGACATAGCTCTGATCTGCAATGACTTACGACCTCGTCCAACTCCGGATATGTATGACAAACAAAGATATTGTGGCTACAGATCGTTATAAGATTGGATTTATATCAATATATTAAACATATATTCAAAACGAATGCATGTAAGATGAGAAAGTTGTCATTTGCTTGGGTTTTCTGTGATCAGCAGCAGAACTTCAGAATGGGCCTGAACCCCATTACTGTTTCAGCTCATTCAGATATGGGCCGTTTAAACCATCACAGTGATATACATTAAACACAGAGTGTGTTAAACATTAAGTGTGCCTTCCCAGTATCATCTTGCACATCCTTTGCCCCTAAAACAGTCTTAATCTGTTCGGGTCCAGACCCCAAAGGATGTTAATAGCCTGAAAGCTTGAAAAACACAGCAGCACCGCACTTCTCGACCTCCTTGGACCAGAGTGTCTGGGACTTTCTTCAGATCCCACTCGAAGAGGCTTCAGTCTCCTTTCCTCTTGTTCATCCTCACATACACAATCCATTTGATTTGTCTCAAGCCTGACAAAAACACTGATGGGTGGGGGTGTAATAGGTAAAGTCAGGTGGCAGTGGCAGCTTGCACCTGAACTCAGCTGGTCGGTCTGTTTCATGGGAAGATCGGACATCCCTGCCCTTTGGTATGCATTCCTTGTCTGATTATCCCTTTTGTATGGAAGATAATTTAATCCTCCACTTCATGCCTCGCCCTTCATCTTGAATAAGGTGTTTAAAGAAGCATTTCATTTTGCTCTGACTCTCACTGCGTATTGCAGGTGAAAAAGGGAGTTCCTGAAATTTATTCCTCAGTCAGTTTCAATCTTGTGGCCAAACTGCAAATCTGAATTAAGCACACACTTGTGAGTGTTTTTTTCTTATTCATACACATTTACAAAACGATTTATCAGACTCATTGTGATTCCTCATGACAAATTAACCTTTAAGCGTAAGCCTGTGTGGCAAACTGTAAATGTTTAGTGACTCTTCTTTCATAACAGCACAAAATTGCTGGTATGTTTATGTTCATTTGTGCTCTCGAGGTAAGCCTTATTTCGTAGGGACGTCCCGGAGTGGAGGTTTAAAGCAAACCCTGTGTAACACAGGCAGTCAGTGTGAACCATAAAGGATAAAGAGTCTGAGGGAAGGTGGGATCAGTAACTGAGAAGGCCCCAGCAGATGACCGAAGAAAGCCATAACTGGAGACACTGATAAATGGGAAGTTTGCTGTAGGTCGGTACCCACCGATAAGTGCAGAGAAAAAATAATCCCTGCAGCTTCTTTCTGTGACACCCCTATGCACATTGCAGCAGGCAGAGAAGGCAGTAAAATGTGAACCCCGTGCCGCATGTGGATCCTTATTTAATGGCTGAAGGAGCTCTGTAGCCCCAGTCAGCAATTTTGGCTGACCCTGGCGTATGGCTCAGTGTAGCTCTCCAACTCCAGGTGTCCCAGTCCAATTCCACGGGTGGGTAGAGCCACCCAACACCTCGATGTTAGGACACAGAACAGGGGCAGAACAGCTGCTTAGCTGGGCCAAAGCAAGGAGTCACCGGTGAGACTAGGCTACAGGTTCATCTCAAGCATTGTGCGATGTATCTGTTACTGATCGTCCTCCCACAGCTGGGTCATGAATTACAGTCCATTAGAAGGTTCTGGGCGCATACTGAAGATTACACACATCATGAATGCATGTGGATCCACTGAATCATCACGCATCACTCAGTTGCCACACTCTCCCTTTCGCTCTTAGCCTTGTTATGGGCTTAATCATTGGCTATCCTCTACCTGTGATGTAATATAGCTCATAAACAGAGAAGGGCATGGTAATGTAAGTGTGGTTTATTTGCCCGTTTCAGTTGCAGAAACCCTTGTGTTCTGCAGCACCCCTTTTTCTGGGGGAGGGCTGTGTGCTGTGGCTCTTTCTGTCTGATGCCTGGTTAACAGCAACACTGACATTTTAATTCCTTTGAGGCAGCAGGGAAATCCGCTGATGAGGAGATTCCATGTTGGAATTAGATCCTGACTTATTGCTTTTTGAAATCATGTACTTAGTGGCCAGTTTATTAGGTACACCTGCCTGTAAGTGCAAACAGCCTGCTCCTACAATCAGTCAATCACGTGGCTGCAAATGAATATATACAGCCTGCAGACAGGGTCAAGATGGCTAGTTACTGACTGAACAGTAGAATGGTTAAGATACATGATCTTATTGATTTTGAATGTGGTGTGAATGTTGGTGTCAAACGTGCTGGCTCAGGCCTCTCAGAAGCAGTCGCCCTCCTGGGATTTTCACACACAACAGTGTCTAGAGTTTACAGAGAATGGTGTGATGAACCAAAAGTGTCCAGTCAGGGGCATTTCTGCTGCTGAAAAAACTTGTTCATGATGGAGGTCAGAGAAGAATAACCTGACTTGATAAGGCTAATAAGGCGGCCACAAAAATACCAAAAGAGACAGCAAGCATACCAGGTGTCACGTTCGTGGGTTCGGCGGCGAGGCATAACACAGGCTCAGAAGCAAAGCTCTGGTGCAGAGGCTTTACTTGGAGCACACAACACTCAGGGAAAACCATTACAACAGCAACATCAATGACCCGACACTGAAGCACAGGACTGGGGA
The DNA here is from genome assembly GCA_011763525.2 of Mormyrus iriodes. Classification (NCBI taxonomy): domain Eukaryota; kingdom Metazoa; phylum Chordata; class Actinopteri; order Osteoglossiformes; family Mormyridae; genus Mormyrus; species Mormyrus iriodes. The sequence continues at coordinate 14,030,960 of JAAGVU020000123.1, read as the reverse complement.
ACTCTTATACAGAGGCACATAAGGGAAGGAACGAGGGG
>JAAGVU020000123.1:13992158-14011331 GCA_011763525.2 Mormyrus iriodes | reverse complement strand
TTAAAGCACTGTGGAGACAACCTGCTTAGATAAACAGTCGAAGATGGGAACTCCTTTAGTCCGTTTTGTCATTTCCCCATGTATGGTTTCCTGTTCCTGTTTCCCTGCTGCTTCTGGGAGATTCCCCCCCCCCTCTTGGGAATGTTGGATCATGCGCTGATGTGACAGTCAGCTGAGCAAGGGGGGTGGGGGGTACCATATCAGTCTGGCGTTAAACCATGTTGCTGAGACGTTTATATGGTGTCTCCATGACAACGAGAACATCCTCAGTATGGAGAGTCCAGCCTATAATATTACTGGTGAAAGCCGATTGGGGGGCTCCAGGCGAGGTGTCCTCCTGGCAGGTGTGTAACCACTTAGGAAAATGACCCAGTTTGAAATTTGGTCACTAAAATCTGCTGAGGGGGAACCCTCCTCCTCCTCCCACCCCCCAGGTGAGTGAAATTTTGTCGTTTCCCTGCCTGTAAACCTCCAGCAGAGCCAAGAAGTGCAGTCGTGCGTCCAGCCGTGGGTGCTCATCGGGGTGACCACGTTTGGGTGTCTGTGTCATGGTGACCATGTGCAGGTGACCGTGTTTGGGCGACCATGGTCTAAGGTGGTGAAACCACGTTCTTGCAGCTCTCCCTCTGGACAGATGTGCTGACCTCTGTGCAGGGGATTGGTGTGTCATATCCCTGACGGTGTCGCTCCATTACCGTTGATTCCTGGCAAGTACTGGAACCTTCCACTCAGCTCCGAGGGTATCCAGCAGAAGGCTTTATCATCCCCCAGTAATCTCAACTGCCCGTTTCAGCCAGCAGTAAGCATTGTTACAGTGTCCAGGGACTTAGGAACGACCTCTGACTCTGACAGCGATGAACTGGGGTGATTTGCAGAGGTTCATGTAGGGAGCAAAGGTCATTCCTACCACAGATAATCAAAGGTGGGGGATGGCCGGCAGTTACATTAAGCTATTCCATCCATCTTCCCCCTCAGATCTGGTCTGAACATCGATCACCTTTCCGAAATTCACATACTTTGCCTTTAACGTAAAGATTATCATGCAGTCATTAATATGTCCGGTTTGGGTTAAATACCCAGTCGAAGCTCCTTGTCTAATTGATTTTAAATCATCCGTTCATTATCAACTGGACACACAGCAACACTGAATCTGTAAGGATGGTCAGAGTTAGGGGGGTTAGGGCAAGACTTTTAAGTTTAGGTTGTTATGGTTTTGAGGGCTATGTTTAGGACGGTTAGGGTTAGGGTAGTTATGGTTAGGAGGGTTATGTTTAGGAGGGTTAGGGTCAGGACCGTTAGAGTTGCACTGTTAACAGGTGGTGTTACAGCTGTACCTCCACCTCCTCCCTGTGTATGGGTGGTTTTGTGGTGAGGATTTGACCCTGTTGTATGTGATCAGGCCTCGTGAGACTTTGATTGTGGAACTTTCCGGAAAATTCACCAGCTTCCCATTGTATACTTCCCAGTCACCCAGGGGTTTCAAGCTCCAGAGAATGGAGGGTGATGCTTTGACCTGTTGGAGATAAAGCTGGACCTCTGTTTTTTTTGAGGATGTCACACAGCCCCCCTGGCTTAACATCCCCCACCCTAACACTCCCACCCCTTATGTGCTCAAAACCATTTCTAGCACCAGGGCTTCCTGTTGCTGCGTTTGTGGAGCTTAACTAGAGTTGGTCCAGCCCTTGCTGTGCTAAGATCCACATTTGAATCCAGGTGCTGCGTTTCTGTCCTCTGAGGCCTGTACATTGAGCTCTCCCCGCTGTAATCTTGACTCATCAGGGAGCCTCACTTGTGTTCTATATGTGGGGAGAAGACATGGTCTTAATTTAGTAGGTCAGAAAGCCTTTGTTGGGATTTTTGCCTACAGGGCATTGAATGGAACGATATTGACTTTATCGCCATGGATTCCAACCCCTTGGATTCAACTTAAGCAGCAGAATGGCAGGTGGCTGCAGTGAACTTTGCTAGTGAACCTCTCAGTCGCATGAGCATGCTCGGTGGGCCTCATGGGCCGGGCCGGCCCGGCCCAGCACTGCATAACCCCCAACTCAGAAGCTCTGAAAGGCCCGTCACTTTCACTTCAGAGCCGCTGTCTGTGGTCTGCGACTGTAGGCTTCGGTTTGCTTCTGGTCCGGTGGCAGCAGGTAGAGTGACGCGCCGCGAATCACAGGGCCGTGTCTCCGGAGGCTTTGCCGTGTGCAGAGGACACTGCGACCCGTTTCCTTGTGCGATCCAGGCCAGTACTTTGGCGCTCTTCTGCCCCACTTTGGACCCTTAATCCATCAGAGTCAGGCACCCGTGGCAGTGATAAATCCAAGATAAACGCATCAGTGAATGGGAGACAGGTCCACCATGGCTCTGTGATTTATAACCACTGTCGAGCACAGTTCAGTTCATGTGTTAGATACAGGGTTGATGTTTAGGGTTCTCTGAATTTTCAGTGTTCATGCTGCATTGAACCGTTTTCTCAGGTTCTTTGTTCTGTGTCAATGAATGATGAAATGTAAACATGCATCATGCAGCGCAGATGCTTCTGAAGGGGGCGCTGTCTTGTTAAAGCCAACGGATCTCAATGAGGAGGCTTCAGTCCATCTCTCATTTAACATGTCATCAAATATTCATAAAAGCTTGCATGCACTGACCTGGCCAACGTGCGAATTGGGACACTGCCACTGCCGCCCTTTTCCATGTAAGGCGTCCCGTTTGACGGGTAGATGAAAGTGCCATTGACAAGTTTGCTTCTCCATGCAGGGTTTACATGTGATCTGGAGTTTGTCCAGTCCAGTGTTTGCTGGAAATTTGGGCTGAGGAGAGTATCCAGCACCAACTGGATGCAACCCACATACACCTCTGACATATTTGGTAAATTATGGGACTCTTTTCTTACATGTGCAGCATGAATAAATAAAAATCACTGCATTGCCTACAGCGTTGGAAATTAAAGGGGGCAAAGGGCAAAAATGCCTCAAATCTCAGAATGTCCCTAAAAATTGTGATTGAAGGGCAGAAATCAAAAGTTTGGACGCACCTATGCATAGAAAGGTTTATGTGTACTATTCTCTGCATTTTAGAATAATTATAAACATCAAAACTATAGAATAACACATGGAATTCTGCATGGACAGAAAGGTATTGAACAAAAACAAGAATTTGATGGGGGGGGGCACCTCTGTGGCTTGGGACTCAAATCCCTGGGTTGGCAGAGTGATCCCACCATTGGGTCCTTGAGCAAGTCCCTTAATCTTAATTGCTCCAGGGACTGGCTGATTCTGCTTTCTCATCTACGCCACTTTCATGAGGTGGCCTCCTTGGATGCTTTTCCAGCTGTCCGGAAGGGGGTCACAAATATATGCTGAGCTCTCACTGGCTGCTTTTTCTTCACAGTCTGGTCAAACAAACTATACCATTTCTACTGTGTTTAGGTCAGGTGGCCAGGTCATGTGATGCGACACTATCACTATCCTTTGTAGTTGGCTTTGCGTGTCCAAACTTTTGACTAGTGCTGTATATATTTACCAGTTTAGGCCAATATCCTGATCCTACATTAAGGCGTTGTTTTATTTTTATTCATTTTATTCATTCATTTAATTTCATTTCCATGTCCGTCTTTAACAGACTCATACAAACAGCAGTGCGTTGTTCACCCTACATATGTACATAACTTTATATATCTGTAACTACGTACTACTATGTAACACTGTAACCTTATTTGGCAGAGGCCAGTTTTATTGTTTAATAAAGGCGTTCATCCAAAACCAAATAAGCTGATCTCTCCCAGCGACCAGCGTGAAGCACCCCGCCCCCCATATGTATCAGATTGTAACCAAACTGGTCTTAGTCGTTTGTGCTGAATTTGTGCCATTGAAATTGTCGTTTGTGCTGCTTTAATTTCTGAAATATAAATGTTTGTTTACATGGTGATGTCACCAGCATCTGTCATACCAAATCTCTTCTGTGACGTCTCACTCAACTGTTAGGCCGGAATCATAATGATGCAGTTTCGAGGAACCCCCCTTAACATGTTTACAGATGTTTTTATTTTAAAGTATTTCTATTAATTATTACGAAATCGTTTACATTTGGCCTGATGATACAACTGACGTTTTTTTTTTTTTTAGATTAATGTACATCCAGCTTGAAAGCTATGTTTTATCCCGTCCGGCTGCAGTTGTCTCATAAAATGTCGTTTGTGCTTTCAAGCTAAATGCAAACGACTTCTTAATAATGATTAATAAAAAGACACTTAAGAAAACATTCGCAATGTATTTTATTGAAGTGAACTCTTGCTGCTGCGGTGCGGGATAAAACATATCTCTATCAAGCAATTTTTAAGAAACATTTGTAAAAGTATTTTATTGAAGTGAACTGTTGCTGCAGCAGCTAGGGTGAACATTTTGCTATCAAGCCAAATATACATTAACAATCTAATAAAACGTCGGTTGTACCATCAAGTTAAACGTGAATGATTTCTTAACAACAAATAATAAAAACACAAAAAAGTCACATGGTGATGACGAAAGTGTGCTCGGGCCTGGACTGTTAAGTGCGATGTGAGTGCAGACCAGCGGGGGAGGGGGGGGGGCAATCATGTACATGGCAACTGAGCCAAGTGTGAGTACGCCCTTAGTCATGTTCCAACCCTGTACTGCCTTTGTGTGTGCAGTGTCAAACGGATCCTCTGAGATGCAACCAGTCAGCAAGCAGTAACTCTGAGGTGCAACCATTCACCAAGCATTTTGTGTAATATGTATTTTATCAAAGTGTACTTTTTGCATCTCCGTAATCTGTAAATGGGGAAACAGAAAGTTGAGGTAGGAAAGCTGGATTCCTTCCATTTTCCCAAGTCGTCATGGTGCAGAGCATGGGGTTCAAACCATGAGCCACATGAGAACAGCCACCGTGCGTCAGAATGCGACCTGCCTGTCCCAGATAAATGCCGGAGAGCGTTTAACGTGAGCTAGTTTTACCTAAGCAGTGAGTCTCTTGACATCAGTGTTGATGGTGCAGTTCGGTGTCTGGGCAGGTTGATTGACGGATTAGCCGTCCCCATGGGCTCTGCCGCTGGGTGACAGGCCTTCAGGAAATCTACGCTGTCAGCTCTCAGGTGAAAGTGAAAATGGAATGAGCTGAGAGGAGGATCTGCAACCACGACAAGGAGAGAAACCCTCCTTATACAGTATGTGTCTATAAGCAGAGTTTTCCCTGCACCTTGTAACCAAAGGTGCTGTGTGTGTAGGACAGCCATCCATCAGACAAATGCTTACCCTGCACAGGGTTGCAGGAGACCTTGGACCTATCCCATGCAGCAATGGGTAAAAGGCAGGGGACACCCTGAATGGGATGCCAGTCTGTCACATGGCATGAGGCATGGGACATCTTGGATGGGATACCAGTCCGTCACAGGGTAGGGGACACCCTGGACATGATGCCATTCCATCACAGGGCATGAAGCAGGGGACACCATCAATGGGATGCCAGTCCAGGCAGGCAGGCAGACAGACCTTCATTAATCCTGAATGAAATTGCCGGTTTATAATAGCACCACCACGCATTTACATAACAAAAAAGACATTTATACATTAATAGACTATAACAATAGAAAATAAATAATCACTAAGAGTGCCAAGAATGTCACAGAAAGTATTGCTTGAATAAAACCACGTTAGATGTCCTCTGACAGCTTCATCTCCTTGTCAGGTTTCCACCTTTATCTGTTGCAGACACAGTCAGACTGCTGTGTAGTAACTTGTTTTTGTCAAGCGCACCAAGGCACGGTGGTTGACAGTTTTATTACACCTGCTTATAACTGCTATATGTAGTAATTCGGAAGCACAGCTTGCTATCTCTGGACTGTTCCGGTTCTCTGTGCATGGTCCTGATCTGGCTTGTGTTCCGTGCTCCTGGAGGTAGTCAAGTAGGACAGGTCCTCCACAAGCACACGACCAGCGCAGAAATCAGAAACTGAGTCATTAGGAGTCTCTCATAACAATCAATACGCTGCCGCACTTTTCTGAACTGTGAGGTGGGACGTCAATAGTATATCTATTTGAAACTAATGTTTGGGGGAGCGTGTGGGTTTTTTTCTTGATCTGGGTTGCAATTAATGTAGACTTCAGGCCTCAGAGAAAAGGTCACAAGCCGGTATGTATTTTTTTTGCCTTTCCCACACAAAGTGGATGTGTTTCGAGCTCTTTCAGTAAGCTGATTATCAGCTTATCGAAAGGTACACGCACTTTGAAGCTGGACACACACTCTGATGCCGCATTGTTCCGAGCTCCAGGGAAAGCTGAGTGTGTCCCTTAGTGGTGGTACTTACTCGAGTGGGAAGAAAAGTGGGGGGAGGTGGTATGGTGATGCCAGTCAAGCATTCAGCCTGTTAATCGGCTAAGCAGTGAAGTGTTAGTTGAGGGACTGAAACAGGATGATCTAGTCAGGTTTCAGTCCCGAGGCTGGGTAAGGCCCCATTTTTAAGACTTCAGCCCTCCTCTGGGACACAGTGGATCTGCGAATGTTCATCACAACTTTCCATCACTGTGCACACCACCCCAAGCTGCCATCTTTGGTTTCCCAAGGGCAGTCGGATGCTGTGGGTGTCTCTCTGGCTTCTCAGAAACCTGGGGCTCATCCTTACATTATGGTACGATGTCGAACCCTGATACAGTGACGTTTTGTAGGTCACTGCATTTGCACAGCAGGTAGTTTCCAGCATAGGTAGGAGGATCCGCCTGCACTGGGGTATGAGCAGCTTGTGTTTGCTGGTGTTCAGACCCCTTTATGTGCAGGGTTGCCAGCTCTCATATGTCTGGTGTGACACTCATGCTTTCAGACTCTCATGCTCACTCAAGAAATTTTACGGCAAATCTATGCTATTTCATTATAAATTCATTCATTCATTTATTTGTTATCTTAAATAAATAATTAAAGCATCGGAGTAGTTTGCAAACCCTACAGACTAATTACAAGGTAATAAAACTGTTACATACACTGAAATGTGTGTGCATGCGTGTGCAGACTTGTCTCCAATTGAAAATCTCAGGCCAGCCAGTTGACCAAAGTTGACAGCCCTGTATGTGCCTGTGAGCCTCTGCTTTTGTCTCGTCTCATTTTGTTTCTCAGCCTGTTTTTTTTTTTTCTTTTATTATTTTTTTATTTTTGCCCTCTCTGTAGCTGGTGATTAGTCCCAGGGTCGGCAGGGGTAAGGAAGGGGGTTTGATTGGGAAAAGGCCACACACCGAGATCCTGTTTGCACGTGGATGTGAGATCTTTTGCTGTCCTGACCCGGCGAGGTGGGTACAGCTACATGGTGGAGCATTTCCGTGAGGGTGCTGATGAAGCCTATTTCAGGGTTAGATGCAGAGACACCAAGGCAGTGACTTCACCCAGTTCCTTGCTGTTTAAATAAGAATTATAACCCACCGTTTCAGAAATTTGCAGGTAAGTGGTCGAGATGCAGTGGCCCCTTTCTTATACAGGAGAAGCGAGTGTGTATTAATAGGAAATGGAACCCCCCCATGGCGTTGGGACACTGCTGTGTGCTGTGTTTTGTTTTCACGCAAGTGGCTTCTGATTGTTACCCGTCCATCTGCAGTAATGGTTCCTCTGCCAGTTTCTGGACTTTCACTATGACAACAGCCCCCATGTTTAGGGTAACCCTGCTCATTGGATGTGGGCGATTCAGACTGTCAATCTCTCCAGGGTAATGGTCCGGAAACTCCAGACATGGGAGGGCAGGGGAGGCATCCCCGCTGGCCTCAGGTGCCAGGGGTGTTCTGGGCAGTCTGGGGTCTGTCTGACAGAGGTGCTCGGGGGGGGGGCACGTCTCCGTTACTAGGAGATAACGAATCCTGGCTTAATAAGATAAATATTTGCTGCACGCTTTAGCAGATCACTGGCCTGCTGTGCTGTTTCTGTGAAGCGTTTCAGAAAGCACCATCACTTTATATACCCCCCTTGTTTTTACTACTACTGTAAAAATGCACCAGTGCCTCAGCTGGTGGCTGTCTGGCTCTGTCAGTAATCGACCGCGCCATGATTGGCTGTTTCCAGAAAGTATTTTGTGCAGCCCTGTTGGTTTTCCCATTTGAAAAACGTGCTCCTGGGTCGCCTTTGTCAGTGGAGCAGTTTTACCTGAGAGCCTCCTGCCTTTACATGACAAATTAGCAGTCACTGACCCAGCATACCCATAATGCATTAGACACACAGGCAGGGATGTGATCCACAGGGTGGTGCTGTCACCCTGGGCATTATGTTGGGCCCTCATTGTGGGGATCTGTGTCTACATATCTGATGCAGAGCCTGTCCCCAAGGGGGCGCCGTCTCACTGGAGGGGGTTAGACATGCATGAGTCTGTCTGCTTCCCTTGGGTCAGGGTTGGTGTAGAATCAGTACCCACTGGCATGAGCAGCACCTGCCAGCCGACCTCCCCCACCCCATGCAATATTTTGGACAAATAAATTGAAACCATCGGAAGCGAACTCAACCTGCTTCCTCGGCTCAGGACAGTTCATTCCAACACCAGGTTTTCTGCAGATGTTTTCAGAATCTGATTTTGGTACAGATACTGCGGATTGGAAACTCCTGGATCAGTGCAGTGCATTGTGGGAGAGGGACAAGGAGCAGCTCTGTCTTCTGGATATTTGTAGATCAATTTGTGGAGGTGGGGGGAATTCCACGTGTATGCACAGCGAAACATATGACCTGTTCGGCTGCTATGGTCTGTGTTATGGTTTATTATGATTCTGTCCTTAACCCCCAGCTTCCTGTGTGCTGCTATGGGTGGCTGTCCTTTGCGGCCAGCTTGTGCTCACATATAGAGAGCAGGTTGGGGGAGGCGTGAAGAGAATTTCCCCACAGAACTCAATAAAGTACTAATAAAGGAATAATAATAATAAGAAAAATGAGACCACGCTATGGCTGTGTTATGGTTTACTATGATGTGGCAATATGCTGTCCTGCAGTGACAGTAATTCCTGCCTTTAAGGATTCTGGCATGAGTTGCCATGGCAACCACCCAGCAGAGTGATGTCGGCACCTGACTGCTTTCTTTGTTTACATTCTGTGATTTAAATGGCAGTGTACACACCATCCTTCCACACGCACGCCCCGTGAGGTTCAGGTGTGGCCTACTGATGGACTCGGTTGCTGGCCATTTGTGTGACAGTTGGGGAGGACGACTTTATTATTCTTTTGTGTGGTAATGGGGGTGTTTTATTATTATGGAGAGTACCGTTCAGTTAAAACCGCCTGACATAGAACTAATTCCTTGTTGAACAGAGGACCGACCGTATCTGAATCTATCTGGAAAAGCGTAAAGAATGGATCTCAGCCCAGTACCCTCTCCACTGCCCCCACAGCACAAGCACCCATTCGTTGCACTGGTGGCTTCCTCCACCCGCCCCCAGTATGATAGATGGCTTATGACTTGTTTAGTGAAGCTTTGCTGGTTTGACTTTAATAAGCCTCATCTCACAGACTCTCGTCCTTGATTTCTTATGCTATACTTAATCTTTACTCGCGCAGTCCCCCTTAATCACCTCAGCAGTACAATAGTTACGTGATCTGACTGGCATTTTGGACGGGGTCTATTTCTGCAACTGCCATTCTGTACTTCCCCCTGCTGTGAAATTTGTGCCCATTAGACCCGAGACCTTTGTTCTGTTGTGGCACGTTGCTGTGGTGTTCAGGCACTGTGCTGCTGTCCCCCAGTGCACTGGGCATGGTGTCTATACTCTGGGACACCTCATTTACACTTACCGGTGTGTATGCAGGTTTTTGGGGTAACCTTTCGGTCAGCTGTTCAAACCCAGGTGTGAGGACTCTTCAGCCAATCGGCATTCTAATTAGTAATCTAATTAGGGAGTTGCAGCGAAAACCCGCATACACACCGGCCCTTTGCGGATAAGATTGGCCACCCCTGTTCTAGACAGTAGTTCCTAACTGACCTTATGTCCTGCATTCTCTGAGCCTATCCATCCATCCCTCCATTCATTCATCCATCTGTCCAACCACCCATCCATCCATCCATCTTCTGTAACCGCTTGTCCTGTGTTAGGTCGCGGGAGTCTGATGCCTATCTAAGAAACTAGAGGCACAAAGAGAGGAATGACCCAGAATGGGGCACCAATTCATGGCAGGCATCCTCTGAGCTTTGTAAATCATTACTATGTTAATGGTTATGTTACTAATATTCCTCAGCCATCTTGCAGAGGGTAAAATAATCCTTCAGTCTGCCGGTTCTGGCTCAACGACAGGCTTCAGCTCTATAGCTAAGGCCTCTCTGTTCTGTGGTGCCTCTCACTAGTCTGCAGACAAGCTTGGCTAATAGGGCTCTTCCTCCACCCTCTGTCGTTAATGAGACCCAGGGCGATTAATGAACACCTTTTCCCAGCTAATTGCCCTGGGGAGAAACTTCTGATCTGCCAACTTAATACAGGACGGTGATAGAGGGCACTGTTACAGAATACTGATATAGGATTGATATAGAACACTGATAAAGGGCACTGATACAGGGTTGATACAGAGCACTGATACAGAGCACTGATAAAGGGCACTGATTCAGAGCACTGATAAAGGGCACTGATACAGAGCCCTAATAATAATAATAATACAGGATCTCAAAGACGCTTACAAAGAATACAGTAAACCGATAAAACAAGGAAGCACATTAAGGCTAGGGGATGTCATAAGCATTAGCAAAGAAAAAGGTGTTTAACTTGTGTTTGAAATCTGAGACAGAAACTAATAGACGAATGTCACTGGGGAGGGAGTTCTAAAGTCGGGGAGCTAAACGGGAAAAAGTGCGGCCACCATAACCACAGAGTTTGGATGGGGGATGAGGAGAGAGCCAGATGAGGAGGTTCTAAGACTGTGAGGGGGCTGGTAAGGGAGAAGCAGTTCAGAAAGATAAGTTGGGGCTTGGTTATTGAGGGCTTTGAATGTCAGGAGAAGTACTTTAAAGTGGATACGTTCTTTTATAGGGAGCCAGTGAAGGCTCTGTAGTATGGGAGTGATGTGCTGATAGGAGCGAGTGTGGGTGAGGAGGCCGGCGGCGGAGTTCTGAACTATTTAGAGTTTATAGATTGATTTACCAGTAATACCAGCAAATAATAAGTTGCACTAATCATGATGGCTAGAGATGAAGGCATGAATAAGGGACTCAGCAGCAGAGTTAGAGAGGATGGGATGCAAATTTAGGTGAAAGCGGTGAATGATCTGACCCAAGGGTTGAATATAAATGATGAAGAGTAGTAGTCTGATTTATGACCTGAGAGGGTAATGAAATGTTTTCTGTCAGTGAGATATGAAGTGAAGCAGTCGAGTGCTGCTCCACAAACTCCTAGGTGGTGGAGTCTTTGTATTGAGATTGAGAGACTTGTATTAAGGTCGAACGCTGCACTTAAGTCAAGCAGAAGTAGGAGGGTTATGGCACCAGTATCTGTAGCAACGAGTCGGTTATCTAAGACTTTTACTAAAGCAGTTTCTATACTTTGGAATTGGCAGAAACCAGACTGAAGTGGTTCAAGGAGGTTACTACTATGAAGATAGGTAAGAAGCTGGGAGATGACCATATGTTCCAAAGTTTTTGAAAAGAAAGGGAGATTATAAATTGGGTGGTAGTTGACAAGGTTAGTTGGGTCAAGACCAGGCTTTTTAAGTATAGGAGTGACAGCTGCTACTTTGAAGGAGGTAGGAACGTGACCATGGGCTAGGGATAGAAAAAAAGAGAGTGGTGAGGAGGGGACCGAGCGCCAGGAGACATTTCTTGGTTAGGGGTGTAGGAACAGGGTCAAGTGAGCAAGTGGCAGAATTTGCAGCAGCGATTATGTCACAAACCTCAGAAACATTTTGGAAATTTTGGAGTCAAAAAATTTAAGCAAAGTGTTACAGAGTTCCGGGGTGGCAGAAATATAGTGATCGTGGGCTTTAAATTGTTTCTTGACATGGGAAAAAGATGACGTGGGTTCCTATGCTTGCTATTTATGATATTGGAGTAGTAGACAGTTTTGGCAGTGTGTAAGGTATCCTTATAGCAAGTCGTGTTCTTTGTAGGCCTCAACTTGGACAGTAAGGTGGGTTCTCCTGAGTAGTCGCTCAAGTCTACGGCCTGTCTGTTTCATGGAACGCAGCTCTGGAGTATACCAAGGGGCAGGGGTAGCAAAGGACACCAGTTTGGTTTTCAAGGGGGCAACAGAATCTAATGAGTCAGATAGCATTGTCTTGAGAAAAGAGGCAAATTCATCAGGGGAGGATGGGGTACATTTTGTGGACAGAGCTGCAGAAATAACTTGGGACAGAATAGAAGAGTCAACAGAGTTTGTGTTACGAAATGAAATGCGCCATCTAACAGGCTGATGAGCAAAAAATATTGGGAAAGAAAACCAGACGGACATGTGGTCAGAGTAAGGAAAGACAGAGGAATGCAGGTTGGAAATAGACAGACTAGAGGAGCACACTAGGTCAAGTGTATGGCCTTTAAAGTGAGTAGGGAATGACACATGCTGTGTAATGTGGTGGCAGTCAAGGAGTGAAAGGAAATCATCTGAAGTCTTGCAATCAGGTTGATCAACATGAATATTAACATCACCACAGAGTAGCAAATGCGAGGAGAGAAAGAAAGAGGTGGTAAGGTGTTCAGGAGTTCGGAGAGAAATGTAGGGCTATGTTTTGGTGGACGGTAAGTCAGCAATACTGTAACAGAGCTGGGTAATTTAAATGCAAGATACTCAAAAGATGTAACTGTAGTAGGATTAACTTCAGTGATTTTGAGATTTTTTGTTATAGATTACAGCAAGTCCAGTAGGACGAGGTTTACAGATGTAGCTAAAATTAGGGGGAGTGGATTGATTCAGAGCATAAAAATCACCTGGTGGCTGCCAGGTTTCAATGAGAAACAGCATATCGACATTATTATCCATGATCAGTTCATATAGTACAGAAAATTTGAGATGGAGCAGATGTTCAGAAGTTCGCAGTTAATGAGTTGTGACTTGAGTAAAGTGTGCGGTAGAGTACGGAGATTGTTATAGTTAACAGCACACTGAGTAGGGGAAACTGGTCGATGTCTAACCCTAACCCTAACAGAGATGCGGCTGGTTTGCCAAACATGAGATTCACACCAGCAGCCTTCCAGTCACAGGCACTGAGGCCTAACCCACTGGGCCACACCTCACAACAAGAAAAACAAATCCATCCATCCATCCAACAAACATTTTGGACACTTTCCCAGGGAAGTTCAGGAACCTACTTCCTAGCTCTGAGATCCTTGGCTGTTTCAACCAAGAAGTTTTGTGTCTCCTGGCCAATTTTGTGTGTCGCTTTCCCGTTGTATAACATGAAGTGACCTTTAAGCTAAACAAACATAGGAGACGCAAAAATGCTTGTAAGTTAAACTTCACACATAATTTCACATGGAACTACACCACCACCCCAAAACAATGGAGGATGAATTAGTCATTTGGAAGTTATTTGTTAATTATTGGTGGGGCTCGACTGCAATCAAAACCCAACACAGTGTTTTATTTACATTTTGTTTATAAGACTCGCAACATGTTTATAATTCATTAGGACAGTAAATAGGTCTTTTTTTCCCTCAGAATAAAAACAACGTAAAGTTATTCCACTAATAAGTGCTGGCAAGTTTCACCACCAGAACTGGCAATATTATACAAAAAATATATAGGTTATTGATTGAATTTTCCAAGTTAGTGCTAGTACTTGTCAACCAGTCAGCAAAGTTTAAGCCCCACCCAGTAGTTCCCAGACCAGCGAAAAGTACCTTCTCTGGAGTAGTGACTAAACAAATGTTCAGGAACTGGTTCCGGAAAAGGTTCTTGCAGAAGGACACTTACATTTTTTCAACCAGTTGTATCTGTATTAAACTCACCAGAATATTGGGTAATGCCTTACATTAACCCTGGGGCGCTGAGGTCAAGTGGGGGCCATGTCATCCAGGCTTGTTGGCTAACCCTGTTCTGTGACCCCACCCCCAAGCTATGGAGAGCCAGATGGAGTAGATGAAGAGAACAATTCCAATGTTCAAAATGTATTTGTGCAAATGGAAAATAAAGGATTTATCACCTTCAGAGAATATTTATATGCAGCATGTAAGTATTCCTTAACATATCTTAAAGCATTGCAATACTTTCAATGAACAAGATATGACTGCTGTAATATGTAAGGGATATACCACTTCGAAGTATGCGGTAATATGAATATAATCAACACCCACATGACATTTCTGGACTGATAATAAAATAGTATTTAGCAAAGTTGTGGTAGAAACGTTAATAACAAATGTTACAAGCATATAATCATACAATGTTTGTTACTAATGTAAATTAAAATTATGTTAATGTATGTTAGGATGTTAAGGTATACGGTAACACTTATCATCTATAGTGCACCATAGATATCTTTATAATGCAGTACAAAGCATCCTTAATTCTTAAACCTAGCATTATAATGCAGTATGAAGGTATCTATAGTGCATTATAGATGAGAGCTTTATAAAGCATTCATAATGCATTATACACATGGCTGTAATGTGTTATGCCTTTTGATAATTATTTATGGACATGTTTATAATGCTTTATGAATGTATTATTATTTATGAATGTGTTTGTAAATTGCTAAAAACATGGCCTTAAGTGTTACCAGGTATACTTACATGCTTCTTATGAATGTTCTATAAATGCATTATAAAAGCATGACAAAGGTGAACTTAATGTAAAGCGTTACTCAATATTGTTTAGTGAAAAACTTTTGTTTTCGTTCTCCCATGCTGAGGTGCGTCACAGTGCTGAATGCTAAGCAGCTAGTCAGCTGCTCATCGCTGCAGGCATTGACCAGGCCGGCATCGGCCAGTGAAAGAGCACAGCCGTTAAACACCTGCAGCGTTGTCCCTGAGTAAGGCCCGTAGCCCTCTGGAGCTCTGAGGGCTGTCTGCCAGACCCTGCTGTCTTTCAGTAATGTGTGTCACTTTGGATAGAAGCACCTGCTACGAAAGTCAGATATATGTAGTATACTGTTATATACAATTTAGTTCTGCTGCTGTATATTTGGAGAATTTGTTCTTATGTTGTAGACGCATTCTGTGAGAGTCACTCCACTTTGGCCTTTTGCCATGTTCACATCTCTGCTGGCTCCCTGATCACCTCTGAGTAAGTTTACTCTGCCTGCCTGTGCTCCCACAGCAGAATGTTTCCCTATCAAGAGCCGGTGGATGCAGACGTTTTTATATGTGCAGAGTCAACAGCTGCAATTCCCAGAAGCTTCATTGCACTTTGTTTATTTGTCTGTTTATGAGTACGGTCAGTTAATAGACCCCGGCGCTGATGTTGTACCCGCAGATGACTGACATTTAATGGGAAGGAGCCAAACTGTTTGTTTTAAATCACCAGCTAAGGATTAACAATGCCATACCTGCAAGCAAGTAATAGCCCTTATACTGTCCCATGATAAGAGTGTCATTTCTCAATATTGTCATCCATGATACAGTTAGACTGTGAAACCACTATGAGCACGAATCACACAAAATTTACAAACCAGATCCGCTTTTATGACCTGGCCATGTGCTGAAAAACATTAATGGAACTTGAACACGTGTCACATAAGCTCCTAGGACCACCTTCAAGTGATTCACAGAGAATCACCGTCTTCTTGTTAAATCTAATGAGAAAAGACCAAGATGTTCCGTGTGTGAATATCTGAATCTCATGTCCGTAGAGGTCAAAGGTCATGCAGACAACAATCACTGAGGAGGAGTGAAGGGTTGGGTGGTGCCACGGAGTCCAGGCTAACAGATGTTTTGTCATCCCTGCATTGTATCTGAACTGGGCCTCACCGTCAATAAATCTGTCTGCATTGTTCAATGGAGCGAGGAAAGACTTGATACTGGGAAACTTTTAAGTCCACATTTTAAGCGAAAATAATCTGTTCCAGCATTGCTTATAAGATAATACGAAATACTTCCCGCAACGTAAATAAATAAAATTACTTGAAAGAGCCCAAGCGAAGGAAGAATGGGAATTCCATGGCACATTTTCACTGAATATTTTTTTTTAAGTGACATTTATTACTCTTCCTGTGTTTTGGTTACTGTCTGAACAAAACACATGAAGAAAGAGACATTCTGTACAAACTGTGGTGCCCATTAGCAAGTTATGAACGCAACTGGGCAGGGCTGAGGTCGTTTTGCACGATGAAATAAATGGGACCGGATTGCAGAAGCAGCTAACTGTGAGTAATGTAGCCTTAAGCTATATTTCATACTGCAGCTCTTGAGCAATATCACTGGCAAGAAGAACAAAGCTGCAGACACAGATGTGGGATTTATTCATTTGGGGAGAGACAGTAAGAGACAGTAGCTGCTGCCTTGGCATTGCTCACCAACCTGGGCACTGTCTGATTCTCCCTCGCAGGTCCGCCACCCTCTAGCAGCCCGATCCACTGAGATGTCATAACACTGTGCAGCTGTGTGATAGTTTGGGGGTCAAAGGTCAGGGATCTCCTATTTCCAGCAATTGTTCTCCAAGGATCTTCAGCGTTTTTGGCCCGGAAAGCTGTTCCCCCCACGCCCTGTTTCTCAGGACATCACGGTGTAGTTAATGTGCAGGGCAGGTGTTCATGATATGAAATACTGTGTTATTTCACCTCTGACCCCTGCAAGTTTTATCATAAAAATTGTGTTTTGAAGCAAGGTTTTCCATTCACATCTCATTACACAGCTTCTCTTATTCATCTGCTTTTTAAAAATGTCTTTTACATATTTGGACAGCGGGTGGCATGGTGGTGCAGTGGTTAGCACTGTTGCCTCATGCCTCTGGGATCACGGTTCACGGCTCTGCCCGGGTTCCATGTGTGTGGAGTTTGCATGTTCTCCCTGTGGGGTTGTCTCCGGGGACTCTGGTTTCCCCCTACAGTCCAAAAACATGCTTAAGCTGATCGGAGTTACCAAATTGCGCGTGTCTGTGAATGGTGTGTGCGTGTGCCCAGCGATGGGCTGGCGCCCCATCCTGGGTTGTTCCCTGCCTTGTGCTCGCAGCCTCCGGGATAGGCTCTGTAACCCCATATGGGATACGCAGTTACAGAAAATGGATGGATATTTGGACAGCTGTATATTTTGAGGAAATTCGGGTTAATTACAATAGTACTTGTCCTATACTATATATAATATGCATTTAAATAACCTATAAAATAAATTACAAGAGCTTCTGCTTTCATGAACCTGTAACTTCTGTTAAAGTGTGAGTGGTGTATACCTTAGTGGGTTAGGAGTTTGTGCTTGTGTCCATATGGTTGTTGGTTTGAATCCCATTCCTGGAATATATCATAGCTGGGCCTGTGAATAAGGCCCTTACTCCAGCTGCTCTGGGGATGACTGCAGGCCCTAATTTTCATCTCTCAGCTTTACCTTGGCTTTGAGCAATAGGTTTTTATATGTTGAAGGAGCCAAACCCCTGTGGTCACTTTGACTTCTTATTGCAGTGCTAATCCTGCAGCTGATGCCTGTTAATGTCCCTGGTAAGTGAGGAACTTCACTGAGCCTTACAGACCATCCACAAAGCAGATGTGTTTGCTTTGTCTTCCTCGGATCTTCGTCTTTACAGCAGCGATGAGTAAAAGGCCAGCTCCGAGCTTTTAGTCATGTGATCTTCCGGCACCATAGAGGAGTGAATTCCATCCAAAGCCTGGCCTCTGCTCACTTCACTCCTTTTTTTCCTGGCAGCCACAGCGGCCGGTGCACCATGAGGGAGACGTTCTTACGGCACGCCGAAACAGGGAAGCTCCTGCTCGTCAGCCATGCTGTCGATGCATAATTCATCGATACAGACAGGCCATTCAGGAACAGACAAGCGTGTCCATTTTTATACAGGCAGAGAAGCCCACAAAGCCTCATCTGTCTGCTCTGATAAATAGATAATAGGGAAGGCCGTCAACTCTGGGATCGCCACATCGGAATTCTGCCGCACGCTCAATTTCACTCACTGGAAACATGCTATTATTACTCTGTCGGGATTGACGCCTGATGCATGCTTAACTATAAACAGTTCACAGAGGAAATGATTTAGGGAAAAGGATTTAAGCTAGGATACAGTATGTCTTTGGCAAAAGGACCTACGAGCCAAATGCAAAAGAACAACCGACTACCTGATTTTATGGAAGAATAAAGAATTAAGAGAGTATGCTTGTGCTGTGTTTGTGTCTGAAATAGCGGCCTTAATGGTATTTATTTAGGGTTTTCAACTTATCTGGAGAAACCATCTGCATCTTCCTAGTGTGTCAAATTCTCAGTACTGTCAAATGCTCCCCTTTAATTTCAGACCCCAGGCTCTCTCTACCTCCTGTGTGGCACATGCATGTACACGGAGCCACACAGCCACACAGTCAAACAGATTCTGCCCAGTGGTTGTAAAACATAGTGAAATATCCCATTTCCCTCTCCATCGCAGCTGATGACAGAGCAAACCGTGTCATAAGCCCCCTCCCCTTCCTTCCCAGGCCTCCATCCCTGCAGTTACAGAAATAAACACATAAACACAGGCGTGGAAGCATGTGGAAGAGGTGGGTGCTAAGCGGGGCACTTTAAATTGCTGGATTTCTCGAAGGAAATAACAAATCGGAAGGAAAACAGTTAGTGCACCTTCACAATGCATTTATAGAGCATTCAGTGCACCTTCATAATGCATTCATAGAACATTCAGTGCACCTTCACAATGCATTCATAGAGCATTCAGTGCACCTTCACAATGCATTCATACAACATTCAGTGGACCTTCACAATGCATTCATACAACATTCAGTGCACCTTCACAATGCATTCATACAACATTCAGTGGACCTTCACAATGCATTCGTATAACATTCAGTGCACCTTCACAATGCATTCGTATAACATTCAGTGTACCTTCACAATGCATTCAAACAACATTCAGTGCACCTTCACAATGCATTCATGCATTCATACAACATTCAGTGCACCTTCACAATGCATTCGTATAACATTCAGTGCACCTTCACAGTGCATTCATAGAACATTCAGTGCACCTTCACAATGCATTCATAGAACATTCAGTGGACCTTCACAATGCATTCATACAACATTCAGTGCACCTTCATAATGCATTCCTATAACATTCAGTGCACCTTCACAATGCATTCATACAACATTCAGTG
>JAAGVU020000123.1:13969833-13981732 GCA_011763525.2 Mormyrus iriodes | reverse complement strand
AAAGTCAGTGTGTAGCTTCCTATGGCCTGCCCTTAAAGTCAGTGTGTAGCTTCCTATGGCCTGCCCTTAAAGTCAGTATGTAGCTTCCTACATACTGGAAAGTTGGACATAAGCGAGTGAAGTAGTGATGACCTTGAACTTGGGAAAATGTTCTCAACACCTGCTCTACGCTAATGACTTTTGAAGAGCTTATCCTGTGCAATGATATGGAACTGAACCTCTTGTAGGGCTTAACATTTGCTCACTGGCTATGAGCAGATGGACACAGGACCTCCTGAGTGTACCAGCCATGAGGGCACATTTTGAAGGTGTCCTCTCGTCAGATTTCCGTGGTTCAGAGGGCACACCGTGATACTTTGATTAGTGAGGCCCAGTAGCTGTGATTATTATCATTAGCTCTGTGTGCCTCCCTCCTGTTGCTGTGATGCCCCAGGCTTGCTGTGTTGGTATATACCTTCTTAGACCTTCTGCACTCGGTTCCTATGTGATACAAAAAGCAGCCCTCAGCACCTAACTGAATGTAACCCTCCAAAAAATGAAAGGACCAACTAGTGGTGTGTTTGAGTTTTTTCCATGCTTGAATACTAGCAGATGATGTGGTTGCAACATGTTTTTCTCAAAGGGGGACGTATGCACTGCCGTTCGGCTCCTGATGTCCTCATGTGTCCCAGACTCGTTTTGCTTGTTGTTTGTGTGCTCCGAACAGTGCCAGCAGCAGGGTACATCTGTCTGCATTTCTTTCAGAAACTCAGGAAGTAGCAGGGGCTGAGCGAGCTGTTGCTAGGGCTCTGCTTCTGCCTGATGTTAATATGAGTGGGGGGTTAAAGTAGGAGAGTGGTTTTCACAGGGCTTTGAGGCATAGCTGTCAAAATGTAGGTCAACTTCAGGACAGGGTGTGACGAGTTTGACTATGGAAAAACTGCCCTTTTAAAGTTAATATTAGTAAGAAAAGGAGCCATCCATCTTCTGGATGCTTACCCAGAAAGGGTTTCAGGGCCCAAGGCCTGTCACAGGCTGCACTGGGCACCAGAGGAACACCTTGGGTGGGATGCCAGCGCATGGCAGGCCGTACACCGGCACACATTCAGATGTTACTGGCCAGTTAGCGAGAGACACAGAGCGGGGACACGATTGAAAGCGTAAACCTTGGAGGTGTGAGGTGAATGTGTCAGCCACTGTGCTGCTGAAAAAGGTAAATATTTCAACAACAATACCCATGTTGATAGTAACTGGGTATGTATGTACGGTGCAGGAAAGTGCAGGGATGTTTAAATCCCCGAGTACTGATACAGAAACAGAAAATGCCAGAGAAGTGTAAACAGGCTGTTGGATATAGGTCTTTAATTCCCTTAACAGGAGGATTCCAGGCAAGAGTTGCTGGTTCTTCAGGCTTCCTCACCAAATATATTATTTCAAAGTAAAATATCCACTAATGATGTCACTATTGACTAATGAATTGGAATATATTACACTTAGGGGTGCAATATTAGACAATTCTAGTATGAAAATAACATTATCGTGCTTTGTGTGCTTTTAGGAAACAAGAATTATGGAGCTCTATCCAAATTTCCATCTCGAGCTTCCAGGAGCCTTAGTGATTACTATAGTAAATGAACATTAAAGTTCATGAAGGCATCGCTCTGGCAATGCATACGGCATTTACCAATAGCAGGGCTCCACCTGATGCTCTGATTGGCCGTCCATCAGACAGGCATTGCCGTCCAGTGATATAATGACCAATTGACTGTCTTGCAAAGTCGGAATGGGTTATGGCTGTTTAATTGTCCAGTATGAGTCTCTTTGTTATTGTACAGGATCAGGGAGGATTGGCTTGAGTGAGATGATCAGCCCTGATGCCTATTGTGATTAACTTCTCCCCGCTTGTCTCCATCCCTGCAGGAAAGACCAGCACCTCCTCTCGCCTGTGAACTGCTGGTATTTAGTCTTGAACCAGACGAGACGTGAGAGCCGGGATCATGCCACGCTAAACGACATCTACATCAACAACGTCATTGTGCGCTTATCGCAGATCAGCGAGGATGTCATCAGGCTCTTCAAGAAGGTTAGTAACAGAGTCATACCCCAATTGAGGCCATTGTCCTTTCCACTGAAAGTTCTCTGCCAGGTGGCAGAATTGGTGGGTGGGGGGGCATTACAGCTTGGTCAGCACATTCTAGAAATGACTGAGGTCTTGCTCAAACACGACACAGTGTTGACACCTGGTGGAGCTTCCTATAGGTGAGCCTTCTACCTCTATTAGCACAGGGAGCTCCCCCCGAAAGGCCTCACTTCCCCATTGCCCCATCCTCTGCTTGTTAAAATCATCACATTCTTAAAATCCTACAAAACAAACACAAAAATTTGTGAAACAAAAATATCAGTTGAAACTGATGCAGGTCTCAGGTTTGCACAAAGCTAGGTGTTATTTCCTCGGGTGAGGTATTACAGGTGTTAGGTGTTAGAGGTCTTATAGGTTGTTAGAGAGTGTTAGAGGTGTTAGAGAGTGTGAGATGTGTTAGAGGTGTTAGATGTGTTAGAGGTGTCAGAGGTGTTAGGGGTGTTAGAGGTGTCAGAGGTGTTAGAGGTTTTAGGGGTGTTAGGGGTGTTGGAGGGTGTTAGAGATGTCAGAGGTGTTAGAGGTGTTGGAGGTGTTAGAGGGTGTTAGAGGTGTTGGAGGTGTTGGACGTTTTGGAGGTGTTAGAGGGTGTTAGAGGTGTTGGAGGTGTTAGAGGGTGTTAGAGGTGTTAGAGGTGCCAGGGGTGTTAGAGGTGTCAGAGGTGTTAGAGGTTTTAGGGGTGTTAGAGGTGTTGGAGGGTGTTAGAGATGTCAGAGGTGTTAGAGGTGTTGGAGGTGTTAGAGGTGTTGGAGGTGTTAGAGGGTGTTGCAGTTGTTAGAGGGTGTTAGAGGTGTTGGAGATGTTAGAGGTGTTGGAGGTGTTAGAGGGTGTTAGAGGGTGTTAGATGTGTCAGAGGTGTTAGAGGTTGTAGAGGTTTTAGGGGTGTTAGAGGTGTCGGAGGTGTTAGAGGGTGTTAGAGGTGTTGGATGTGTTAGAGGTGTTGGAGGTGTTAGAGGGTGTTAGAGGTGTTGGAGGTGTTAGAGGGTGTTAGAGGTGTCAGAGGGTGTTAGAGGTGTTGGAGGTGTTAGAGGGTGTCAGAGGTGTTAGGGGTGTTAGAGGTGTCAGAGGTGTTAGAGGGTGTTAGAGGTGTCAGAGGTGTTGGAGGTGTTAGAGGTGTTGGAGGTGTTAGAGGGTGTTGGAGGTGTTGGAGGTGTTGGAGGTGTTAGAGGGTGTTAGAGGTGTTGGAGGTGTTAGAGGGTGTTAGAGGTGTTAGATTTTTGCTGTTGGCTACAGGAATCAGCAAAAACAGAAGGCTATTGCTCGAATAATCTTTCTTTGCTTGAATGAGGCTGACCAAACAAGGGTTTTGACAGACACTAACTGCACTTATCCTTATATTTTAGCATTATGTGCATATAGTAAGTATAGGTGATAGAGGGGCAGCACTGAAATGTCACACCTCTTCAGTTGGGGTTTCGTATTCCATCCCCACCTTGTATTTATGCAATTTCCTGCATGAGAATTTCCTCACAGTTTTCTCCCACAGTCCAAAAGCAAGCAATCGGTGACTTTAAATTGCTAGTAGATTGTTGGTTTGTGCTCCTTGAATACCTGGAATCACAGGCTCCAGGCTCAACATGATCCTGAAGTGTATGAGGAGTTGTAGATGGACGTATGATAAGTGGTTATGTGAAGTCAAGCTTTTGTTGTGCTCAGTTGTGCTATTGCAGTATCACTTGCAGAAAGTTATGTGCTTCTACAGCTTTCCGCAGGAAGTTACATTTTGCATCGTGAGTTTCCCAGTCAGTAGCAGGAAGCTGTTGTTGATCTGGAGATGAAACATCGTGAACCATGAGTCAGTGTCACCAAGGTCTCACAGTCGTGTGATTAACAGCTTCCCCGTCCAGAACCAAAGCGATTCATCATTAGCCCATTGCCAAACAACTCTGTCGTTTGTCGTTTCCGTAGTTTCTGTGACTGATTATTACACTTCTTAGCATCAAAACTAAGACTGTTCCACAGAGTAGGATTCACACAGTTCATTCATTACAGCTGCTAGTTTAAAATTGCTGAGTCATTTTTGAAGGGTTTCTTAAATCTCTCAGAAACACTTACCAGTTCCTATCTTTAAAAGGTCAGATCCTCAGCTTAATAGCAGGATTATGGTGTGATAAAGGAGAGGGAAGGACATCGTAGTGAAGCAGAAAGGCTTTGACAGCCTTTGAGAACAGTCTAGTATCTCCTGAGAATATAGTTGGTTATAAAACAAAGCGCCTTGACTGCTGGGCTTGAGGATATATTGATTTGCTTTACAGTCAGAGATGATTTATGAGCCAAAAGGAGCGGTACAGCAAAGTTTCCTGGTGCATGGCGTCTGCTAAGGACTGATGTATTGCTCTTTGTGATGGTTAAGAGGAAATGGACTGAAGCCTCTTAATGTGCAATAAGGATTTAAGTGTTTAACATTTGGGGAGCGGTTCCTTTATACTGGCACAGAGCAGGAGAGATTTTTTTAATATTGTTTTTATTAGTTGGTGCCAAAAGGAACTGAAAGAAAACAAACAGGCAGCAGAACGTGAACAGTTCACCCCGAAGCAGCTTCACGCACATGCCAGCTCTCTGCTGGGCTGCAAGGCTGGATCATTATGGCGCTTAAATGATGGCCGAGTGTGAAGTTTTTCATAATACTAAGCAAGTCACACACTGAAAACAGGTCACACTGCGCAGCTAAAACAATATAACTATAACAGTCTAACGTGCAGCCTGCTTCGTGCAGCCTGCCTCGTGCAGCTTGCTTCGTGCAGCCTGCCTCGTGCAGCTTGCTTCGTGCAGCCTGCTTTGTGTTGCCTGCTTCGTGCAGCTTGCTTTGTGCAGCCTGCTTCGTGCAGCTTGCTTTGTGCAGCCTGCTTTGTGCAGCTTGCTTCGTGCAGCCTGCTTCCTGATTCTTAAAGCAAACATCAGGATATGTAGCAGTCTTGACCTTATTTGCTACATATATGTTTTGCATTGTATACATTTCAGAATATCTGAAAAATGTTAACTCAAGCATTCACTGTAATTGACCTTTAAAGAGACTGTATACTAAAATTATTCAACAAGAGAGGGAACCTTCGGGGAAATATTTAAACGGGGATATGAAAGAAGGGAGCCTTTTAGGTAGAGATGGCATGATAGTATTCTTATGGTTTGATCCTGATATTAAAATTATGAGGATCTGCCGATACCAATCGATATTTTTTCCCCTTTATCAAGTACTAAGCATTAAATGAGATATTTGTATCAACACACCTCAATTAAGACACAAGTCTGCTTCTTTGTTTTATTCAGTAACAACTTTCACAGAAAAGAACACAGAAGTCTCTGGTAGAAAAAAGACAATGGAGCACCGATAAAACTTTTAGGTGGTAACTAACCACATTTTAAAAAGAATACAAGCCTGAAGACGTAGTTTTCTAAATCTGACTGTGTTCAGACGTAGGAAGAATCAGCATTGCCTTACACACATGGCACTCTGAAGTTTGGCTTTGTTTCCTTCCTGCAGCGAGGCTTCCCAGCCACAGAATTTGTCCAGGGCAGCAGCTGAATCACTCTATACCAGCCACCTTATCTTTTTAGGTTAATGTTGTTAAATAATCTTAAGCGTAAAGCTAAACTAAATGTCCCTATAAAGCTTCTCCGTTTCGGTTAAGACACACAGCTCCCATCTGCTTCTTTGTCATTCTTAGTATTTTGTCTAACTTGACTAAAGTATGTTGATCTTTTCTTTTATCCTGTTAAGTTTGAGGTTGTTGTGCATTTGTGTAGCTCTTGCTCTGAGCCTGCTTACACTCATACCCGGGCTTTCATACGGAGCTCAGCCGAACTGCACTTATGCCTGACTGACTCATTGCCAGCATGTATGTCTGTAATGTGCCATGTGCCTCACTTGTATGTTGATTTGTTGTAAATTGTGCCTGCTAAAGGTGCTAAATGTAAATGTAGATATTCATGAGGAAACGCAATATGTTTGGTGTGTCTGTGATTAGACCTGACCGTGGCATAATGGTTCTCTGAAATGTGTCTTGTCCTCCTTGACATCTAGAGCAAGGACATCGGAATCCAGATGCACGAGGAGCTTGTGAAGGTGACCAATGAGCTCTACACTGTGAGTAAATGTGCCCCCGCTCCCCCCAGTGCTGACTCCTGACCCCTGACTGAATCTGTCCCGTCGTCTTTCCGTTCAGTCACGGATCTCTCCTTTTATTTGCACCCTGGTGTATGAAAGCGTGGAACAGTGCTATACTGCCACATCGGAGACTGATGACAGCCTGAGCTATGGCTTCCCAGCGGGCCCACTGCAGGTCCAGCCAGCCCCCTCTGCTGCCCAGCGGCTGCCACAGTCTCACTTGTAGCCTGCCTGGCTCCTGCACTGGCACTCCTATATCTTCTTGCCCTTGCAGAGGTTCCTTTTCCTCTGCCTGTCACTGTGGTTTAAAGGCCGACCCTCCAATAAACAGCCCCGGATGCCAAAATGCACACCAAGGCTCATGGTTAAGTTTGCAGTTAACTGACAAGTGCTCATTCTGTAAGGGAGTGTGGCTATACCCCTACCCATCTCTTACTGTCTCAGAGCTCTGCAAGACAGCAGTAGGGCAAGCGTGCAGCAGGACCTGCCCCATCAGCGTTATAGACCTAAGGCTGGTCTCTCTCTGCCCAGCAGAAACGAAAGGGCACATTATGCTGGCTTGTTTAAAAAAAAACTTTCTGAAAATCGCTCATTGAAGGAGACACTGTACCCTTTACTGGACGTCTTCCCAGCACTTTCAGCAGTTCTTTTGCCCCTCAGAGAACCCACTGTCACAAAAAGAGAGATTACTTATTCATTGGAGGCAAGTAATCAAAGGACAGGCTTTGACTCAAAAAGTAAGCTGCCTGTGTCCATTTTTCAGTAAGACCCTATGCCAAAGGGGGAGACTGCTGTACGCTTCCAGCTAAATCGTTGCGCTGTCATGGATGGGGGACAAGGAGTTTCGTGTTTGATATCCCCTGCTGTACATCGATTAATTAGTCATTAATTTCCCTGTTGCTTAATAGGATGGCTTTGTTGAACTATTTATACATCAGTTTACTTTTTCTTTCAAATAAACAAGTTCAACATTGATACTTATGTTACAAAGACGTGTGCAGTCAGAAGTCAGGAAAGTAGCCCTTTTTAGGCAGACCCCGGGACATGCTTAGAGAACTGGATTCCACACAAATACCACGACCAACCAAGTCAAGCTGGTGTCTTGTGGATGTTGCTATTTTTAATTTTTGAAGCATTTTAGTATCTGTCAAGACTGTTTTAGTCTCTTTTGCTTTGCAGTCAATCATCTAGCCACCTATCCTGGTCAGGCTAGTGGGGGGGATAGAGCACAAGGCTGGGGTACCAGTACATTATAAGCAATGTTGTCAATACCAAAATTTCAAACTTCGATATGATACAGAGAAAAGTATTGGAATTCAATTCCATTTTTGAACTCAGCACAGTATATAATGTAACTGAGTAACATTTTGTAAACTCATGTCATTATATTTAAAAAAAACCTTCGCAATGCATTGTCAGTCAAAGCATAATAATAAGTACAGCAGCAGCCACTGTAATCATACTGTAATCCCATTCAGAGATTCTCACAGGTAGCAAATAAACAGTATTAAAAATGAGATGTTTCTTTATATTATTATTATTGCAGTGTATAGTAGAACAGATATGTACACATTACTTTTACACAGAGCCGCCCATCACATAGGCGGGTGTTGTGGGTGAGTGCTAGGGGCGCCGTCCATCCACACAGGGGGGCCCGAAATGATGGGTATTTTTTAATTACACTAAGCTATTAAGCTATTTTTTTACACATACTTCTTAAAATTATAAAAACTACTATTTTGCAATCTTCCAAAAAACACAATAACATAAGTACATAGCCTATTACGGAGTGCCTGCCCCCACGCTTAGTTAGACCTGCAGTGATTCACTGACCGTGAAACGCAATATGCAGGAGAAGATGAGATGAGAACATAGCCACTGGAATCAAAAAGACCAAAGTCGTCTGGCGTCCCCAGGGAAGGAAAAAAAGGAGAGAAGAGGAGGAAAAATGGGAAAAACACAGGGGTAGTGTGATAAAGGAATAGTTTATCTATGGCATAGTTATGATTGCAGTGTTACTAACTTATTTTGTATACCGTTCGCTAATTTAATAAATACCTAATTAATGTCAGTTACTCCCACCTGAAGTTCATAAGGGAAAGTTTAAAAGACTATTCGGGTGTTTGGGGAATAACATTCATCATTTTGAGAAATGTACTTTTTTCTGTTTAATTAGCAGCACGAACCATTCACTGTTGTGCCTCAGAAACCATGCAGTAGGCTGTCTTTACCGGCATCTTCTTAGCCAGCATTACTTCTGCTTGTATTAATCAATAAAATCCTTTTCATTTTTTCCCCTTTTGTAATTAGTAGTCGCAAGAATTTGCATTTTCATTATTGATTAGTCTTAAATGCAAAGCAAGCAGCATGCATCGTGTGGGAGAAGTGTTCACTGAATGGTTTTGTCCATGAATGATAGTAATTAGGCTGCTCTTGCTGCTTGTTTTTAGGATGTTATTGGTAATAATGCAGCTTAGACGTTATTATTGGCTGGGCTTCACCATTATCAGCTTTTATTATTATAATGCAGGCACCACCCAATGGTCACATATATACTCCTTCTTCTTCAGATGCACTGTTGAAATCGAACAGCAGTATTACTGTTCCAATGTTTAAAGCCTTCAGGCGAATCCATCTTCCTGATCAGACCCAATCAATCTTTTGATGTCGGCTGGTTTCTCTATTGTCTCATTTTGTAAAACACCTTGTTTATATTGTATTTATAATTTGTTTCATGTCAGTTGTTTCTCTGATACTGTATGTGGAGGGATGTTTTAGTTTGTTTGTTTCTAAAATAAATCTCAAAGACGTACAGCTGTGCCATTTCTGTCTGAATCAGCCTAGGAATGCAATGCTTGGTGGTGGGACTGGCTGCGATGCAAGGGGCACTAGCTACAATCTTGCCTAGGGCACCAAATTGGTCAGGGCCGACTGTTTTTACATGCCTTATATTGTGTGTCAAAGCACAAACACTTCTAAAAATTGCATGACCGTAAAATTTGTGTCTGACTTACGATAGTAATGAAGTCGACCTCACGTAATCGTATGGCACTGAGCATTACCCACAGATAGAAGTAACTGCAGACTGTTTTAAATCAACTACAAAAAAGTTTTAACCAGTAGAATAAATGCATGTCACAACTCCACTTCAGCTGTAATAGGCAGATTAATATTTCATTCATTCAGAAGTAAGATACCTATCTCTCAAAACTCTTTGTATTGCAATGGACTTAAACCTCTTACCATCACTTGCTTCCCTCTTTGGAGTCACTAGATGTTTCGCCCAAAAAAGATCTGGAAGAACTTCAGGAATCTCTGGCATCTGGAAATTGAATTGTTAGCATTAATCATGTGAGCGGGGTCAGTCCTTTAAGTGGCATGGTGTCTGGCTATCTGCTCACCCCATTACTCACACTATGTCCACACACAGACCAGCCACGAGTAATAATTCACTAACTGA
Organism: Mormyrus iriodes; assembly: GCA_011763525.2. NCBI lineage: Eukaryota > Metazoa > Chordata > Actinopteri > Osteoglossiformes > Mormyridae > Mormyrus > Mormyrus iriodes. Next base: position 13,972,051 of record JAAGVU020000123.1, on the reverse strand, counting down.
ACATTGTGGAATTAGTTCTAATATCATTGTAATTCATTTTTATGTCCATCAGTTTATCTAGAATTGCTTGTATAATACAGGGTTACGTTATAATTACAATGTCAGGGTATAAAACCATCCATCTGAGAAATAACATGTGATATTTGTATGCAGTGACAGTATATTTGTAATTAAATTCTTTGTTGTAATGCCAGCAACTGTAATTCTGATAAATTATTATGATGTGGCTTATTTGATATGTAATTTTCAAAAGTGTGGATTGTTAGAGGAAAAATGGGAAGGTAGATGATGGGAGAATTAAAATAGTCAGTCGAAATGGGAAGAGCAGAAATATGAAAGGATGGCGGAGGTGTGGCTCGCAGGTGTGGCGCCCAGCTCCCTTGTCCTGTGTGGCGTCATAGTGGTGACTGTAAAGTGTGAATGTGTGGGAAGGAGCATGATGGGGGAGAGTCGGTGAAGGGACTAACAATCTGCTGGGATTTATTGTTCTCCTTGCTGCAGCAGACGGCACATTCCCCTCTCCAAATGCAGTCTCTGTGCTCTCCTCTCTCTGCAAGCATGCTTTATGTTTTTAGCACTGATGAGTTACGGAAATGAGGTGCTTAAGGTCCACATCTCACACGGGTTCTTCTGGGTTCGCTGCCTCCTGATTTGTGTCACCCTGCCTTTTGTGAGGTGGATCTGAGCTACATTTTGAGTTTGACCCCAGATCTGGTAGCAGGTGTAATGGCCCCAGGAGGGCGCCGTTGCTTGCGGAGACACCTGGGGTCAGACAGAGAAAGGGAGGGAGGCTGTCCCACCGAAAAGTTACAGTTACAGTGAGGGCACTTCTGCAGAGGGCACTGCTGCAGTCTGGAAACTCAAAATGCAGATAATATGAAGGCCAAACCCTGAAGATTCTGATTTCATGGGCACATTATGTGACATGGGCATCCCACAATTTAACATTTTCACAAGTATTAACATGGGCTACTGGTTGGTTGTTTTTCATTTCCACCTATGTAACAACCTGATGCTGTTTGCCCAAGAAATGTCAGAATGCTGGCTGAGTGAGTCAGAGTTGCTAGGAGACCTTTATGTTCCTTCTGAGGAAGGGGATGGCAGCTACTGAAAATGCCTGTGTTGACCTAGTTTCTTTTAACCCAAATTCTACTATGCAAGAGCACAGCAGAGTGGAATCAGGTGGAATTTAATTTAATTAAAAAAAAATTTTTGCCCTAAGTAAATATAGTTCAGATTATTGTTTTAATGTAATATATCATCGTTTGTAAATATTTAATAGACATTACCATTCTGAATTTTCCCACAGAAATACACATTTAAATTTTCATTAGACTCCTGGCCTAAACGATGGGTGGTTTGTTTAGGCATGTGGTCGTTATGGTGATTCAGGCTTTCTCTGTGGTATTGGCTCCCGCTGCGGTGTTCACATTAGCTGAGGGATTTGAGGTATTTCTGAGAGATTGCTGTGCACATTAAAGACTGCTGTCAGCACAAAGGTCACCGACATGCAGATAGACACACAGTATTTAGGGCCTTTGAGGGCCCCGTTCAGATATGTAGGCTTTTTTTTAGAGGCAAAACAGTAGAATTGACCAAAAGTGAAAGTGTATTTTATTGTCAACTTCAGATATATGATGCATAGAGTTATACACCGAGATGAAATACAGTTCTCTTTGGTCAGACCCAGACCCTGTATAAGTTATGAGTTATGAGCCCAGACCCTGTATAGGTTAAGAGTTATGAGCCCAGACCATGTTTAAGTTATGAGCTATGAGCCCAGACCCTGTATAGGTTATGAGTTATGAGCCAAGACGCTGTATAGGTTATGAGTTATGAGCCCAGAACCTGTATAAGTTATGAGTTATGAGCCCAGACCCTGTATAGGTTATGAGTTATGAGCCCAGACCCTGTATAGCTTAAGAGTTATGAGCCCAGACCATGTTTAAGTTATGAGTTATGAGCCCAGACCCTCTACAGGTTATGAGGTATGAGCCCAGACCCTCTATAGGTTATGAGTTATGAGCCCAGACCATGTTTAGGTTATGAGCTATGAACCCAGACCCTGTATAGGTTATGAGTTATGAGCCCAGACCCTGTATAGGTTATGAGTTATGAGCCAGACCCTGTATAGATTATGAGTTATGAGCCAAGACCCTGTACAAGTTATGAGTTATGAGCCAAGACCCTGTATAGGTTATGAGTTATGAGCCCAGAC
>JAAGVU020000123.1:13953014-13964241 GCA_011763525.2 Mormyrus iriodes | reverse complement strand
GCCCAGTATCCATCATTGCAGGACCTTCAGGGTGGGCCGACTTGTAGCCCAGTATCCATCATTGCAGGACCTTCAGGGTGGGCCGACTTGTAGCCCAGTATCCATCATTGCAGGACCTTCAGGATGGGCCAACTTGTAGCCCAGTATCCATCATTGCAGGACCTTCAGGATGGGCATGCTTGCTGCCCAGAAGCCATTATTTCAGGGCCTTCGGGGCACAGAGTCAGGATGCTGCATTTTTCAGGCACATATTGCTCTCAGTTTAACACTAGTACTAGCATCACCTCATGCATATAAAAGCAGCTGAAAAACAGGAGCAGGCAGAATTTAAAAGCCATTTTGGTCATCGCTGATGTCACAACCAGAAAGTACCAGAGACAAGGGCAGATGTTGGGGCAAACAAAAGGAGCTTTATTTTGCTCACCACAAAACAGGGAAAAGAAAACCAGACCGCAGGGGGTCAAAACACGGGCACTCAAGCACAGGGGAATCTCAGACGCGCACACACACACACAGGGGAATTTCAGGAGCGGGCACGTACACACACATGCACACACACACACACACGCACAAACACACACACAGGCGCGCACACACAGGGGAATCTCAGGCATGCGCACGCACACACACAGGGAAATCTCAAGCATGCATGCGTGTGCACACACATGCACATGCACAAACGGGAATCTCAGGCATGCACACACACACACAGGGGAATCTCAGGCGTGCGCACACACACACAGGGGAATGTCAGGCACGCGCACACACAGGGAAATCTCAGGCATGCACGCACACACACACACAGGGGAATCTCAGGCGTGCACACACACACACAGGGGAATCTCAGGCGTGCATGCGCGTGCACACACAGGGGATGACATCAATTAGCAGGCTAGGGAGCACAGGCCTGGAAAGCACTCTTATACAGGGTACACAAGGGAGAAAACAAGAGGCAGCTGGTGTGATCCACACGAGGGCTGAAACAAGAGGCAAGACTAAACAGGAACAGGCGTGGCTCGACACAGCCACGCTGGGCGGAGGAGGAGGAGTCCGGGAAGGCAGGGCATGAGGTGGACCCTATCTGTCACGTAGATATAGCAGTAATGAGTTTTCTCTTTTTTATTAGCCTTCAGTAATCTGTCATCATTGTTGGTATTAAAATGGGGGGGAGGGGCTGTTCTGCTAACTGTGGGGGGGTCTAGAGTTTTTCTTTTGGGATCATTGAAGCATGTCTGTCTGTCTGTCTACCTATCATTTTTTACTGATGGTGATGTAAGGGTCCTATTTTCCTTCATAGGTGAGAAAGACTCTGGATGCCACCATGCAGACCCTGCAGGACATGCTGACCGTAGAAGACTTCGACGTGTCAGATGCGTTCCAGCACAGCCGCTCCACCGAGTCCATAAAGTCTGCCGCCTCGGAGACCTACATGAGCAAGATGAACGTTGCGAAGCGCCGAGCCAATCAGCAGGAGACCGAAATCTTCTACTTCACGGTGAGCTGGAGTGTGCAGGGCCAAGGCTTGGCATATTATTTTACTGACTTCTTTCAGCTGTTTGGGCAGGGAAGGGCCACCTACACCTGTTCTTAACCCTCTGGAGTCTGAGGCCTCTTAGCCAGTTTTGAGGTAGTCTGACATGCCCTGACATTTTTTAATTTTCACCTATCCAAAAAAAACAATTGAAAAGTAGACCGTTCAAGGTTTCTGTGGGTTTTTCTTTATGTTCCTATGATAAAAACCCGCGGAGTTTTTTAAACGGATAGACACGATTTCTGTTTGGTCCCGCGGGCAGGATCGCCGACTCCAGAAGGATAACATCGGTAAAGTGAATCAGGTCTGTGCTGTTCACAGTCACAAAACGTGGCCTCTTCTATCTGCTGGCATCTGTTCCTTTAGACCTCTACATTGTGTGTTTTCACAGAAATTCAAAGAATACCTGAATGGCAGCAACCTCATCATTAAACTGCAGGCGAAACATGACCTCCTGAAGCAGACACTGGGGGAAGGTGAGAGTTTGGCGGCTATGTTACGGCCTTCACTCTGAACAGAAGAGCTGCAGCTATGGAGCAGAAAGTGTAGAGCGTGACAGAGACGAGGATGTGTGCTGGGTGACGTAGCAGTAGGTCATTCCATGTGGCCATCTTGGATAAAATCAGCCAGTAGCCCATCCCCCTCATGCTAATGGGCTTTAGTTTAATACACCCTCACCAAGCTGTAATGGAGAGAATCGGAATACCCACTGCGAGCCCGCCACCCTAAATCAGTCAGCACGTCATCATACAGGCTGTTTGGCAGGTGCCTCTATTCCAGGTATTAATGTAATGGGACCGGCCGACATACCAGCCCAGCTGAGTCCAGCTGCCCGAATGCACACCCCCCACCCAGAAGGACACCCCCCCATATGGTCAATTACGGCTTAATCCCATCGCCCATCTCTCTTTTCTCACATCGCTGCTCACTTCCGAGTCTGTTAGGAGCCTGTCGACGGCATCAGCTTGGTCTTCATTTATTATGACACTTTAAAAGGTGTGGCCTGTCTGCCTGGCCTCCATAGTGTGACGGAGGCGCGTGATGGTCCTGCACAATGAATCCTCTACCTCCTGAACAGCTGATGAAACCACATGATCACAGCCATGAATTAAAACAATCATTCGACATTTCTGTTCCCCCTGTTACGGGAGGTTGCAGTTTGATAAGTACTGAGAACGTGTGGCATCATTTTAACACGTTTATTTGAGTGATATTCCATTGAGTAGACAAGAAGAATTTTATAGCTTAAAAAAAATAAGTAGCCATCCTCAGAGAGTTTCTGCCAGCTGTATCTTCTGAGTTGTCTACCTGAAAGGCACATCATCAGACGCATGACCATATACTTGCTTTGGAGAGGTTTGGTAACATCCTAGCTACGTGTCTTTCTTAGAATCCAGCCCCCCACCACCATGTGTTGGGCATCTAGAGCTCCCTGAAGCATATCTGCCTAAATGTGCATGATGTCCTGCGTAATAAGTGCTCCGTAAGGCCAGCTGAATGGCTGGGGTCTCCTTCTGCTTATGTGGGGCCCTTCTGAGGTCTCTACGGCAACCGTGCAGAGTCTTTGTCTCAGGAATTATGTTTGCAGAGAGCCATTCAGTTGGGCTTGAAAAGCCCCCCTTTTTTCCTCTGGCTGAGTTCGTCACCACACCCTCCCACCCTTAGCTCTGGAAGCTTAATAATGCCAGGGTTCGTGTGCTTGTATTCCTCATGCCCCTTTCATTCCTTAATCCTCTCTCTTTGTGATTGCAGGAGAAAGGGCCGAATGTGGAACAACCAGGTAAGAATATTTAATGTCAACAATCATCATTAGCCTCCAAAACGAAAAAAAACTTAAGAACCTTTTTCATCACGCCTGTGAAGAAGAATGAATAATATCTACGGGAATCAAACAGTAAGGGGCGGCTCCCGAATGCCGTCCCGCGCTGCTGAAAGGCTCAGCTCTGCCCTGAACTGCCAGTGCACGGTTCCCTGGATACGGCGAGAAACAGGCCAGTGGGCTGATAGGCAGGCTAACTGGCCGCCTCCCAGTGCTCCCAGGAGGCCACTGTCTGCTCCCCATCTATGGGGCAGATGGAACGGGATACTGGCTTCTGGGCACAGCATGCAATCGGAAACCACTGCAGCGCAGTAACCCATGATGGAAATCCCAGTGCAGATGCTCCGGTTTATTTTTGAAGGTGAATATTTTGGATAGTGATTGAAGTTTTCTCTCCCAAATACTCCATCTAAAAAATTCAAGTGCTGCACTATAAGCCTTTTGGATAGATGTGTTAGAAGCACCAGTGTCGACCCTCATTGCCTCCAAACATTGAGTGGCAGTTTTGGATTTAATATAATGTCCCAACTGACTTTCAGATGTGCTTGTGAAGCCAGCCATCGTTTGTAAGAGCCTGACCAGACTCGGGTGGGGCGCTGTGTCACTGAGCTGTTGTATGGGAATGGCTCCAGGGCAGATCACTGGCCACGGCAGATTAATCCCAGTATAAGGCTGGGCTGTCGGAGGAGCCAAAAACAAAACAATGGGCCCTCCACCTATTTCTGGGCCGTGCTAGCTGACCATCTGTGAGTGGGACAGGCCTGTCATCTCTTGCTGGAAGCCAAGAGTAGCTGTGAGTCACGGTGGTAGACATGAAGGAAGCGGTTCGTGTTTTCCATGGTGGAACTTGGAAGGATCTTAGGCAGACAGCATGACCCAAAGTGGTTCCTAAGTGTCAGTGCAGAGTAAGCATTTGTCCTGGTCTTCCTCAGGCATCTTGCAGCACAACCTTGCAATATTTGTATTTCGCAAAAACATTTAACAAGAAGAAAATAAAAGACAGAAAATGGTAATTTCAAAAACACTCTTATGCTCTGAATTCTAAAGATACAAAAATTATAATTTTTAAAAAGATAAATGAATAATATGCTTGCCACAGTAGTTTATATATATACGTTTAATCCGTTGGTCTCCTTGGTAACCCGTTAGCACGGCAAGTTGTCTTTAATAGATTGTTGAAATGTTAGCAGATGAACGGTCAGACTTAATTTCTGCAGTGGATATTAAGGTTTAATTAGGGGTCGTGTCTGTAATGATATGCATTATGGGATCTTTAGTGTGCAGATGCCCATGCGAGCCTGGCTGGCTAAGTGTAAACGTGCCCTGTGTTCTCCAGCTTCACTATATTTAGTGTTTTCTGTTTCCCCTCCATCATTTCCCCAGGCCCCCCACACTTCCCCCTAAGCCACAGAAAATGCGGAAGCCTAGACCCCGCTCCGTGTATAACCATAAGCTGTTTAATGGCAATATGGAGACCTTCATCAAGGTACCCACCGGCTGTGGTGTGTGTATGAGCGCCCCCTGGTGGGCCAGATGGACTGGCGGCTTGGGCCCTCTTTCATTGCTCTCCCTCATCCTGTAATTTCTAATTAATCTCACTTCGGCTCCGCTACCTTCCCTTCCATGGCTCTGATGATGCAGTGTACAATAGCACCCCAAAGGCACTGAAAGACGGGGAAGAGCGAGTATTAGCCACAGCTATAGCGTTATGGAGTCCCAGCTGGCAGACGGTCATAGGAGGGTGCCGGAAGGCGCTCCTGTAAGGGACGCCTGGCCTGGCACTGTGTGCTGGAGTGCCCCCCAGTATTTGCACACGACAGCGGCATCGCTTTGCCTTCTCTGCCAGTGGGACACATGTAGTGCCCTTGTGCCGGCGTGCAGTCGGCCACAGCCCCTCGTGCGCCCTGTCCCTTACAGCCCACTGTGCCTCCGCCTCCCCAGCCTTCTTCAGCGCACCCCTCTCTGCTTCTCTAACCATTGTGCTTCTTGCTTCCCTTCTCCTGCTTGCTGCTCTGCTGTTTTCTGTCCCAGGGGAAGAAGGAATACCCGGGCACGCAACCAGGTACACTCTTCCGGGATGTTCTGCACGGGCGCTGCACTGAGCTTGCCCACTAATTGCATTCTGCCCTGTTTCTCTTCTCGTTTGCTGTTGTACTAATGACACAAAGTGAATTGCAGGACTGTGAGGGAGGGTAATATGGGCCCCTGGCTTTGAGACTGGGTGTGATCTGGTGCTTTTTCACTGGCATACAGGAACCGAGCCGTACCTGAGTAATACCACAGAGACTAGTTACAGGGCGGTTCCAACTCCCTTCGGGTGTCCACCGCAGAAGGGCCGGCTCGGTAAAGCTGTTGCTGGGGTTGGAGAGCGACAGTGGCGTAAAACCGAAGAGACGCTTCACGGTGTACAGCATGATTTACTGTGTGCTAATTTCCGCTAGCCTGTCAGTGAGAATCGCTGTCTTATGTTAGCATCAAAAGCTAGCGGAATTGGCATTTGCTTGTGCAAATTTGCGTTACGAATCTATTCCATTCATCTGTTCTTTATTACTTTTTTAAGTGGGAGCTATAGTTTCAGGTTTCGAGTTTTTGGGAATAAATCGCGGTGTCTGATGCTACTAATAAGGAACAATGTACAGAATATACGCATTTTCCTTCAGATAATTCATGTGCAGAACACTGGTATCTCCATGCATTTCGATCAATCAGATGGGGATGACATAACCAACTCAGTATGGTCACGCTTTCGGCCCTGCGGCTAAACAGGACCATGTCAGCGCAGTGATGGCTTGGGTACGACTCACATAATTTAAAATGGAAAACCGTCAGTTTGTGGTACGGCTCGTTTCTGCGTAGGAGTGCAAAAGCGCCATTTGATAAATAAGGTGTGTGTGTCTCGGGGAGGGGGGGTCAGGGTATTTAGAGTACTCAGTATTTTGTCTGAAAGCTGACTCTGTTGGGTTGTGTTGTGCTTTTCTTGTCATTTGGATGACTTGTAAAAATGTGTTTGTGTTGAATTTTTCTTGCATTGAGTTTTATAAGCCATCATATGTTATATAGGAGGCTAAAGACTATTAGGCTGAATTACCAGTATAATGAAGGGATGATCATCGATGATGTCAGTGCTCAGCAAGGCTTGCCCTGTATTTCAGGATTCAGGTCAGGCCATTCCTCTTGTGGTGGAGAGCTGTATTCGCTACATCAATCTGTATGGTAAGTAGACTGTGGTATCTGTGAGAGACCTGGCCTTCTGTGTGTATCTGTGAGAGACCTGTCCTTCCCTGTGTATCTGTGAGAGACCTGGCCTTTTGTGTGTATCTGTGACAGACCTGTCCTTCCCTGTGTGTCTGAGAGACCTGGCCTTCTGTGTGCATCTGTGAGAGACCTGTCCTTCCCTGTGTATTTGTGAGAGACCTGGCCTTCTGTGTGTATCCGTGAGAGACCTGACCTTCTGTGTGTTTCTGTGAGAGGCTTGGCTTTCAATGTGCATCTGTGAGAGAGCTGGCCTTCCATGTGTATCTGTGAGAGACCTGGCCTCCAGTGTGCATCTGTGAGAGACCAGTTATTCTTTGTGTTTCTGTGAGATACCTGGCCTTCCATGTGTACCAGTGAAAGACCTGGTCTTCAGTCTGTGAACAATGCATGTATTTGTAATTTTGACCTGAATCTGTACGGGATACCAGGCATGTAAATAATATGTTAAAAATGCAAAAAATGGACAGAGTTTGTCCTATTCAATGCGCATATTTGCAAAAAAAGCTGCCCGGTCGTGAGAGACTCTGGTGTAAGCTGAGAGGATTTGTTTTACAGAATGGGACATTTTCAGAGAATGGGAATCTATTGAGGGTAGATCTATCTTGAGATAGAATGGCTCCTTCATAATTTTAATCATTTGACAATTAGATTAGATTTTTTTGGTGGGGTTTGAATGGAAATAGAAAGGCATGCTTCTTACAGGCAAAGCAGCTTCCTAAACGTTTGACTCCACCACACACGGAGTTGAGGGTCAATTAAATTGATAAGAATTTAAAACACGGCTGATGCATAGTGTGGTTTATACCGTATGAGGCCCATCTATCCCTTGAACTGGTCGTCTCTCTTCATTTTTGACTCTTTTTGTGGTGTTTGTTGGAGCTGGTTTCCTTCCTGGGGTTAGAGTGAAATCACAGAAAGCAGTCAAAGGTTCGTAACTAAAGCCATGTGCTTTCTGAGCCTGAGTGAAGGCTAGTGGGGCCTAGTCTTGCAAAAAAAGCTAGTTTGTGACCAGATGACATTTCCTGTTCTCTGTTGTGTTCCCAGATTACTTTCGTGTGGAGAGTTTCCCAATGTGAAGGTAACAGCCATTTGACTCGGGTTTGCGTGTCTCTCTCTTTAGGTCTGCAGCAGCAGGGCATATTTCGAGTTCCTGGCTCTCAGGTCGAAGTCAACGATATTAAAAATTCATTTGAGAGAGGTGAGACGTGAAATGCACAACTTTTATTGCCGCTGGCACTGAATTCAGTTTCCCTCACATCTGTGCTGAGTTGTTATCAAACAGCAGCAGTGAGCATGTCAATTAACATCACACACACAGTACAGTACAGTACATTGTGTCTCTCTCTCTCTCTCTATATATATATATATATATATAGTATGTATTTATGGCATTTCAGAAAACTTCAAGCAATTACTATAGCCATTACAATGTTTTAATTAATGTCTTGACAGCAATATTAAAGACTGACATTGAAGGAAAAAAAACTTCATAAAGATTCACTGTTGTATAATTTTGCTTTATACTGACCGTGTGGTTGGTCAGCCGTATGTATTCTATTGTGAGAGACAGTGGGGTCTAGTATGCTATGGTGCTCAAGCGACTGCTCTTCCTCCAGGAGAAGACCCTCTGATTGATGACCAGAGTGACCATGACATCAACTCTGTGGCAGGGGTCCTGAAGCTCTACTTCCGGGGCCTGGAGAATCCGCTGTTCCCCAAGGAGCGCTTCCTGGACATGATCTCCACTATCAGTACGTCTTGTTCTCTGGACAGCTCTCAGATTTTGGAGATCTTGTTGAAACAAAATCCCATTTCTGACTTCCACGGGCCGCATAGCGACGCATTTTGTCCTTCTTCTGCTTGTGTCATCAAGAAATTGTCACCCTGAGACGACTGCGTGAGCTGGGGAGGCCGACTTGGCCCAGGCCCCATTATGTCACGCCTCCGCAGTCTCCTTGTGGGGATATTGGAGCCCACTTTCCACAGAGATACCAAGTTAAGCATATGGAAGCAATTGAAATGGTGGCTGTGGCTAGACAGGGATTGAATCGATTGGGCGATGGAGGCGGGGCTGGGGCGCCTCAAGATTTGTTATTAAATACTGATTTGTGAAGACTTTTCTGAAACCCCATTATCAGAAGTTAATTACCATGTTGTTGACTTATATGCGTCTGTGTGCGGGTTCACTTTAAATTACGTTTTAATGAGTAATATAAACTGGTTTTTTCTCTGGTATCTGAATTAGATTCCAGTGATGATTATTTCTCAGTGATCGTTTGCATACTGCTTTTGGCTGTTAGGCATTGTGTGTTTTTTTGACATGTAAAACAAGATCCTCCCTGTGATCTTGTCGTTTTTAGAACTTGAATCATCTGTGGAGAGGGCCCACCACATCCAGCAGATCATCGTCACCCTCCCTCGCTCTGTCATCATCGTCACGAGATACCTGTTCGCCTTCCTTAATCAGTGAGTGTGAAGCTGGCGGCCGCCTGCATTCTCATGCTGCAGGAAGCAGCTGTATGATGATGTCAGCTTGCCGTGTGGGTTATGCGTGCTGAAGAGCAAGAGGTATCACTCATTGGGCCAAACTGTGAAGTGCCTAGAAAAAGTGTTTCGTATCTGTTCATAGGTTACTTAAAGTGGCACATTTCCATTGGCTTTGCACTTCTCATTTTATGTTATTTATAAAACAGGAAGGTAACCTTTTATAGAAGTAATGTTCCTGTCCTTTTTCATTGCACTGTTCTTGATAAAGCCTTTGCCCATTGCAGAGTGAATATTTCATTTTACATGTGAGGCTGTACTCTTTTTTTCACTTCCAGCTTTGAAACATTTCCAACAGCTGTTTTTTTATGAATCGGCTTCATTGTGTAGACAGGCCTAATCTGATAAGGAAGTCCCCACAAAGGGGCGTGTCAGTGGAGACTTTCCTCAGACCTGGGGGGCAGTAAGAGCGATTCTCACTGAAGGGTCTGATTCAGTAAGCAGATCTTAGTTAGATGCAATTGGGGCTTCATTTGGAGATGGGAGTGCATATGGGAGGAGTACAAATGAAAGAGAGCTGGCCTGACTTTAGCAGGTAAGGAACCACAGGGGAGGTGGGTCACAGAAAGATGTAGAGACCCTAGTGGGGAATCAGCAGAATCCAGACTTGCATGGTTGGCAGGAAGGCACAGGTGTAGCGAATGACCATACTGCTCACCGAATGTCGGCCTGCCCAAGATGTTCACACTCGGCTATTGTACAGTGTCAGTTACAGATCATTAATATCATCATGGCCGTGCCTGACTACGAGCACTGTTAACCATATTAGAGGCTGTTTTCTAAATGGTTTCCACTTAACCCGTAATCAGTTATTACCATGAAATGACCAAATGATATCAATGGCCGCCTCTCCAGCTTATCGCAGTACAGCGACGAGAACATGATGGACCCCTACAACCTGGCCATCTGCTTCGGGCCCACCCTCATGCCCATCCCCGACGGGCAGGACCCTGTGGCCTGTCAGGCCCACGTCAATGAGGTCATCAAGACCATCATAATCCACAATGAGATCATCTTCCCCAGCAACCGCGAGCTGGATGGGCCCGTCTATGAGAAGTGCATGGCAGGAGGCGAGGAATACTGGTCAGTGAGTCTGTGGACCGTAACTGGGAGGGTTACCTTTGTCCTGTGTATCCATGGCTACTCGTCATGGTACAGATGTATGGGCTAGTTACGGAATGGGAATACAGCTGAATCAATGTTAAATCCCCGCGGATTAAATGAACATATATGGGCCAAAACAAGCTATACAAAATAAAAATATACATTTCATTCTGGCCTGGGGTGAGAGGCAAAATTCTGTGCAGAATATTCTTACTTTGGCTATGACTGTCGCACTGAAGCTCACTGCTCTCCTCCACCAATATCCTTCTGAAATCGATGCCATCATTTTAAATGATACGTTTTCGTGTGACCCGCAACCCTGACTAGGATAAGTGGTTACAGAAAATGGACGGGACGTGTTTTTCATGTGGAACTGTTACAGGCGCAGTAGTGAAATCGCGGTGTTGTGTTCTCCTCAGTGACAGTCCTCACAGTGAGCAAGGCACCATTGATGAGGTGGACAATGGCACAGAGCCACACACCAGCGATGACGGTGAGACTTTAAACTTAAAATACTCCATATACATCCATCCATCCATCCATCCATCCATGCATACCACTTATCCAGTATAGGGTGATGGTGATATAATGCGATTTAGTTGAATACAAACTTAAGATATTACGAAACTCAGTATTAATATATAATAGTTTGTGCATAGGTGTCACGAAGCACTTTATGAAGGTTTACCAACCTGAGCAGCATGGACGGATATAACAGCAATTATAGTTAATAAAATCCAAAAGGGAAATGGTGGCAGAGAAAACAAAAGGCCAAATAAGACAAAACTATACTATTTACGGGGAATAGGTTTACACTGAATCATACTCAATTGATGGATATGGAAAACTATACTATGTACAGGGAATAGGTTTACACGGAATCATAATGGATATGTTAAACTATACTATGTACAGGGAATAGGTTTACACGGAATCATAATGGATATGTTAAACTATACTATGTACAGGGAATA
>JAAGVU020000123.1:13922119-13950327 GCA_011763525.2 Mormyrus iriodes | reverse complement strand
CGGTTTGTATGAAATCCTCGGACGGGTCCATCCTCGCCAGGCTAGGGGAGACGCGGAGGCTGCGGTTTGTATGAAATTCTCGGACGGGTCCATCCTCGCCAGGCTAGGGGAGACATGGAGGCTGTATGGGCAATTTCACCCCAGGCTGGAAGCATTTATATACCCTGCTTTCAGGCCAGGTTGCATATTTCCCGCTGATAATCAGTTTATTTAATGCATCTACTTACTCTTTCACCCTGGCATCTGATTAGTGGAGGACTCTGAGTCTTACTGTTTCTCTCTGGATGCTCGCACCAGCTCCCACAATCATAGAGCATTTTCATTCTAAGAATTAGATGAGGATGAGTCACACACTGCCCACATCCTTTTTTTGTTTTGTTTTGCAGTTAACAGACAATGTGCAAAACAAAAAAAAGATGGGGGTAGTGTGTGGCTCAGCTGGTTATCCCTCTGTGCCTGTGTTTACAAGGTCACTGTTTCCAATCCTGTCCTCAGGAGAGTTTTCCAGTGTGCCCCTGTGCTCAGGCCCCAAGCTTTGTTTTCATCTGTATGTTTGTATGCCTTAAACAAGAGCAAAATGGGCTGTGCAAAAACTAAAGCATTCTTGTGTGCAGTCTTTTACTTGTTGTCTGATAGTCCTCCACCACCCCCCCCCCATATCAGGGGCTCACAGGCCTTTCTGTCATATCCCACACTATCCAAGTCTTTCCCTCCCAGCTCTAAAATTTCATCCTCGACAGGAGTAGGGCAAAATGTTTTTGTTCTTTTGTCCATCCATCCATCCATCCATGCATCCACCTTCTAACTGCTTCTCCTGTTCAGGGTCACGAGGGAGGAGCTTTCTGTTTTTCAGTTTTAGCTGAAATGATAATATAGATATTCTCCCTCCTGGTTCTATCCTCTGCCTCCTGTTTTTTGTCTGTAGGGTTGATTCTTCATGTCACTGGTTTTAATCCAGCAGCCAGTGGAATTGCATTACTGTTGGAACGTTGAGAGAGGTGCTTATCGCCCCCAAAATGTTCCAGGGGAGCCAGATAAAAGGCTGACCCTGCAACCGGACCCCAAGCTTCACCCTCACGTTTATGTGTGTCACACAGGAGAGTAAGATGGGATACGTAGGCAGTTTTATCTATATTCAGCACCTTTAAAATCAATGCAAAGATGAATGCTTAAGGTATCACCATAAACAGTGCATGTATTTGTTTATCAGATGCCTTCATCCAAAGTAATGCACAGTTGAGAAAGCAGGGTCAGCCAGTCCCTGGAGCGATTGGGGGATAAGGGCCTCGCTCAAGGCCCCAACAGTGAAATCACTCTGCCAATTCAGGGATTTGAACTGCCAACCTTCTGATCACAGGCACGGAGTCCTCACTTATCATTTTCACTGTGTCTCAAAGGAGAGCAAGATGGGATATGCGAGAACTAAAGAATTGTGATGTACATGTAGAAATGATGACTTTGCCTGAGGGTTGGAGATGGTTCTTTCTGCGGGTGGTCTTTGGCTGCGTGCTCTTATCACGCAGAGAGTTCTCTACCCCACAGGACTGCACAGACCCCGGTGTCTGAACCGAAGGCCGTGTGGGGGGCGGCAGCGTGATCAAACAAGTGTGTCTGTTGCTCTTTGCAGAAGTGGAGCAGATCGAAGCCATCGCCAAGTTCGACTACTCGGGCCGCACCCCGCGGGAGCTCTCCTTCAAGAAGGGCGCTTCCCTGCTGCTGTACCACCGCGCCTCCGAGGACTGGTGGGAGGGCCGGCACAACGGCGTCGACGGGCTCATTCCACACCAGTACATCGTGGTGCAGGACATGTGAGGGCCCCGACTCCATCACAGCACACGGCAGTCGTACAGCCCAGGCACAGATTAATACCTGCAGGCATTTCCACGATCACTGCATTTATTTATTTAGCAGATGCTTTAATTCAACGTGATGTACAGTTGAGAAAGCAGGTCAGCTGGTCCAGCAATGACTAGGGTAAAGGGTCTTTCTCACTCTGCCAACCATGGGCTTTGAACTGACACCTTTCTGATCACAGACACAGAGCCAAAACCCAGAGAACCACACGCCGTCTCACTCAGAAGGAACGTGCTTTTATAAACAACTGCAATGTTTGGGAATTCCACACATCCTATGTATTTCCCTTATGATTTTGAATTCAAGAAGTACACCTGAATGCTAGTTTCTCGTTATTGTAGACGGCACGTATCGATTATAATGTTAAACCACTGTGGTGTTTATGGTTCATTTTTTTATGACACTGTACAAAAGATGGAAAAATATTATGTTTGGATTACACTGCTCTTGGCTTGGAGGCTTTTAAATAACATCTGCACCAATAAAATAAATATTGAGAGCTTATTATTTTCTGTAGCCAAATTCAGATTGTATACCCTAACAGTAAACTGGGCTGCTGTGTGATGGGAGGACTGTCCTCGGTGATACCTCTTTCTGCACACGGTGCCCCTGTCCGCATAGCAGCGGGCTGCAGTGGGTGCCCCTGTCGTCATAGCAACGGGCTGCAGTGGGTGCCCCTGTCCTCATAGCTGCGGGCTGCAGTGGGTGCCCCTGTCCTCATAGCAACGGGCTGCAATGGGTGTCCCCTGTCCTCATAGCAGCGGGTTGCAGTGGGTGCCCCTGTTCTCATAGCAACGGGCTGCAGTGGGTGCCCCTGTCGTCATAGCAACGGGCTGCAGTGGGTGCCCCTGTCCTCATAGCTGCGGGCTGCAGTGGGTGCCCCTGTTCTAATAGCAACGGGCTGCAGTGGGTGCCCCTGTCCTCATAACCGCGGGCTGCAGTGGGTGCCCCTGTCCTCATAGCTGTGGGCTGCAGTGGGTGTCCCTGTCCTCATAGCAGCGGGCTGCAGTGGGTGTCCCTGTCTACCCCGGCCACCCTTTGCTGAAGCACTCTCTCTGTTCATGGCTCTTCAGGGATGATGCCTTTTCCGACAGCCTGAGCCAGAAGGCCGACAGTGAGGCCAGCAGCGGGCCGCTCCTGGATGACAAGGCCTCCTCCAAAAACGACATGCCGTCCCCCTGCGAGGCCTCGCCTGAGTACGGCTTCGGGGGGGTCATGGGAAGGTGAGTGCGGCCAGGCTGGGACCCTCAGGCAGCTTAAGCCCCAGATTTTCGCCTCCTGATTTCCAGCTCATCCATGCAGAAGGTGGGGGGCACTTATTTTATGATTAAGAGCAGTGAAGATGAGTCTGATATCTGGAAGATCCTGTGTGTCACACATACACATGCACACATTTACACGTTTACACATTTACACAAGCTGCTTAAGGCTTCTCTGATCCCTGTGAAATACCAGGCTCGCTCTCTAATGCCTCGCTAAGCCGCTCCGGGCTGTAATTAACCTCCGGATGAGATTCAGTTTGGAAGATGTTTCCAAAGGGGTATTTCTCACTTGAATTCCTTCCTATGTTAGCAGAAATCTTCCTCTTCTCGCACCTCTTTTGCCAGAGACGAAATGAGATGGTAAATAAATTGCAATATGCTGCGGTTTCCGGGGTGTTGCGGCACAACACTCTGCAAATCAACAAAGTAATAAAATACATTTTTAAATGCTTTTGCAATAACACTTAACCAGTTAGTGTCACTGTGTTTTGAGCTGGACCCGGGAAGTACATCCTCAAACGAATAGCATGAACAGCGTGTCTTTGGAAGGAAGCCGGGGAACACGGGGGAAGTGCATGTGGACATGGGGAAAACAGACCAACATCATACCATCAGACAACAACGCTGCAGTCTATGCAATATACATACATATATACATACGTAGACAAAGCATGCAGTCAGAAATATATGCACAGTATTTCTGGAATGGTGCAAATAGCAGAGTGAAATATGATTGGATCGGCAGGTCCTATTGCACTTGGTAGGGCGTTTTGCTTACAGAGCATACAGAGTGTGGGCGCATAGTGTGGGGCGCGGAGGACAGCTGGAATTTACACGTATGAAAGGTAACGTCGGAGCATTCCACCGCTTTTGAAATGCAGTCCTTGTTTCAGCTGCTAAGCACAGTGCCTGTCTGCCTGCCTCCAGAGTGCGGCTGCGCTCCGACGGAGCTGCCATCCCCCGCCGCCGCAGCGGTGCCGACGCCCACAGTCCCCCCCGGGGCGTGGACACCCCGCCACGTGCAGCCGCCTGCCCCAGCAGCCCACACAAGATGGCCATCAGTAGGGGTCGTATCGAGAGCCCCGAGAAGCGACGTCTGGGCACGTTTGGCAGCGTGGGCAGCATCAACTACCCCGACAGGAAGGTCTACCCCGAGGGCCACCCACTGAGGCCGGCGCCAGGGGCCACACGCCACAGCAGCCTGGGGGACCACAAGGCCTTGGAGGCAGAGGCCCTAGCCGAGGTAGCATTTAGCATATTCAGTTATTCAGTCCCATAGCAATCTGTTCCTTCAGCAGTGGAAGAACTTACTTCTGGTTAAAAAAAGCCAAGTCTGCCTTCTGTGGTTTTTGATTTCATATTATAAGTGCATTTGTTAATGGTATAGCTGATTTCATAGGTGATTCTGGGATTTTTTAAGGTGGGGGGCACAAGAAGGACCATAATTCCTTTAGAACGCCCACCTTATCATTAGCCAATGATATGTTTTGAATCAGTGAGGGGAGGGGGTATTCCAGTGGCCAGTCAGTTTTCTGTTCGGGCCTGCATACGCCCATAGCTGATGTTTTGGTCGCATTCCATGTTACCTGGTATACACCAGTTCGAGAAGCTGCCCAGCCGCTGGCCAAGCGTACACACACCTAACTGCAGCATTTCATCAAAGACAAGCTTAATACTCCAGCCCACTTCTGCATGTTTCTGTCCCCTTAATCAAAGCAATCTGTATTGAGGAGGGACTTGGACTGTATTAATTAGCTCTGTTTCATGCCGAATAGTGGAGGTGATTTTGCAGAAGATATGTAATTTTTACTGATAAAGGGCAGGCAAGTTTCTCCTTGAAAGGGATGAGAAATGAGCTGTGCGCATAGTCAGTGCTCTAGGATATGGCATTTTAATATATATAATATATAATATATAATAACAGCGCTGGCAGGGCTTAGGGAAAGTTAGTGATCAAGTTTAGCACTGTAATATCTATAGTAGTATAATGTCTAAGTATCTTATTTTCACTATTTCAGTAATTTACCTGGTCCCATTAGGCAGTATGTGGATAAAGTGATTCATACATTCGTGGATATTAACATAGGATTAAATCCCCAAGTGCATCGTGGGAGTTAGAGGACATGACATATCACTTTCGTTTTGTTCCACCAGTCTGCTCCGCGCTCTGTACTGGATGCTACACCATAGTTTAGTACTGACCCTGCAGAGTGTTAGTGCTTTACGCAGAGCAGCGCCGCTGTAGTATCTCGCCCTCTGTAACTCTGGGGATACTGAAGGATGCACCAAACACTCGTTGGACTGAGCTCACTATCTGTCCACTTTTGCTCTTCCTGTAATGGGTCGTGGTCTTGTGGTGCAATTCAGCCTACTGATGCCCTGTCGATCAGCTGTTCTGATTTCCTCTGCCAATGAAGGAACTTGTCATTGTTTTGTCATTATCATCTCAGCAGTCATATCGCTTGAGGGAAAATATCCTAATAGTTTGAATTCTCAGAAGAACAGATGGGACTTTTGGGTGATACGTAGAGTCACATAGTCAGTGCGTTACCTGTGTCCCGTACAGGACATCGAGAAGACGATGAGCACGGCTCTGCATGAGCTACGCGAGCTGGAGCGCCAGAACACAGCCAAGCAAGCCCCGGACGTGGTGCTGGACACGCTGGAGCCCATGAAGAACCCAGCAGGCTCGGAGCCTGGAAGCCCGCTGCACACCATCATGATCCGTGACCCGGACGCTGCCCTGCGGCGCAGCAGCAGCTCCAACACAGAGATGCTAAGCACCTTCAAGCCAGCACTGTCAGCCCGGCTGGCTGGGGCGCAGCTGCGCCCACCGCCCATGCGGCCCTCCAGGCCCGCCCCGGCCCAGCACCGCTCCAGCAGCTCTAGCTCCTCTGGCATGGGCAGCCCCGCCGTCACCCCCACCGAGAAGATCTTCCCCAACACCTCCTCGTCCTCTGACAAGTCCGGCACCATGTAGCTCTGGCGACAGCCTTCTCTGCAGCTCGAAAGAGACGTTAGACTTTGGTTCGCTTTAGACTTTTGTTCGAATCTTTTCTTTCTAGAATCTTCTATACTGTTTACTTTGCAGCCATGCTGACGGGCCATGTGGGAAAGTCTTCTGAGGGAGTGTATGCACAAGCATTTCTATCACTGCACTGCATCGCGAATTTAAGGGAAAACATGAAACATGCCATAGCCACAGAAATGTATTTGAACGTTTATTTCTAATTTTTACCTCAGAAAAAAAACATTGAAAGACTTTAGAGTTAAAGTTAAGTTGAACATCTCTTCTTGCTTGCCCAGCTTCTCTTTCAGAGACTGCAGAAGATGCAGCTACGAGAGGGGCTTGGCATTTCTGTCCTGCACTGATCACCCTGACATTTGACAACTGAGTTCTTGCCTTCAAAGCGCTGGTCAGATTTTGAGAGAATACCTTGTATATCCTAACGTTATCATCAGAATTTCTCTCAAAGGTTGTGATCTCCTTGACCAACAGCCTGTGGGTTGTATATAAGTACTTACTTGAAGTGGTATACCTTTTGTTTGTAGTTCAAGGGATATTCATCAAAATAACAACATAGAGAAGTTGAAAAAGTATATGAGATGCAGAACCCTAAAACCAATATTCTACCTAATAGTAACATACCTGTGTATGACATGTAGTTTAATCTGTATATTAACTTGAGTAGACATTTTTTGTATGTGTGACATTGTACAGTTTGAGACGGAACAGGCAAGTGGATGGCAGAAGAGAATGACGTTTATTTCTAAAGCGAGCACACAACGAAACGAAAATCTGTGTGCAGTAAGAGCATACATTGCATTTTGTTTTTTATTTCTTGTTTTTGCAAACAAAATTTCACTGAGATGTTCATGGCAGTAATATTTTGAAAAAGGTGTGTATTTGCAGTGAATTTCCACTTCAAATCATTAACATATTTATGATTCAACATAGTGCTAATGCTACATTTCATTTAAAGGAGTTTACAAATATAATGTTTACATTGTTTTACATTCATGCACATTACATGCTTTATTGCATTAGATATTTTTTCATATTTTGTGGATTATCATAGGACTTAATCATCTCTGTTTGAAAATGGCATCGGGGTCCATTAACAACAGTACTTTTATAATGATCATACAGGTCTTGGGAACCTGGGCTAAGGACCTACTGTGGAGGCACCATCGTAAATTCAAAGGACCCTTCACAACCCAGACAATTTATTAAATTACGTACTTGTAACTCTTTCAGCACATTTTTCAGAAATCAATCCATCCATCCATCTTCCAAATGTTTATCCTGGTCAGGGTTGCAGGGTTGTAGGGGGGCCTGGAGCCTGTCCCAGAAAGCATGGGACTTAAGGCTGGGGTACCAGTATTTTTCACAGATTATCTTTTAATTGCAGTTGTGCCCAGTCCAAGCCTCTACCTGTCTAAGCAGAGGGGTCTTACAGCCCTGTCACAACTCTGATGTTGTTTAACACAGCGAGGGAGCAGCTGCTGTGCAGAGCAGCTAGGCCCATGCCTGGGAATGATAGCCAAGGCTTGGCGACCTGCAGGAGGGTACGGTTTCTTTTTAAACCCTGTTGTTACAGCGTGCTAGATGCAGCAGCATTTGGAGTACACAGCATTCAGGTCGGGCTCCAGGGACGTATCTGACGCTCGCCTTGATGCAGTTCCTTAGCTTGTAACGTGTTCGTGTCCAGAGTTGGGTATTGTTATGGCCCCCAGGTGGGTGGATGTTCCTTTGGGTGTCGTGCTCCTGGTCTATCCAGTGTTATTGCAGTGTGGTTGATTATTGTTAAGGCCATACTGTAAATGAACCATATGGCACAGAATCAAAAAATACAGCATAAAACATTCCAAGACGTGTCACCTTCTAGAAGTGATATTAATCTCAATTATGTTCCATCACCTCTGGTAGCGTGAGAGCAGGTGAGTACTGTGTGGTATGATCAGTGACCCGAGCCTTACTCATACGTATATGTATTTAGCTGGTTTGTCAAATATACTTTACATCTGCTGGTCAGTCTGAAATCTGTGCGCACTTGAAAGTGAGTGTTCAACCTGCTTTTAAAGTTATGTTGCATTAACTTGTCTAACCACTAGGGGGTTGCCTGTGTATCCAAAAGAAAATTAAATTACTGAATAGAAAACTCTCCCTTGGTTTTGTGAAAAACATTAATCAAGTAACATATCTGCTCCATTTTGTTTTGAAAGATTGTACACAGAAAAAATTAATATTCTCTGGACGTCATCAGTACTTTGATGATGTCAGTATCAGCACCCTGTCCCCTCTACCCCTGAAATACATTAATATATTTAAAACTAAACATATCGTTTCATATTCTCATTTTTTCATTAAAATACACACAATGCAGAAAGTCACACAATACTTTCCTGGTTCTGGTTGTTAGTTTTTTGTGAATTCTGAGTGGTATGAAATAGTATGACTGGATGAGGCTGTGATGCTCACTGGGAATGGTATGAAACTGGGAATGACAAGCGGTGATGCACAGGCCTGGTGTTTTAGATAGAAAATCAAAATACACTCCCTTTGGTGTAGATGTTGCCCACATACAGGATAACAAACATCTGGCAGAATTTCCCTTGAATGGTTGAACTTTGAGCTCGTTAAAGTCTCCTGAGCTCGATGTCTCATTTGTAGGTTTTGGCTTAAGGTGGATTTGTAACATACACCTATCTTGGCCCCATGGTGAAAGCTGAAAGACAGGACACCGTAAATCAGATTTAATGTCATATCTGGACAACCTCTTGCCTGTTCGAGTCTGATCTATAAATTGCTTGCATTGCTACAAAAATTTGCTGGAAAATACTGTTACAATTTGTATTTTTAATTCAAATGTGATGATGTCCCAGAATCTGACAGATTCTTGATGTCACTTTAAGTGGTTAAACGTCTCAGTGTAAAGAATATCTGGAAGTCCAACATTCTTTCTTCTCAGTCCTGCCATCCAATGTCATGTCACCTAAGTTGCAAGTCTCTCAAACCCCTCCCCTCTCTGTCTCAGAACACATCTCACTTTTTTCCATTTTGTGAGATGATTTGTAAACAGACCTCTGATCAGTAGGGGTCAATGGAGTGCATAGCACAGCAGCTGCCTCTGTTGGTGCTGTCGCAGGACCCTGTGGCATTGTGGCAGGCTGGCATCTTTTGAGGTGATATGAGTCTGCATGTATCTGCCTGTGTGTGAGGTGGTGAGGTCAGATGTGGTTAGGCAGTGCTGAGTGTCTGTTCTGTACTTTCTTTCAAAACCCACTTGATGTGACAGTTTGACAGAGACTGTTTGTCGTGCCTTCTTGTTAACATGCACAAAGTTCGCCTTTGCCTTCAGTTTTGTGGGCTAAGGGAAACAGAAAATGCCTATAGAGACCTGGTGTGAACATCGTAGTTGTAATTTAGGGATTATTTTGGCTGAGGAGAGGATAAGTGACAGGTACAGAGAATATATACCATCAAGAGCCTCAGGAAGCAATACTTTTAATCCTGACATTATTTGGTTATAGTGCGTATGCTGTTATGTAGATATATCTGAGATACAAATATTAAATTCAGAGTGTTTGAAGCCTTCAGCCGTCCTTTGTAACACTGTATCTCGGATTAACATTTGAAGGGTTTTCTCCTTTGTAACACGATATCTTGGATTAGCATTTGAAGGGGTTTCTCCTTTGTAACACTGTATCTCAGATTAACATTTGAAAGGGTTTCTCCTTTGTAACACTGTATCTTGGATTAGTGTTTGAAAGGGTTTCTCCTTTGTAACACTGTATCTCAGATTAGCATTCAAATGGGGTTTCTCCCTTGTAACACTATATTTCAGATTAGCGTTTGAAGGGGTTTTTCGTATGTAACACTGTATCTCAGATTAGCGTTTGAAGAGGTTTCTCCTTTGTTACACTATATCTCAGATTAGCGTTTGAAGGGGGTTTTCCTTTGTGACACTGTATCTCAGATCAGCATTTGAAGGGATTTCTCCTTTGAAATACTATATCTCAAATTAGCGTTTGAATGGGTTTTTCCTTTGTAACACTATATCTCAGATTAACGTTTGAAGGGGGTTTTCCTTTGTGACACTGTATCTCAGATTAGCATTTGAAGGGGTTTCTCCCTTGTAACACTATATCTCAGATTAGCATTTGAAGGGATTTCCCCTTTGAAACACTATATCTCAAATTAGCGTTTGAATGGGTTTTTCCTTTGTAACACTATAACTCAGATTAGCGTTTGAAGAGGATTTTCCTTTGTGACACTGTATCTCAGATTAGCATTTGAAGGGGTTTCTCCTTTGAAACACTATATCTCAGAATAGCTTTTGAAGGGGTTTCTCAGGGCAGTCCCCAGTGCCGTGTTTTTACTAGAAGGATAAGCCTTAACAAGGCCAATGAAATGGTCCTGCAGTAGTTCATCTGGGTGGTAGGAAACCAGTATTGTAACTCATAGGTCAAGGAATTTTAGGAGACATTTCCCTACCTGTGTTAGGAAATAACTTCTCCTGTCCAGTGTAGCTGAGAAGATGGCATGGAATGTGACATCAATGATATGCTTATTGAAGACATACCTAACTGCCTCCCATTACTCCTAGTAAGTAAGTAAACTTTGCCAGTCATTGTGACTTGACAAGGACAGTACAATAGTGGAAAGGTGCCAGGAATCAGTCGGTGATAGGTCAATGCAGTTCTGGTTTGACATTTTAGTGAACGCACGGCACAGGAATCTTGCCATTCTATAATCTGGTATGCTGACCCCTAGCTAAGGAACAGACGCCTGAGTAGGCAATATTAGAACTTGGTATGCAATTGCCCACCCTCTGGTGGCCAACTTTAGCGTTGCTTCTCTCATAATGAGACAAGTTTTTTATTCTGTAGGTTACCATTTCTTGTAAAGCCATCAATTAGACAGATCTGTCACATTTTCTGTTGAAGGATATGCACAATGCAACAGTCCCTTTGCTTTGATCAACAGCCTGTCATTTCAGATACTAAGCACTTTTTCTACAAGCTACAGTATAGAAAACTGAAGCCCATTTTCTCATTTCAAAATTCTTATAATGCTTATTTAAAGATCATACATATAAGAAAAGCACAGAGTTCATAAATTCTAAGCAAATGGCTTATTGACATATATCAAAGATACTGTGTTGACATTTAATGTTACTGTAGTATTTTGATAATTTATTGCCTGTTAGATTTCGTTCCTAAGGGGTGTTTTTGAAGTGTCTTTGGTACACATCAGCATTTTTTAACAGACGTGCATAATTGCTTTTTTAAACGATACTGTGTATGTTTGATCATACTTGATTTTTAGACATTTTTGTTAAACCATACTGTAACAGAAATGAAATCCACAAAGAAATCAACTGTCATCAGAGGGAACCAAATGAAATGATACTTAGGTGGTCAAAACGAGTGAGGTAATGTGATATGTGTGACTTTGCATTTAGGCTGTGAAAAAGTGGTAAAAGATTAACAAGCCCTGTTATACATCCACAGCTACTGGAAGAATTTCTGTCAATACTGTAGATCTGCTATAATCTACCTGACCTGTATCAGCTTCCTTATATTATAAATGTGAGGTGATAAGCAACACCGTGAGTTAATAAGCAGTCAGGTAGACTTATGTTCACCGGCTACAGTATGCCCATTTGCAGCACCTTGACGTCATTCAAGCTTAAGTTTCACATTTCATGGCTTGATTTATTTTCATTTATGTTCTGCAGGCTCAGTTACTCTCTTCACCTTTGATGTTGGCCATTTGATGTATAAAAAAATGGACTTTAAGTGTTCACACTTCTGCTCTAACACGTCTCAGAGTTTACGCCACCTTAAACTTCTTTAAAATAACCACTTCTGTCCAAGGCACCTGTGCATTGACCTTCTCCCAGCAAACAGTGAACTGTTGTGATGTATGACATGTGTAATAAACTGAGAGTGTGGAATAAGAAAGTCACATCTTGGCTAATTTGGTACCTTTTCTTGCAATCACTGCAGTGAGAAAGCCATGGGTCCTAAGCTGCGGTCATGCGTCCTGAATTCTCTACAATATGCTCTGTTCATTAGTGTCTGAAATGCTGAACTCTGTAATGAAATTTACAACAAGGCACTGACTGCATGTAGAGAAGCAACAAAGTAGTGTTCAGTAAATTCAGCAGAGCTCCTCCTCACTATTGCATGTTCAACAGATATTTTAAAACAACACACTGTAACTCTTGGTACTTATTGATTATGATCAGGTATTGACTGTTGAGTCAGTGCAGTGATGGAAACACTTACTTAACCTTCATACTAACGTAGTGAGAACATTACACACAGAGCTGGGATACAAACCCAATCGCAGCCCTGGAGGTTCGAGGCTACTGTGCCACCCACTGAGTCACTGTGACTCTCTACATGGGTGCCTTGATCTGAAAATAGAACAATTTTCAAAGGCAAAAATTAAGCAGTCACTGCTGCTATCTGGTAAATGATCCCACTCATAAAAGACTAACTAATTCTTGTGTGCATTTGATTCCACATTTTAGTAGCAACCTATTTATTTGTTTATTAATTTTACTTTTGTCCAAAGCGACGTACAAGTTAGGCAGATTACTACCGTACAGCTGTATGGGAGCAAACTTAGGTACAGTTGCTAATAGCTTCAGCTTCCATTGAGTAACAATTAAGTATGCTAGCAATAGAGACCTTATATCAGAAAAGATAGTCAAAATCAAAATACTGTGAGGACTCCGTTCCTATTAGACAATTGCAAAGTAGAGGAAAAGAACGTCTGGTATTGGAAAGTGAGACCAAAGCAATGGAAGACTCAGCGAGGACAGGGAGCAGGTGAGGCAGAGGTAAACTTGATGGATCTTGAGTAGTTGTGAATTCATGAGGGAATCAGCTGACCCGATCGGCTGACTGGATAGCTAGAGTGAGACTTGTTTCCACGTAGTAAAGGAAGCACCAGCTGATGATAAAGCAAAGATCTTGATGTGCGACTCAGTATAAGTAGGTGTAGTTCCATGAATAGCAAACACCAAAGACTTGAACCTGATGCAAGTGGCAAGACGGAACTAACAAAGAGAGAATAAGGGATTTTAAATCATTTATTTTGGTTGTCATGCTTCTTCAGTGCTTTCATAAAAGTGAAAGAGTCTCTCTCCTCTTCCCTGCATTTCCTGCTGAGTTGAATGTAGTTGTAGTAACATGGTTGTTGTCTCAGTCATTATGTCTTTTTGATAATTATATGACTAATTTCATTATGTTAAAGGTTTTGTGTGAAATCCTTTCGGTACAATCAATTGCTGGTGCATTATACACTGTCTGCAGCACAGACATAAATCTCTGGAGTTATCCTCCCATGCTTGGTGCCCCATATGCTGAGACAACAGCGAATGAGCCTGAATGGATTACTCTGGCCTTGAAACAATCTAAGTTCTCTGTAAAATATAATTGACCACTCACTGGCCTTGCAACAGGAATCATTTTATTTACTTTGCTCAGGACTGCTTCGGTTGCCACGCCTTCAGAGTTGCCAGACCTGAATCATCATCAACTTTGTACAGTGTCAAGTGCAACTGAACAAGCACAAGTTGGCGGCTGATGTTCGTAGTCAGTATTGCTAACATCTTTCATTTTCCATGCAATTAAAATGTAACAACAATTCTTTAACCTCATTCAGTATAAATTTGCCTAAAATAACACAACTCTTGATAATAACAACAGTGTTTTAGCAAACAGATTATTTATTTTGTACTAAAGCAGGTGGAGGGCAGAGCTGGAAGTAACCATATTCACTGGTGAACTGTACTAACCATACAGCCTTCTCTCAAAGCCCCTAACAAGCCCATACCATTCAACAGCACATACATACACTCCCTAATGACCTGAACACACAGCAACCATAATGGGCAAAAATATACCTAATCAAATAAAACAGTATCTAAGTCTCATTTGAGTCATTTGAACTGATGACAGGGTTAAAGTTTTATTTTTTTACAATATTGTATTATATTCACTCATTTCCTTAAAATTGCTTTTGTAATACTGAGGGTGAGCCTGTAATAAGACTTACAGGGCATGAGACAGACTGCACTCTGGGATGGGGCGGCAGACCATTTGGGAAAGTGAAAGATTTAACTTATATCTGCTGGTTAGTTGGATCAGATGGTGCCAGACAGACCTGGTAGACTCAAATGCATAGTGACGGTGCGCTGTGAGCGTCTGTCAGAGGCCCCAGTCCTGGAGATCTCCAACTCACACCTCAGAACACAACTTCTCTTGCATTCCAAAGGAGGCTGGGGACATTGAGCCCAAATGAGCTATGTTCCATGCCTCCATCCCTGTGTGGAGCTGTGGCTGTAAGGTTGTTGGTGCCTCTCACGATGGCAATCCCCGAACCCGGTGGTGGACACGGCTGAAGAAGGAGGTGTACTGAGCTTGGTTAGCTTGTGAGGCCCCAGAGGCAGCAGCCAAGTACCAGCCAGCAAAAGCTTGGGTGTGTATGAACAAATATTAAATAATAATAATAATAATAATAATAGATACATTTTATTTATAGGCGCCTTTCAATGCACTCAGGGACACCTTGCAACAAACAATCCACACAATATGCAAACATACTTCTGTAGGTGTATTAATACATTCAAAATTACTATGATCACAAAAATCAAAAGCTACCTAAATAAAGTTAAAAATTAAAGTGAATAAGCCAGTTTAAAAAGACGAGTTTTGAGCCGAGATCTGAGAGTAGTGAATCAGTCAATACTACGAATATCAGGAGGGAGTGAGTTCCAAAGACAGGGGGCAGCGTGACTAAAGGCTCTGAACCCCACAGTGGTCAGGCGAGCAGCGGGCACAACGAAGGAGGAGAAATGAGAGGATCTGAGAGTGCGAGAAGGAGGGTAAATATGTAAAAGATCAGAGCCGTAAGAAGGAGCCATATTATGAAGGACTTTAAAGGTCAGCAGCAAAATCCTGAAATTAATACGATATCTGACAGTAAGCCGGTGAAGCTGCTGAGGAGCAGGAGTTATATATGTACAGTAGAGGTCGCCCTAGTGACATTCTGAACCAGCTGAAGCCTACGGAGGAGCTTGAGAGGGAGTCCAGGAAAACGGGAATTACAGTAACCAATATGCGATGTGACCAATGCATGGACAAGAATGGCGGCACTCGAAGGTGTGAGAGGTGAATGTAAAAAATTCATGTTGCGGAGGTGAAAATATGCAGACCAGGTAATATTATGAATATGTCATCTGTAAGACAAGGCACTGTCAAGGATGACACCCAAACTCTTTACCTGAGGGGATTGAGATATCACAGAGCCATCAACTTGTCAGACAAAGATGATCAGAATTAGCAAAAGTAGATTTAGAAGCTACAAGGAGAACCTCAGTTTTATCCTTATTAAGTTGAAGGAAGTTGGCGGCAAACCAGGTTTTAATCTCTGATAGACACTCTGAGAGGGAAGTGGGTGGAATGACACAGCAGGCTTAGTAGATAAGTAGAGCTGGTTGTCATCTGCATAATAGTGAAACTGTATGCCAAATATCCTAAAAATATTTCCAAGAGGTAAAAGGTAAATGATAAATAAAAGAGGCCCCAGAACAGAACTTTGTGGAACACCCTTAGCAACTGGAATGGGCTGAGATCTTTTTTAGTTTCTAATTGGACAAACTGAGTATGACCGGATAAAAAAAACACATATAAATTGATTTAATATATCAATAACAATATTTGTGCTTGATAAAAATGCAATGGAATTTTAAATGCATAATTGAATTCAAATAAAACAAATCATAACTTGAACACTATTTGCTTGAAATGAAATAAATCAAAAGTATTAATTTATTGTAATGTAATGTAATTGTAATGTATGTAATTATATCCTATCCTCTTACTATTTGAGACTATTATTTATTTATTGTCGTGCAATTCCCTTCGCCACCACTATTATTTCGAGGCTCGACAGTTCTCTTAAATTTGAGAAATACTGAGAAAGCTTGAACCGAATTAGTGCCACAGCGACCCGGATCTGAATAAGTGGATGGTTAGATCTTATTTTAGTCAGTTCTCAGCTTATTTCAAATATTACTGATTTATAACAGGTCTACATCATTAAATTTGACTACACTCTTCCAGATTGCTGTAGAATAATAATAATTATACTGCTGTTGGGAAATTAAATAGTCCCTCAAATACCGCATCTAGGATGGCTATTTATAAATTAGCTAAGACTTCCTTTAACTCAAACTAAGCACTGTACAACTATTTGAAAGGAAGTTCTTGTCTACTTCAAGGCTATTTTTTTTCTTTGACCGTACAAATATGTCTGCCAACTGCGTCGAAAAATCGTGACGTATATTTCCCTCGACACCATGGTACTCCTCGTCGCAGTTTTATTACACATAGACAAGTTTACTGCGGTGTCGCTCTTTTGTTTTTATACCATATATATTGAATATAATCGTTTGTTGTTCGTTCGTTCGTTCGTTCGTTCATGTGGCCTGGCGCGGTAATTAGGAGTCCTGTGACTCCGCGTACATAAAAATGAATAAAGGGTGGCTGGAACTCGAAAGTGACCCAGGTGGGTAGTCAGTTAGCTAGCTGGCTAATATTCAATATTCATACAGAGACTATATTCAAAATATTCTGGAACATTCTAGACTGTAATCGATAAATAATGTCAAACTACAGATAGATTTAATAATGTCATCTAGGGAACTAATTTAGCATTTAAAGTGTTAGCGCAAATTGAAATCACAAGCTAGCCAGACTGCAGGCTAGTCTTTACAATGGGTTGTGTGTAAGCTTAATAAATTGAACAGTTTACATTTTCTGGATAAATGCTTGCTTCTGTGACATCTGAGTGTGTATTCGCTACATTAAAAATAAAGAGGTATCCGGAATTTACCAGGAATTAGTCGTAGTGTTATTGTGTAGTCTTGCACGGCCATTGTTTTGTATTATTGTGTATTTTTATCGCTGCAGTTATTAGGATAAACAGGCTACCAGCTAGTTACATTAAATCGATTTACGATTGACGTTAATGTATTTGTGTAATTCCCCGTGTGACTTGGTTGACAATTATGTTTAATTTGTTATTGTTATTAATATTGTTATTATTATTGTTATTATTATCTGTCTTGACACAGGGCTCTTCACGCTCCTGGTGGAGGATTTTGGTAAGTTAACCCACATTTTCCTATAAGTAATGTGTGGTCGTTGTCTTATGTTCTGGCGCAATATTAAAACTAAATTGTCTCTTTAGGTGTGAAAGGTGTTCAGGTTGAGGAGATATATGATTTACAGAGCAAATGCCAAAGGTATTTGCATCACTTGTTTTCTTATTGCATGCAGTTAGATGGTATTGTCAGCAAACGGTATATGCTGACCTTTCTCTTCCTTTAGCCCGGTGTATGGCTTCATATTCCTGTTCAAATGGATAGAGGAACGCAG
Organism: Mormyrus iriodes; assembly: GCA_011763525.2. NCBI lineage: Eukaryota > Metazoa > Chordata > Actinopteri > Osteoglossiformes > Mormyridae > Mormyrus > Mormyrus iriodes. The sequence goes on along the minus strand of JAAGVU020000123.1, from coordinate 13,932,748 downwards.
ATCCAGAAGGAAGGTGTCCACGCTGGTAGATGAGACCTCAGTTATTGATGAAGAAATTGTCAATGATATGTTTTTTGCTCACCAGGTATGTGTTTCGATAGATGGCACATTATATTATCCTCCATGATTCTGGTGCAGGCAGAATTTCTGACTTTCAGACGGACTGCCATAAAGCTTATTACAGTACGAATTTGGGTTAAATACAATGGTTTCTAATAATGAATGCACACGCTCGTGAAAATGTGTGTCGAGTACAGCCGGGTGCAGGACCATATGTAGTTATTGTGAGTGGCTAAAAAGTATCAAAGAATGTTTCATAATTTTATTGTAAGCAAGTGTTAAATTAGAAGAATAATTTCTCCTAGTTTACACTTCATGTGTAGCAGAAAATGTAAGTGGTCTGTGAATTGTATTACTAAAGTAAGCAGTTCATGATTTCCAGAGCAGTTTATGAAGTTTTCTGAGATTCAGGGGGCTGTGCTGAGCTCTGTATCTCAGCTTACCTTTGGTGACCACTCCGAATCTCTGCCATGTTCAGCTCATCCCCAACTCCTGCGCAACCCACGCACTGCTCAGCGTGCTCCTCAACTGCAATGGCGTGGAGCTTGGACCCACCCTCAGCCGGATGAAGGCATTCACCAAGGGCTTCAGTCCAGAAGTGAGTCCCAGCCAGGGATAGGTCTGCCGCCTGAAAAATCCTACTGATGGAGAGACAAAAGTCCACATTACTTCTTACTGAGATTGATGTGTGTTGATTATTTTAGGTAAATTTCTTAGTAGTTGACCATGGCATTTCTTAACTTCTTACCAAGGGGCCAACCACTTCCTAGTTATAAACATATATTTACCCCTTTCAAGGGTTTAAAGGCAAATTTATTAGTTTAGGGTGAAATTTTGGTGGACCCTTTTGGAAATGAGATCTGTGAACGACACAGGTAAAACCTAGATTGCTGAAGAAAAACAGTTTTAGAGGCTATCAACGTGGGTCCAGTGCTTTGTATAACAATTTTTGCTTAGCTATAATTACTTGGATGGCATGGAGAAGTAGGTGTATAAGGGAAATAAGCGGTGAAAAACGCCTGTCCAGAAGAACAAAAACAGTTAATTCATCTGTTGTCAGATGGTCTGTTTTGGACCAGGATGTTCAGTATGCTGTATGTTTCAATGGCAGACATCTGTTCTGGTCATATTAGTTACAATTATTAAACACTTTCTTAACAGTAGATTGGAAAGGATTACAGTACTGTCAGACTGTGAGATCCTGTGATTAGATGGCAGTATGATGATGTCTTTAGTGAGGTAGAAATTTATAATATGGAAATTTAAGATCTTAGGAAAGGTAACTGGGGCAGGACCCTGGAAAATCGTTAGAATGTCTGGGATGCAAAGCTAACATTCACTGGTATTTAGTCACTGCATGGAGCATCTTACACAATGCAAAGAAGTTTTTCGATATGAAAACGTCGTCATGATATACTGTACTGTTGCTGTTTCTCCCCTTTAAGAGTAAAGGATATGCTATCGGAAACGCTCCTGAACTTGCCAAAGCACACAACAGCCATGCCAGGTGAGCACCTCTGCCTCTGCCTGGGCTTATTATACAGCTGAAGGCCATTTCACTTCATCACTTCCACTTTGTTTCATATGCCAGTTTCTGAGCAGGTCCTTTTGCTGTCAAAGTTCATGTGACTAACTTGAGTGACTCTGGACTGTGGCGTCATATGGAGCCTGTAACTTCGGTTTTGTGCCCGTCTGGACTTTGTCTTCTCTGGACTAAAGAAAATTAGATCCTTTAACCTATTTTTATATGGTGACCATTTTTATTACTGTGAAAAATGCAGTCGCATGTATGCTTATTTTAGGCTGCAGGAAACGGGCTTATTCACCAGAAATGAACATTTGTCCGCTCTTCCCAAGTGGGATTAATTTATTATTGTTATTAACGTTCAGAGCTTTGCTTCTCGTTCTCTTGCTGCTGCCCATGCCCCGGGCTCGGAGGCGCTGGGCTCAGTGATGCATGCTTGTGTTGCAGACCCGAGCCCAGACACCTGCCGGAGAAGCAGAATGGCATCAGCGCAGTCCGGACCATGGAAGCCTTCCACTTTGTCAGCTACGTGCCTGTCAAGGAGCGCCTGTTTGAGTTAGACGGGCTGAAGGCTTACCCCATTGACCACGGTGCAGTGCCTGCTTCCTTCACTGAAACAATCTGCTCTTTTATCGCCAACTTGTTGTGGTTGTTTTGAAATCACATTTTGCTTATTGTGTAACCTGTTATATTGATCGCCACCCTGTAACTTAAACAGGCTCTATATTTATAAATGTTCATAATTACTCTGTAGCTGTTAATGTTGTATGATTCTATATGCACATATCTGTCATATACAGTTTTGATGTTATTCAAATTTGAGCTCATTTGTTTTTTGTAATTGAAATTGTATTTATTAGGTTGTACATCATTATTGCTCTGAATTTACTGAAATACAGTGTAAGTAACTAAAAATGTGTATTTTGGCTTCGGGGGGGTTTAGTTTTTTTTTTTTTCTTTCTTTCGTTTATGGTTTCAGGATTTGAGTCCCTCTGGTCTGTCCATGATTGTTGTAGACTGGTTGCCAAAGTGCTCGTTTGTCAGATTCCCTCTCTTATGGATGTGGAACACGTCATTTGCCAGCAGTTTTACTGTGTTCTGTCTGGATTTAGCATCCTCCCCTTTTCCAGGTCCGTGGGCAGAAGACGAGGAGTGGACAGACAAAGCCCGCCGAGTCATCATGGAGCGGATAGGACTAGCTACAGCTGGGTGAGCCCTTCGCTGCCCCCTGCTGGCTGGTACTGGCTGGTGTGCACTTTTCACTTTTGGTGCTTTGTAGCAGAAACACCCGCCCAGTGATGACAAAACCTTTCTGTCGTCATGGCGATCTTAGTGAGCCATACCATGATATCCGCTTCAATCTGATGGCTGTGGTCCCTGACCGGAGGATGAAATATGAGTCCAGACTGGAGATCCTGAAGAAGAACAGGCAGACGGTGCTGGAGGGCCTACAGCAGGTAGCTCAGCCATCTGACCGAGTCAACACACATGCTAAAGCGTGCACTCGTGGGTCTGGGGTCACCATGGCTCGTACTTTGCTGTGGAACTACATCGTAATAGTTGACCCACCCAAAGGCAATTTTCTCAGGTCCTCTTTTAATAGGTCATATGTTACCATTATTCATATTGAACATAAAGTGTAACTGTATATGCTGTGTGTTTTGGAAGTATTTTAGGGCTTAGTAACAAATGGCTTTTTTCTGAGGAGTACAGTTTGGCCTGGAAAGGGTTAAAGGTGATTCTTCACGATAACAAAAAAAGTCATGGCACCTCTCTTCACATAGCATGTTTCTCAGGTAGACGAGGATGAAAGCAAGACTCCGCACACACTTGTGTAAATGAAAACAGTGCTTACTGTCTCCTGCCTTTACTGTTTTCTTTGGGCTGTGCTGTAAGTAGTGAAATGGCCTGCTGTCCTTAGGTTGCTTGAATAATGTGGGCCTACTGTGTTATCATCTATTATTGAATTTACTGCCTTTTTCTGTTCAGGAAGCATTGACAGTTAGGTCATTCCATACCAGTGGGTCCCAGGTCAATTCATGTACAGTAATTAAATGTTATACAACATTAATTCAGATTTCAATAGGCTGTAGTTTCAAAACTATCAGAGATACTGACCGAATATTTCTTAATAAGTTTGCTATAGTAGCACCTGTGAATTTTTTCAGGGGAATCTGAGAGGATGACCTGGGAAGTTTTTCTCAAACTGGTTCATTTCATAAGGACTGACTCAGTTAAGAACTTAGACAAGACATTTTAATATCAAGCTGAACACCTGTGACTTACATGCTACATGCACACCTACCTCAGTGCTTTTTGTTTTTCTTTTAGAAAGAATAGTGGTACTTTATTTGTACTCTTGGGGAAATTGGGTTGTTTTCACATATCCCATTCCGCTCTTCATGAGAGACATACGAACACAGATGTACAGGTGGGAGCGAGTTTTGTGGTCAGAGAACAGAATTTGCTAGCATCCGGCTGGAGCAGCGGGCTTAAGGGTCAAGGGCTCGAGAATGTTATCACCCTGCCGGGTGTGGGATTCAGGCCTGTGTCCCTCCGGGCAAAGGCGTGAATTGCAAACCTTCGGAGTTAGGTGAGTTATACATTTTCTTGTGTTTGCAGCTCATCCGAGTGACTCAGCCTGAGTTGGTCCAGGACCGTAAGCAGCAGGAAGCCTCATCTCCTGAGGACACGCCCCCTGCTGTGAAGCATGAGCTGGATGCTGATGCTGAGACCGCAGCCACAGCTGAGCAAGCTGCTCCCACAGGTTAGCCTGTGCATGTTGGACAAGGCTTCTCCAAATGACTAGCATGATATCAAAACAGCTTTCTGTGCTACAGCAGTGTCTGTGGTACCCAGTCTGTAATACATGACAGGCCTCTCCACAAAGGCAGTGACTACAGTGCAGGGCAGGCCTCTCCACAAAGGCAGTGACTACAGTACAGGGCAGGCCTCTCCACAGAGGCAGTGACGACAGTACAGGGCAGGCCCCTTCCACAAAGACTTGCTATACAGTACAGAGCATCCCGCTCCTACAAAAGATGGTTATACGGTATAGAGCAGGGTCTACAGTACAAAACACGCCCCTCTCACAAAGTACAGAGCAGGCCCCTCCCACAGAGGCAGTGTGTACAGTACAGAGCAGGCCCCTCCCACAGAGGCAGTGTGTATAGTACAGAGCAGGCCCCTCCCACAGAGGCAGTGTGTACAGTACAGAGCAGGCTCCTCCCACAGAAGCAGTGTGTACAGTACAGAGCAGGCCCCTCCCACAGAGGCAGTGTGTACAGTACAGAGCAGGCCCCTCCCACAGAGGCAGTGTGTTCACTCCCATGTGAACCATCGTTAGAACATGTATCCCCTAGTTCTTATTTTTAGAGTTCCTATTGCACCTGTTTTTTTAATATTTGGATAGTGGCTGATTGTATTGTGTATATTTAATATCCGCATTTTTGCTTTCAGATCCTGCAGATCAGCAGAGCCTCCGTGGCCAGCCCCAGGCTGCGCAATCCTCGCTGAGTCGGGGCAAAGCCCCTCTCAAGCAGCTGGGGCCCGCTGGAAATGTGGCGCCTGTCAGCAGTTCTAATCCCATTGTTCAACGCCTGCCTGCTTTCCTGGACAACCATAACTACGCCAAGTCTCCCATGCAGGCCAGTGTTACCTGTGCTGAGAAATGGGAGTCATACAACCCTTCGCAGTGGGCGGTTATGGGGAATGGGTGGGGTTATGTGGAGTGGGTGGTGTTCTGGGGGGTGGGTGGTGTTCTGGGGAGTGGGTGGTGTTCTGGGGAGTGGGTGGTGTTCTGGGGAGTGGGTGGGCTTAAGGGGAGTGGGTGGTGTTCTGGGGAGCAGGTGGCCTTATGTGGAGTGGGTGGTGTTCTGAGGAGCAGGTGGGCTTATGGGGAGTGGGTGGTGTTCTGGGGAGCAGGTGGGCTTATGGGGAGTGGGTGGTGTTCTGGGGGCTAATGTAACAGGATATAGTAGAACTGAAGCTGATATTTCTATATGCACACTATATCCCACTACAGACACATACATACATGCATCTTTTGAATTACAAAAAATATCACTTTTTAAAAGAAAAAGGAAACAACAAAATTCTCCATTCATTGTTTAATTGTAACTAAGAAGGGAAGCTCAGCACACAGTTTTCTGAGACTGATGATGGTGGCAACCGTTTACGTTACAAAGGTATAAAAAAAACAATAGGTAAGGTGTGAGTATTGTGTTGATGCTGCCATGGGTATTTGAAAAGGATGGACAAACATTCACGGCTGGCTGCACACCATAGACTGTATATGTACATATGTAAATTACCATATATGGACTATAAGCTTAAAGAAATTGGCTCTGATTGGTTTTCCACTGTGACTGACAGGAGGAGGAAGACTTGGCCGCAGGAGTGAGTCGCTCCCGGCCACCCGGCCCACCAAATCCCTCCTACTCTGATGATGAAGATGATTATGAGGATGAAGAAGACGAAGACTGTAGCAACACCGATGCACACAGCAGGTCAGGCAGGGCAAGTGGGCAGCAGTGACCTTATTATTACTGGAATATTTCCTAGGTAGCTCATGTCTCCAGTTCTCAGTTTGCTTCCTGCATATATGAGATGCCCGATTTTCCGCTTGCTTTCTCAGTCACACATCATCGTGATGTATGATGCTGACTGATGGCTGATCTGCTGGGTGTAACTGCTTATCGCAATTTGAGGAGGATCAACAGTGTCTTTTTATATGAGCAAGTTATGAGCGGTGGCTCATGGGCGCCCCCTACAGGTTCAGGAGGAAGGCAGGCCGGGGCCTGGAGGGCCAGCTGGCTCTGAATGTACTGGCAGAGAAGCTGAAGAAAGAATGCCAAAGGAAGGACGTGTCAACGCCGCTGTCGGTGCGGACGGAGGGCCGCACCGGGGGGATCTGCATCACGGCGCCTTCGCAGCCCTCGCCCACGCCCAGCAACGAGAGCACGGACACGGCTTCGGAAATCGGCAGCGCCTTCAACTCTCCGCTGCGCTCACCGCTGCGCTCAGCCGCCGCCACCAGGCCCTCCAGCCCCGTCACTTCCCACCTGTCCAAGGTGCTCTTCGGGGAGGAGGAGGGGCTGCTTCGCCTCGACTGCCTGCGCTACAACCGCGCCGTGCGTGAGCTAGGGGGCGCTGTTGGCTCGGCGCTGCTCCACCTACAGGAGGATGGCGTGCTCTGCACCCTCGCCACCACAGGTAAAATGGGCATTTTCAGTTGGGTACCCAGCCTGCCGCTGCTCTGTGTATTTATTATTACTGGAAATCCTGTGGTCATTGTGGGCCGTAGTGTTTCATTGTCAGATGTTTTGCCTCCTGCTGTTAGTCGTGTTTATAGTGTTTGTGTCTATGCCAAAGCCTCCATTCACATGCCTATCCCGTAGATCAGTACCCTTGGCTGTTGGAGTATCAGACAGATGTGCTTTGAAGGACGGCTTCATGTTCTGCTAATCAGACCGTCTTTTCAGTAAGGTTTCCAGACGAGGTTTACTGGGCAGATTTCATCGCTTAAGCAGCCTGTTGGTTTGAATGAAGTTTACAAATGCAGGATAGGATTATGTAGTTGACGAGATCTGACTTACACATTGGCTCCTCTCTGTGGATATTGCACACATGATAGATGTAGGCCTCTATTCTGAAAATGCGTGTAACAGATCTGACACTCAAAGTGTCACTGAGTGTTAGAGAGCTTGTCTTGTACACTTTGATACATAGTGATGAATCGATTATTAAGAGTGTGATTCAACTGCATAAATCAGTGATGTCAGACAGGTTATAATTGAGTTTTGGGGGTAAAATCCTGCTTAAAGACACTCCTCCTCCTCCCAGACTGCATGCTCTCGTACTCACATGCTGCAAAGGAGCAGCTCCAGCATACGAATTTACAGCAGTACGATGCCAGGGGAAGACTCATTAATATACAGAAAAGAATTGCTACCTGATGGTCTTTGCTCCCCTTTTGTAGTACTAAAAAGCTAGCTACAGTACCATTGGTCAAAACTCTGAGGTAGCTAACTAGCTAGCCAAGGGAAAAGTAATGTTAGCTTTAGAGACATACAATATATTGGTTAACATATCGGTTTTTGGCCGATTAATCTATAAAAATCAAGGTACAGGCAAGATAATGGAGACGAGGGCATCGGCCAGTCGGCCATTTTCCGTAGCAGAGGATGAGGGATTCAGCCGGCTCATTCACAGCTGAGGGGAGGGCTCAAAGTACCGCCCTCTATCAAGTTTAAAATTCATTTTCAAATCTGACCACGTGTGGATCTGGCTCAGACGTTAGCCCGTGATTGGTGTCTGCAGGATTAGATAAAGACGGTACACTGCTAGTTAGCCAAGGTGAAACCAGCCGGTCAGGTAGCGCTTCCTTCCTTTTTGTTTTGTAGTTCAGTAATTGGCCTTTATGAATTTTCACCGGCTTGTTCTCCCTGTTTAATAATTACAATTAATAAAGTTCCCATGGCCATATTTGTCAATTTTTCAGTGAAGTTAAAATTAAGGTTTAAATTCAGGTTATCAAAATAATTGAATGACTGATTAATCTAATTGAATCTGGATAGAAATGAAAGATTTCAAATGCATCGAATTGTTTCCTAAGTAAATGTGGTCGGATCACCTTGGGGCCAGTGAGTTACACCCCTACGGTCTTGGCATATAAATGTGATCTTGAGCCATATACTCCATTGGACTGCAAAAGGTCAAATCCCTCTCCTCTGTTTAGGAGACACTCCTTTAGACGGCATCAAGAAGAACCCTGCCCCTGGGCCAGTAGAGGGCGTTAAGACAGAAGAAACAGACGACGGTGCTGAAGTGAAACCCAATCAGGAAAGGAGTGAGCCTCCTGAAAACAGCGCCCCCTATAGGCCGGTTGGAGAGAAGTACTCTCCTAAGGTAATGCGAGTCTCGCCCTGTCATCCGCTACCTGCGGTGTGCTGTCACAGGCCAGACTGATGTTCACCGCGTGTCAGTAAATGGTGCTGGGAGAAGGCCAGTGTAATCAGACACCCAGCACGCAAGTTGCCCAGTGTCCGACGTCCGTCTTCCTCTCTCATCACCCAGTAGCATTTCAGAATATCAGCTGGGTAGGTGCTTTTTTCCATAGGATGAAATGCTACGTGTCTTTCAGGAGCTGCTGGCTCTGCTGAAATGCGTGGAGTCTGATATCGCCAATTATGAGGTGTGTCTCAAGGAGGAGGTTGAGAAGCGGAAGAAATACAAGGTGAGCTCTCTAAGCCTTATCTGACAGGTTGGTTCAGGTAGCAGCATAGGGGATGCTTTGCTCCCAATAACTGTAGGTTAAAAAAGATAATTCGCCTGAATCGTTATTCAAAAGAATGGCCTCTGTCAGTATTTAAATCAAATTCTTTAATATTTATTCCCTTTCGTTTTTCCATCCCCTGCTTTTTATTCTTTCTGATTGATCTCTTTCTCCTTCCTGCCAGGTTGATGACCAGAGGCGGACCCATAACTACGACGAGTTCATCTGCACATTCATCTCCATGCTGGCTCAGGAAGGTAACAGCTCACTGCCTCACCCTCCTGTTCTCCCGCCGCCTGCCCCCCCCCGTCGCCCTGCCTGTCCCGGCTGGCCCCCTCGTTCCCCTGCCGCTCTCCCACCGCCTGTCCCGGCTGCCCCCCCCGTCGCCCTGCCACTCTCCCACCGCCTGTCCCGGCTGCCCCCCGTCGCCCTGCCGCTCTCCCGCCGCCTGTCCCGGCTGCCCGCCTCACCCTTCCACACCTTCACCCGCCTTTTGTCTCTCAGGCATGCTGGCCAGCCTGGTGGAGCAGAACATCTCCGTGAGGCGTCGTCAAGGTGTGAGCATCGGACGACTGCACAAACAAAGGAAGCCTGATAGGCGGAAACGCTCACGGCCATACAAGGCCAAGCGCCAGTGACCACCCCCCCACCCCCAAACACACAGGGCCTCTAGGCAGCCTCATGAAAGGCCATCCGGCCGTGACACTGCTCTTCTCACCACCAATCAGTGCTGAATGGCAGCCACGTCACACCTCCCTCCCAATGTGCCCAGCCAATCAGGAAAGACCCCCCACCCCATATTACATCAGCTGGTAGTGAGCACTGCCGTGAACATGAGAAACTGGGAAATTATATTCCATTTGAGTGTTTGTTCCAATTTTCCCCCTTGTTTTTCTAACCAAATGTTACCCAGAAGGATCATGCATTGAGATGTATAAGTGTATTTGGTGATTTATTTTGAACTCTTGTCTGTGTGGGTTTCTGTGATATGATCATGTCTTTCCAATTGTGCCAATGCACTGATACATTTAGTGAACAAATAATTTAAAAAGTCTAATAGACTATTCATTTTTGTTTGGACTGAAAGTGTTTTTAATACCTTGTACAATTTGGGAATATTGCTGTTTGATATCTCACAGTCAGTATGATTTTAAATGGGTTCAGTGCTGGGCGAATGGCACTTCAGCCGTTACCACAGAGTAGCTGCTCTCAGAACCTTCCGGGCAAATAAGCGCAGCCTGCCAGGTGGCCGTGTACAAGGGCCCCCTCCGGTTTACAGCAGTCTGTAAGGGGTGGGAATGTGTGCATGGGGGGTGTTTCTTTCTCTTTGTTTTTCTGTGTATCACCTTATAACCGTTACTTCAATGTTTTTTTTTTTATAAGGCACTGTAATTTAATGCAGGAGCGGAATGCAGGAGCGGAATGCAGGAGTGAAGCTTTTTGTCAAAATAAAAATGTAAATCAATCAAACAGCAGCAAAAGAGATTGACTTTCCGTATGTTTGTGGTGGTGCCTCTTTCTGAATGTTTGTGGTGGTGCTGCCTCTTTATGTATGTTTGTGGTGCTGCCTCTTTCTGTATGTTTGTGGTGGTGCTGCCTCTTTCTGTATGTTTGTGGTGGCAGTGCCTCTTTCTGAATGTTTGTGGTGGTGCTGCCTCTTTATGTATGTTTGTGGTGCTGCTGCCTCTTTATGTATGTTTGTGGTGGTGCTGCCTCTTTATGTATGTTTGTGGTGCTGCCTCTTTCTGTATGTTTGTGGTGGTGCTGC
>JAAGVU020000123.1:13906788-13922019 GCA_011763525.2 Mormyrus iriodes | reverse complement strand
TTCTGAATGTTTGTGGTGGTGCTGCCTCTTTATGTATGTTTGTGGTGCTGCTGCCTCTTTATGTATGTTTGTGGTGGCGGTGCCTCTTTATGTTTGTTTGTGGTGGTGCTGCCTCTTTCTGAATGTTTGTGGTGGTGCTGCCTCTTTCTGAATGTTTGAGGTGGTGCTGCCTCTTTCTGAATGTTTGTGGTGGCGGTGCCTCTTTCTGAATGTTTGTGGTGGTGCTGCCTCTTTCTGAATGTTTGTGGTGGTGCTGCCTCTTTCTGAATGTTTGTGGTGGTGCTGCCTCTTTCTGTATGTTTGTGGTGGTGCTGCCTCTTTCTGTATGTTTGTGGTGGTGCTGCCTCTTTCTGTATGTTTGTGGTGCTGCTGCCTCTTTCTGTATGTTTGTGGTGCTGCTGCCTCTTTGTTTGTGGTGCTGCTGCCTCTTTCTGTATGTTTGTGGTGGTGCTGCCTCTTTCTGTATGTTTGTGGTGCTGCTGCCTCTTTCTGTATGTTTGTGGTGCTGCTGCCTCCAAGCTCCGCGTGGGCCTGTACTCCGGCCCATCTCCCCAGGAAGCTTTAGTGGTAGAAAAATCTGCATTAAAATAGTTGTGATTTAGATATTTATGCTCCATCTGAGAGAACTGGGCTCTTTAAGGGAATTTCACTTGGAGATTTGGTCCTTGCAAATAAATGATGATCAGCAGTGTTCCTAAATCCGAAGGCCAGTTAGCATACCTTATAGCACAGAGCTGACAGACATGTTCATAATTAAAAGGCTGGTCACTGTCGCTGTTGGAGATTCCTTGCTGTTGTACTTTTAAGGAAGACGCTTGAACTTCATTAATAAGAGAACAAAATAGCTGTTTCTGTAATTGATGACTAGAAGACTTGTTGCAATGGTAAAATCAATGATTATGAGATTGTTACTTACCTGTAATGAACTTAATTGAAGACGAGGCTCTCAGACTGAAGATCAGTGGTATTGCGCACAAAAGCCCGTCAGGTAATGCTACCAGATGCACATGTGTGCACTGTCACATGCGGTACATCATGGGGGAGGCAGGCTTTGGGCGAATTCCCATGCTGCCTAAATCCGTATTGCCCTTGAGACCTTTGTACCTAATCTCATCTAGCCAAACTGCATTGGTCACCTAGGGCCTGTAACGTTAACCATGAAATAGTTTCTAAATATATTGCTCAGATGAAATCTTAATTACAACCAACTATTAAAGGTATATGCTAGTCATTTTAGTCCAGCTAGCCTGCATCCATGTTGTAATACAATAGTCCCACTGCAGGCAAAGTTCATGTTATATATAAATAATTTAGCGGTTGTCCAGTGGCAAACCATTGCTTATCAACATGTAACAGTCAAGGCCTTACTGTCTTGCCATTTATAGTATGTTTCGTAAATTGGTACAAAAATAGTTTTGCCCAGTCATTTTCCTGTTCACATTTTACTCATCCTAAGGGGTCAAAATGAGAAACAAACTGAAGGCTTTATTAACCAGAAAATTTTATTTTATAGCTGCTGTTTTGTACTCATTGGAGAATTTTACATGCCTTTTTCTCAACAAGCTGAATGCTGATTTCTATAATCTGTTAATTACAGACAAAGAATTTACCTAGTGATTAAGGTAACTTCATATTTTGTTGAGTGACTCTAAAACTAGTTTGAGGGTAAATATATTTTATTTAATTCATCATTAGTCTATTTTTCACTTGGCAATGAAGTGTTCTAAATTTTTCAAGGTTTTACGCTGGGTGTGGTTATGGTCCAGTTGACTTTGCCAGATTTTGCCACTAGAGGGAGGCAAGTGATTTGTAGCTCAATATACTGCAATCTCATGTTTTCAGGATTACTTGTTCACTATTTTCTGGGCGTGTACAAAACTTTGCTAGTACCGGGTTTTATTACCTTTGCTTGGACCACAGCTGGCCAGCATCTGATCTACCGCACTCATGAGTAGAGCCCATCAGGTCCAGTCACAAAAGTAAAAATCCAGACCAAGATATAGTTTCAACCAGTTAGTTGAGCATAAAGAGTCACAGTCACAGAGTACTCAACTGGTTGGTTGAAACAAAATCTTGGTCTGGATTTTTACTTTCTGGACCTGAGCATTATACCTCTGCTTAAGAGTAATGCTTTTCTCTCTCTCACAAAAACACCCAAGGTGAGGCTGTTTTTATCATGAAAAACTTTCATATCCTGATGTATTGCTTTGGCAAATCCTTTCACACATTCTGTTCTGGTTCTGCAAAAATACAGCCGACCCATCTACATCCTGGTGGAGAGGGGTGTACACCCCCTGCAGTTGAGAAAAACCACAAAAAAAATTTTGGTCCCCTTGGCAAGTGGAGCAAAGCGAAAAGATATGTCAAACATGAGATACAATGATCACTGCAAGATGTCACGTGAGTGACTGCCGCAGACAGGTATGGAGGCCTCCAAACCAGCACGGTATCGTACTGCACGTATTTGTGAGTTACTAGCCTTTCTATGTGTCTGTGGCTTTTGTAAAACTCCCCAAAAGTCACAAAAAATTCCCAGTTAAATTTGCATGCTGACCCCGCAATATATCAAAGCCACAACAGAGAAAGCTGTGGGTCCGCTGTACATCCATCTGCAGAAAATCTGTAATTTGGCATTAAGAGAATGTTATGGAGACCTTGCTATGACCGTAACGGGGCCTTGATTGCGGCATGTCAAATATCAATGGCTGAACTGCCAGTCTGTGAAATTTAGACAAACTGCAGACAGTGTTTGTGCCTGAGCCCTTTATACAGAATTTTGTGTAAATTGTACCATATTGCAGCAGCTTTGTATTATATTCCAAGGTCTCTTGCGCCGTGCACATTCAGCCAATCAAGCAACAGGCAGGGCAGCAGCATCCCATTAGTCTTGTCACCCATACTTACATCATCCCAACCCTCCTTTAATAGGATGATGGACGTCTGTTCATTTCATTCTCCTCCCATCAGCCCTAGAATCTCACTGGGTAGTGCCGTCGCCTCAGCTCCAGGTCTGGGCATTCAGATCCTGCCTCCACTCTGTGTGTGTATGGAAATTGCATGTTCTCCTCATGTTGTGTGGGTTACGTCTGTCTATTCTCGTTTAGTTACGCTAATTGCCAATTGTTTGATTTTGAGTGTGTTTGTGCCATGCAATGGAATGGCATCCTGTCCAGAGTGTACCCCAGTCCTGTGCCCTCTGCTGCCTGAGACAGGCTCCAAGCCGTTCCTCAATCCTTAACAGGATAAACTGTTACAAGATGGATGTTTGGATAGGTCAGCCCCAGAGTATTAGTTGGCAGTAGTTAAATACTGGTTCAAACGATTACTTTGCTACATCTTTATATTCAGTTACAGTGAGAATTTACAATACAGAGTCTTTCATGTATTGTTTGTGTGTAAACAAGGTTTCGGTGGTAAAGGTGATGCCCTAATGCCACAGCTATAGGTTTCATGTATCTATTGGGTATCTCTGGGATGCTGTGCACTTCCCCAGAATGGTGCCAGGCCTGGCATAGTATTATCTATGGAAAGGGGCCAACCCAGGACCAGTGCTTTGTTGAATATTTTTAGTCGTCAGCTAAGCTCTGATATCACAAAAATGATTTTTCACATTCATGTTAAGCTTCATTTCTTACATCAGTTTTCCACAAAAACGTATGCTTTGTAAGCTTTTAGTATCATGCTAGAATAATGTAACTTCAGTCAGGTGGCTGGCGTTAGATTTTCAATTCAATTCGTACACAAACATGCACGTAACAGATTTATTACCTAGCAAATAGTCTGTAGTGTTTGCAAGCTGCCCCAGCGCTTTTGATGTAACTGATTTTAGGTCTATAATGGAATAATATAGTTTTGCTGTGAGATTTAATGCGAAGGCATGAGTATGAAAGCGTGAGAGTCCCGCCGGACGGACTCAGGAGGCTTTATGATGCACTGCATCCAACAACCGCATCGCCCTACTCTAATTCTCTTAATAATGCATTATGCTTCGGTACTTTTTTAATCCACTTATTTCTGATCTGATTTGTATATATTTACACATAGTTTTGTAAAACTATTACTTTTTCACCAATTTTATCGCTCTCGGCATCATTTTTTCACAAGTTGACCTTTAATGTTTACCTGACACCTAATGGTGGCATTCTGTTGCCGAAAAGACGTTACTATAAGGCAGGTGCATATACAGGCGATTTTCAAGGAAAGTTTCTGGACAGACCCCACGTACCAGCGGAAAACGGGGCCGGGCGGCCGACGTGCGCGCTCCCGCGGCGTCACGTCAACGCGCGCGCTCGGCGTGCTCGGCGTCTCCGCGCGTGCTCCGTGCAGGTAGCTGGATCGTCGGTGATGATGGCGGAAGAGGAGCGACGCTGAGTTCTCTGTGCTTTTACCCAACGGTGATAAATCGCTGACACGCATCGTTTAACTCGCCCTTTTGCTCTTCGGTGAGCATGGGGAATGAAGCCAGCCAGGAGGGGGGCGGCCAGCCCGGGCAGCCGGCTCCCACACCCCCCCGGGCGGGCGCTGCCGCTCCCGGTTCAGCACCGGCGGGCTCTGGACAGCAAGCGAAGCCGAGTAACGGTGCGCCGGCCGGCGGGAGGGCGGCGGGAGGCGGCCCGGCAGCCAAAAGGTAAAAAGATAAATGAATAATGTCAACATTTCTCCACAGACAGTCATTGTAAAAGCCAGCGATAATCGCATAAGACTGTTTGATTCCGATGGATTGGGTTTCAGAGGCAGAAGATGCTCGTACAGTTTATTTATGTTAGTTACGTTATCAGCTTAAAGCATAATCTTTAAAAACTACTATCTGAGGTGTAGAATATTTGATTCACGGTGTTGGTCGGTGACAGTCTCTCGCGATCGTACATGTTTGCACTGGATATTTGCTAAGCAGCCCGTCAGTATAGGGTGACAGGCGGCCGCGTCCGCCTTCCTCAGCCGGGGGAGCCGCTCCAGGCGCCGGGGGAGCCGCGCCGGCCGCCGCTCTGCTTCCCCTGGAGGGCTGTGAAAAAACTGATTTGTTCCTGGATCGCTGCCCGACACACCGTGAACCCGCCGCTGTTCCCAGTCTGTGTGTATCACCATCTGCAGACATTTGTGGAGTTATCAGATTGGCGGGGTAATTTGCTGCTGGATGATCCATATTCTGTAAAATGCGCTGGACTGGCTTTTACAAGGAAAGTCGAATTGCAAGAAAAATAATAATACTAATAATAATAAAATAAAAACTCTAGAACAGCCCGGCTTGATCATGAACTAAATGTCAGTTTTCGTGGAAAAAGTTCATTTTCAGTATCAAACTGACTGACTGTGTCTGCAGTAAATTCATGCAAAAAGCATCAGTTGTTATCCGAAAAATGTCGTAGCGGACCTTTTAGTTATGTAATGCATGTCAGTATTTTGTGAGAATGGCAGAAGCTCTCTAAATGCTGGGCTGCTCTAATTAAAATTTAAAAAGGGGTATGATGTCACAGTAAATATTTGACACGTTACCGCTGCCCGGCACAGATACCTAGACCTTTATGTATGGTAGTTGTATATGACCTATTAATAGCAACGTCGCAGAGCAATAAAAATATCCATTTCTCCAAGAGTGAGTGGAGCACAGTCTTTCCCCTCGCAGTGTTTTCTGTCTGGATTTCTGGATGGATGTTAAATTAAATGGCTGAGACTCTGAGTGATGTGCTCGCCTGATGGCTTGCACGGTCGCAGGTGGGATGGATGAGGCAGTCCAATGTCTGCTGGCGGTGCTATAGCAGAGATGCACTCGCTTGCTTGACAAGGGTTTGCGGATTGTGCAGCATCGCCGTTGTTAGCTAACAGGTCCTATATTTCATCCACAGGGCGTACGGACACACATTTTTCCAAATTATAACATGCTTCACAGTTTTTATGCGACATTTCTAAATGCCATCTGCTATCCCACTTTCACTGGTATTGCAATACAACTGTTGGCACTATCCATGTTTTAGGGCTTTTACAGTGTATTTGTTATTAAAGTCTAAAGGCATCTATCTAGGATGCCTCCTGGACGACTCCCTGGGGAGGTGTTTCGGGCATGTCCGTCCGGGAGGAGGCCCCGGGGCAGACCCAGGACACGCTGAAGAGGTTATATCTCTCGGCTGGCCTGGGAACGCCTTGGTATTCCCCCGGTGGAGCTGGAGGAGGTGGCTGGTGAGAGGGAGGTCTGGGCATCCCTACTTAGACTGCTGCCCCCATGACCCGACCCTTGATAAGAGGCAGATAATGGATGGATGGATGGTTATTAAAGTTTTTCAGGTACTACAGTAATGCGCTGACAAATGTGGCCTGGTGGTTTTTCCATGGCAGTGGGGCATCTTGTGCAATGGACTAGCCGTAAATCCCAGTATTAGCAGGGCAGCCTGACTATTCTCCTCAGGTGTCAGTAGTGGCCCAGTTTCAACTCCACATGCGGTGCGATTATAATACATTCATTCTTTACTTTATATGTGATTTCCTGAAACACCTCCACAGCTATAAAAATGATAAAAAGTGCTACTGCGGTTGAGCCTAGTTATCCCCCAAACCCTCACTGATAGTGTTCACAGCTGTAGTAGGTAGCTTAGGCTGACAAATGGGGAAGATCCTATACTGCTTAGAAGTAAAAAGCTGTGGAGGTTTTTGATTAAAGAAAATCCACAAAGTATAAGGTTTCGAGCCACAATCCTTTGATTTAAAAACTTGCCTTGAAAATGTTTTTAGAAATAAAATACCTTGTAGAATAATCATTTGCATATTATAAATCTTTTTAACAAAGTATATTACTTTG
Organism: Mormyrus iriodes; assembly: GCA_011763525.2. NCBI lineage: Eukaryota > Metazoa > Chordata > Actinopteri > Osteoglossiformes > Mormyridae > Mormyrus > Mormyrus iriodes. The sequence goes on along the minus strand of JAAGVU020000123.1, from coordinate 13,915,229 downwards.
TTCTTGCCTGTTTCCAGACCATGATACTATCCAAAGATACAGAAAACCTTTGTTAATACTTATGGGCATTGAATTATATTGACATTTTCAAATGTGCTGGGCAAGGTGAGATTTCTCTACCTTCTGAGTTGGACTAAATGCCAGTTCTGTCTTCAGGTCTTTGTTGCCTGCTGACCGGAATCATTCCCTTCACCGGCTCTATAAGGACATGACTGGTGTGATGAAGCCTTGTGTTGTGGTTTTTCGTGAGCAGCCAGTAATAAGAAGCCATGATTTGTGCTGTCTTCAGATGTGTGACAGATTAGTTACTCTCAAGCACAGTGCAATAAAGCTAGGACTCCATAATCTTCCCTGAGGCTCCTCAGTGTCGTTCGTACAGTAGCAGGATTGAGAAGTAAGGGTGGGAAAACGCTGGTTAAATCACCGTAGTGTGCTGTGAGAGTCACTGGGGATCTGGAGGAGAGAGGAGTAGTGCTTACACTTCACTGAACGTGCAAATTGTAGAGGTGCACCCATACACTATTCGGGATCAGAACCATACCTATTAGATGGTTCGGTTTTCGCCAATATGTGACCGGTCCACGTCCGATACTTACTTATTTAGTTTTCGGCAGTCTGTAAAAAGATATTTCGTATTTGATTTGTACAGTCAATCTACAAAAACAGCTCTTTCCCATTTTAGATGTTTTTCTCGGCATTAAAGCTGAACGCAAATGCCGCCGCTCAGTGTGCACGAGCGCGGTGACTCCGCCTGCTGTGACGTCACGTGCATACCCTCCGCAGGGTGAGGAGCATAAGAGCATCAGATAGGAGGGTGACGGTCTGGAGGTATTTTACGCTTAACAACAACTAGTAGCACAGCGATTTGCAGACTTTGTGAAAACAAAGATGTGAGAAGTGGAAGTAGCGTTTAGTGGAAAATCCCACTAAACGGCACACGCAACGGTGCGAGACACCGGGAGTAATATGGAAAAGCAGCAGACGGTTCGGGAGTCGCTGGCTGGGGCTGATCTGCGCCTCGCTGCAGCTTGTGATACACGAGGGGCTGCAACGGAGTGTAAGTGACGCTGTTGCCAGGGGAAAAAATATTGTGGGGCATTTTAAGCATTCGCCACCTGCATATACTCTCCTGGAAGATATTGAAACGGAACTGCAAATGCCTCAAACACGCTTAAAACAAGATGCACAAATGAGGTGGATCCGTACCTTAGGCATACATTTTTAAAATTTGTATTTAATGGTTTAAAAAACTACACATGTAAAGTGTAAATATTTATATATCGTATATATATTTATTATATTAAAATGCTAGAGTACTGTTATATTGGAATCTGTATCAGTATCAGCAGTTGTGTCTGGGAGTCGGATTGGAACTGAAAAAATGTGGATCGGCCCAACCCTAGCAGATTGTGCTCTATTCTTGACCCAACAGTGCAGCAGAGGAAATGGCTATGCTGAATTCACAGCATAGTTAGCTTGTCCTCTGTCCCTTTCTCGGCACAGCTGGATCTTTAGGGAAACAGATATTTAGTATGTTTCTGAATCTCAAATCAAGCCACTGATCTGTGGGAACCATCGCACACTGGGCAGAGCATAGAGACTCCACTCAGGTCGGTCATTCTGCATCCCGACACAAGGCATGAACATCGAAAGCATCTGCCTGTCTTCCCTGCCTGAGCTGCTGATGGAGATCTTCCTCGTCTGTAGCTGTTGTATATGTTTCCTAGAGGAGCACCGATATGGACATTTTGGCCACTATTGATAACCGATATCTGGCTAATATTGCTGACACCAACATCGCTAATGGGCTAAACGCTGGAAATTAGTGGAATAACGTCACATTATTTTTATTCTGTGGAAAACGAAAGATCGATCTACGGGCCAGATTTAATAATGGATTAAAAATATTTAGCGGGCCATACAAAACTCGCAGGCCGGCAATTAGAAATTATATCTATTATTTATAATATCAGTCAGTAGTATCAACCAAGTTTGACACATGCGACCTATGCCAATATCTTGATTTATAAACCACTATATCCTGCATCTCTAATGTTTCCATATGTGACTTCTTGTTCTTGCATCACTACACTGTTATAATTAAAAGTATTTCTAAGTGTGACCTTACCTCTGGTATTTTTCGCCTGGGTCACGTCAGCTTTACTTGAGGCCAGTAAGAATTCCGTCAGCTAGCTTATCCTAGTCTGTCCGCCCTTTAAAACTTCTGCTTGTCACTCTTTGAAGCACCGATATGAGACTGTATGCAGTGCTCTCCAGTGTACAGTACCGCACTGGCATCACTTTGTCTTTTTTTCTTCTTGCTGGGGTGTCTCTAACAAAGAAGGGGAGCAATGAAACAGCCGCAGAATCTCGGAGTCCCTCTATGTACACTAGTGTCCACAGTGCATGTTTCACAGCTGCTGATCTGTTTGCCTTGCATTTGCCTCATTTTATTGACAAGTCTGTTCAAGCGTTTCTCACATCCAGGCTGTGCACTGTGTGCTTGGTCTCTCCCTCACGAACTGCACAAATCTCAGCGGAGGTTTTTGAAAGGCACTGTGTAAATTTAATGTATTAGTATTACTTTTATGTATTTAGCAGTCACTTTTATTCAAAATAACACACAGTTGAGAGAGCGGGGTCAGCCAGTCCCCGGAGCGACTAGGGTTAAGAGCCCTGCTCAGGGGCCCAATGGTGACATAACTCTGCCAACTGACGATCTTCCAGTCACAGGTACAGTGTCCTTGGCTGCTGAGCCGCAATTATTTTATATATTTATATATATAAATATAATATGAACTGCAGTATATTCTAAGAAATTGTCATTATAACTGTATACTTCTTATTCATCACTCAGTCGCGACGATCCTAGGTTTGGGTCATTCCTGAGAGCTACTCTAAGGAGCTGCAGAAAATACTCTGATTACTGGTGAAAGTTACTACCTCGTGATTCACAGCTCTGTGAGGAGGCATTCTGGAAGGGCTTCTTTGAATCATGGACCCTCTTGCTATTAATATCCCCTTGCTTTTGTTATTGAGATATTCACTCGTGGAAATGATAAGGTTATTAGACTAAGCTATAGACTGCATGTGGTAAGCAAGTAACAAGCAAAATACTGAAAATACTGCTGACAAAGCTTAACAAGGAACTCCCTGGGAATAGATTTGGTCAACAGTGAGAAGAATGCAGAAGACAGTAGTTGAGACAATAGAGGAGAATGTGTATTAATTGTTTCAAAATCAGCTTTTGTTTAGGGAATGAATTGTTGGTGAGCAAAAAAATGATTACTAGGGATGTGTTTATAATTGGCTCATGCAGAGCTCACGCAAACAGACCGATTTTTTTAAACATATACTCCATAATCATGAAAAGAAACAATGATTAAAATGACAAAGTAAAAACGTTTTAGCGTAACTTATCGATGGTCTCAACCCAGCTTACAAATGAGACATCGCACATTGCTGCAAAAAGATCATTTCAGTCATTAGGAATAGTTTTAAAACTGAAATTAAACTGAAGCGATGGCCCAAGGGCAGTAGCACACAATAACTTTCATTATGCTCTGGGCAGCAATGGCTTTTTGCCACACTGAGCTTCTGAATGAATAAACCACAACTTATCAGAGGACTTATAAATCACTGCTGATTATATAACTGCTGTAAGATTTTTTTGTTTTAAGCTGTTTCTGGAATATTTGAATATTTGACAATGCAAATTCATCCATAATAATTCCCTGAGAGTGACATTTTTTGGCCGCAGAAACAATGCCAGCGTTAAGTTAGGCACTGAAGCACATATTACATTTTGCCTTTGGTGTGTTCAGTAATTTCTTTGGGAAACGATTACGGCATTTGAAGATCCCTTTAGGCTGTCATCAAAATCCTGTCATGGTATGTAAATCGTTCTGGAGCACACAGCACCCAGATGCTTTATAAAATTACCATGGTTAAGAACACGGTATTTGCTGTGAAGCCCTGCCATCTGGATCTATGCAGTGATTAATGAATCCACAGACACCACCGAGGAAGCGAAATGTCACATTGGCCCCCTCCGTCCTCCCTGAATGAGGCCAGCCGGTTGGGTAGATCACTGCATTAGTGCCAGCATGTGTGACAGTGAAGGTGCTAAGGAGTGCTTCTGAGGGCGTGTCTGAGAGTACACAAGCTGCAGTGCAGTGACATGGCAGGTGTCGGGGGCTCAACTACATTTATAAGGTTGTAGGGGGGCACAAAAGTGAGCTTAAAGCTGAAAGTCTCTGAAAATGATGCAATGTAATGTGAAAAAACACAACCCGGACTCCAAGAGGTGCAAGACAACATTGGTACCTGATAAGCCACTCTGGTGAAGTACATGATTAAGTACATAAAAGTGCATGAAGGGCTGATAAAATGACACACGCTTGTTTCTTATATGTATATTTATTTGGTGACTATATGTCCATGACAAATTAATAAAGTAAATTAAGTTTTGGTGGTATATTGTTTATCTTTAAAGATATGGTTGTAAATGGCTCTGTGTGTGTGTGTGTGTGTGTGTGAGGTTCTGTCTCAGTGAGTTCCAGTATCTGTGTGTGTGTGTGTGTGTGTGTGTGTGTGTGTGTGTGTGTGTGTGTGTGTGTGTGTGAGGTTCTGTCTCTGTGAGTTCCTGTATCTGTGTGTGTGTGTGTGGTTCTGCCCCAGTGTGTGAGGTTCTGCCTCAGTGAGTTCCTTTTTCTGTGTGTGTGTGTGAGGTTCTGCCTCAGTGAATTCCTGTATCTGTGTGTGTGTGAGGTCCTGTCTCAGTGAGTTCCTGTATCTGTGTGTGTGTGTGTGTGTGAGGTTTTCTCACAGTGTGTGGGAGCATGTGAGCCCACGTCCGCCCAGATGCCAGCTGCCCTGTGAAACTGTGATGCTAATGGAGGTTCTTGGGGAAGCTGCTCTGAAACCAGGCTGTTCTGTAGACTACGCGTTCCAGGCTGCTTTACAGTGTGAATAACCATGACAGGCAGGCAGACTCTGGATGCCCTTTTCATAGCTCATACTGGGAAGATCAGGTAGTGATGCTGAGCACATGCTGGAACTACAGACCTATGGCCAGAACATTATGGATTTGCTGCTTCCTTCTCACAGGTACCTCCTGTAAGGGGGTATAAACATTACCTAATACTACTGCCTGTTTGAAAGAGCTGTTTGGATACTTCCTTATTCGAACAACCAGGTCAGCAGGTACATTTTCAGTTAAAAGGTTTATACTAAACAAGTACAAATCTATATGTTAGTATATCTATTCTTTTTGCCATTTGTGTTTGGCGCTGTTTAAGTGGCTATACAAAGCAAACAGATGCCATTGAGAGTTTATTTAAGGAAGTACGGAAGTAACTAGTGTCTTTTTTTCTATTTTCAACCATTTCTTTCTGCAATGAAGAAGAAAGTGCACAGACGCTGTTTCATGAATCAGTCACACTGTTTTAAATTATCCTGAAGCGACGCACATTAGCAGGGAAGCGCTCTCTGGGATTGCTTGGAGAATAACACAGCAGACGCTGCTTTTATGAGGAGAGGATCCCAGTTGGATTTAATCGCTTCTGCTAATTATTTGCTCATAACTTGACGTGAATGGGAGAGAAAAGCGGCTGAGATTCTTTTTTCTCGTTCACATGTGATGAATAGCTCCCTTCGAAACACAGATGGATGGACACTCGGCAAAGCAGTAAAATAGTACTTCAGCACAGTTATTATGAAGCAAAGTATAATGGAGCTGGATCCTTGTGTATCACCACTGGTGAGGAATGCAGACAGTCCTGCAGTGGCCAGTGTACCCCTGCCCTGGTATCGCCTTCTAAAAACAGAGACACCTTTAGTAATTCTCTAAATGTTATATGTCCAGCCGCCACGATTACTCGATTAAACTCGATCATTAAAAAGCGTCGATTAAAATTTTTCTTCTTGATTATTTGGCAATATGGCGGGAGGAAGACGGCAAATAGCGGATGAGGGTCCAGATAAAGAGCGAAAGCATCATTTTTGTGGAAGCGCATCACATTGAAAGTGAAAGAAAATGCAATCATCTGTCAGTATTGCAAAGCAGAACTTAAATATCAGCACAGAGCAACTGCAGTACAAATATATATTAAAGAAGACAGTAAGATTTGACGAATACTGTGAGGTTAGCCATAGGTGTGCGCCCTTTAGCCTCGGAGTAGCCTAGTCCGTCTTTGCCATCACTTTTACTTAAATGATTTTGCTTATTTTGATTCGTTTATGTCAAAATAATTGCTGTGAAAACGAAGGTTACCCCCGTCGCTTAGGCGCTTCCTTTGACATAATACGGTACTTAATTAATATGAATTATTTTTGTTAGAATATTAGTGTTTTTTGAGTAGGGCCGAATGGTACTGGAAAAAATCACACTGTGATATTTAGGAGTTGAAAATTAAATATAGCCAAATGTAGAACTTATTATCTACTAACAAAGTTTGTCAAATAAGTTATTGGTGTTGCCGTGAGTTGTGCCAACAGATACAAAGCAGTGCCGACAAATCACTTGCTTTTGCTCAGTATTGTCACTATATAATACAGAAATATTTCTATGCAACGGAATATGAATGTCTTTTCGTGACCAGTTCTTCTTTGCCTCTTCATTCACTTTTTGTTTAATTGCTTACAAACGTGCCACACAGTCTGTGAATCAGTCCGACAGCAAAGGTGAAAATGACATGGCTGTCTCCGAGATGCGGAACTCATGTAAAAGCAGCTGCGGTGAACTTTAGACTGATCTTTTAAACCTATACTAGATAATGCTGACACGGAACTATCATTAATATTGCCGAGCTAGCTAAGTTTGGTTTCCTTTGACTGAGTAAAAATGTTTTAGCGCAAGGTATTGATGGTTTGAACCCAGCAGACTATTGCGGTCCTTGTGATGTGACAACTGCACGTGCATGAAATGGCATGTTGATGTTAACGTCGCACATCGTACACGCCTGTCAGGGCGGCACAGGGGCGCAGTGGTGCAGTGGATAGCGCTGTCACAGCACACCGCAGCTTTGTGCGTGTGGAGTTCGCATGTTCACCCCGTGTGCGGGTGCCTTTTCGGTGGACCCGCCGGTTTCCTTATACTGTCCAAAAACATTAAACTTAAATGAATTTGAGTGCCTAAATTGACTGTATGTGTGACTGAGTGTGCACCCTGCAATGTGTGATTGGTTCCTGTCTTGCGCAAATTGCAATGTATTATATTATATTATATATATAAACGATTACTTGACGAATCGTCAGATTAAGCAATAGATTACTCGAGTATTAATATAACTGATAGTGACAGCCCTAGTTATATGTCTTTTATTGTTTTTAATTTTAGCTGTTGTTGCTGTTATATGTGTCTTGGTTTTTAACATCGACTGATCCATTCGCACTGGGATTTCTCTACATAAGCTGTATAAGCAGGTTTAACTGTCTCAAATTCTGTTCTCAGTATTGCCATGGGAACCAAGTGCGGAGATGCTAAATCGGTCGGAGGAAAAGTTTTAGTGGTAGATGTTGGCGAAAGGCCATGTCGGTGTGGTCAGGAGTTTGAGATGTTATAAAGAAATGGATCATCCTGGAAGCTGATCTGTTACATTGAATCTTACTTAGGGGTGCAGGCACCAACGGTGCTGGATGCCTATTGTTTTATTACATTTTATACTATATAAACCACTATGTGCAACGCAGAGTAATCCTACTTTTAAATGGGCTTGAAAGCCTTACGTTGTTGCATGTTAAGTTGGTTATAAGTCGCTTTATGTAGGCTTTGGACTCCAGAACTGAGACTCTTTGTGTGGTTTAGTGGTTAGATCACTAGAATTTGCATCTGTGTGGCCTGGTGGAGTTAGCGTACTGGACATCTGAGGTTAGCAGCATTTATGATTAAGCATTAATTACAGGGTGAAAAGAAGTGAAAATTGAAAAAAGAGTTTAATAACATTTGGGAAGATGTTTTTAGTAGTAGCTGGACAAATAAAGCTTCAAAAAACAGCAAGTAGGCTTATCACACTACATTAGTCATAGCTACCTCTTTGGTTACTGTACGGTTAAATCAAGCCTTGATTGAAAATGCTAAGTTTGACCTCCTGTTTGTGTCAAGCATAAGTTTTTCAACACAGAGTCAGTCATTAAAGTGCATCTATTTGTTTTGAAATTGCATTGCACTGAGATTTCTGCACCTGAGACTATCATTGATATCGTTACTGCGTATGAGACTATCATTGATATTGTTACCGCACCTGAGACTATCATTGGTATCGTTACTGCGTATGAGACTATCATTGATATCGTTACTGTGCATGAGACTATCATTGATATCATCACTGCGTATGAGACTATCATTGATATTGTTACCGCACCTGAGACTATCATTGATATCATCACTGCGTATGAGACTATCATTGATATTGTTACCGCACCTGAGACTATCATTGATA
>JAAGVU020000123.1:13878742-13888774 GCA_011763525.2 Mormyrus iriodes | reverse complement strand
GTTCAGACGTAGGAAGAATCAGCATTGCCTTACACACATGGCACTCTGAAGTTTGGCTTTGTTTCCTTCCTGCAGCGTAAAGAACAGTTACCCCTTCGCATTCACGAGGGTTAGGGGCGCAAGATTCCCGCAAATGTGAAAATGTGCGAATAACAGGCACCCCAGCTTCAACCCAGTACAGTCTGCTGGCCTGAACAGTAACATAAAATGTCTATTTACCAATGTCACTTGCATGTTAAATCACTTTGTCATTTCCTATTAAGGCTTTTTAAAATAAATATTAAGTATTACTAATATTCATATATTATATGATTTTATGTAGAGCTGTCACGATTACTAAATTAAACTCGATTACTCGATTACAATTAAAATTTTCCTTCTCAATCGTGGAATATATGGTGGAAAGGAGACAGCGCATAGCAGACGGAGGTGAAATTATAGAGCGAAAACCATCAGTTGTGTGGAAGCACTTCATATTAAAAGTGAATGAAAATGCAGCCGTCTGTCAGTATAGCAAAGCATTACTTAAATATCACCACAGCTCGACTGCAATGCAAATACATCTTAAATAAGATTTCCGGGTTTGACGGACTCACACAATAATGCGAGGTTAGCCGTAGATATGTGCTATTTAGTAGCGTAGCCCGTCGTTATCATCACTTTGAACTTACATCGTTTTGCTTTATTTACTTCCTACGATTCCTCAAAATATTAATAATCGCTGCTAAAACAAAAGTTAGCGCTGTCATTTAGCTACATCATCTTACATAACACGGTATATAATCACCATATAATAGTAATTCATTTTTGTGAATATATTGTGTTTTTTAGGTAGAGCTGAGCGAAATTTGACCATTTTAACGACATTTTAAGAGTTGAAAATTAACTATATGCCAAATAGTATTTATCTACCGACGAAGGCTGCCAAATGATTTGGTGATGTTGCCATTTGTTGTGCCACAGACACAAAGCAGTAACGACAATCAGTTGCCTTTGCTCAATGTCGTTACTATCAAATACAAAATATTTCCATACAACGGAAGACAGATTTCTTTTCGTCACCAGCTCTTGTTCGCTTTTCTCCCCTTCGACCGTTTCTGTTTCATTTCTCATGAATGCGCTGCGCGCTCTCTGAGCGAATCAGACAGCGAGGACGAGAATGATTATGATTGTCTCAGAGAGTGCATGCAGAGCTCATGCAAAACAGGGCCGGTTCTAGGCTGGGGCACAGGGGGGCAATGCCCCACCAAATGCTCCGCATGCCCCACTAGAGCCAAAGATGCGACCCACTAACATCTCTTATTGGCCCCCCATTTGATACAGTATAGAACTGGGCCTGATGCAAAAGCGGTAAACTTTAGACTGATTTTTCTTTGTAACATATAGGGCTACCAGATAATTTTCAAAGGAAACCATGATTAGAAAGCAAAGCTTGCTAAATGTTCTTTCCATTGACTGACCAAATATGTTTTAGCGCAAGGTATTGATGGTTTGAACCCAGCAGACTATTGCGGTCCTTGTGATGTGACAATTGCACGTGCATGAAATGGCATGTTGATGTTAACGTCGCACATCGTACACGCCTGTCAGGGCAGCACAGGGGCGCAGTGGTGCAGTGGATAGCGCTGTCACAGCACACCGCAGCTTTGTGCGTGTGGAGTTCGCATGTTCACCCCGTGTGGGCGCGGCTTTTTGGCGGTCTCCGGTTTCCTTCCACTATCCAGAAACATACAGCTTTAAATGAATTTTAGCCTAAACTGACCGTATGTGTGACTCCGCAGTGGCTGATTGGTTCCCGCCTTGCACCAAATGCAATGTAGCAGTTATATTATATTATATTATATTTAAACAATTACTCGATGAATAAGATTACATTACTTGATTATTGATATAATCGATAATGATAGCCTAATTTTATGTGATGCAAATAATTTTCAGTATTGCTTTTGGCTTGCACATTGTCTGCGAATTTCTGCGATCTTTCAGCAAGCTCCAAAAATATTCCCGATTAATTGTTAACAGCCAATTTGCGAATAACCAAAACCATGATTGTCAAATGCATGAATCAAATTTCCAATCAGCCGGTATTACAGCGCCAACGACCATGCGTTGCTGAATAACTAGCCATCTCCTAACCCTAAACCTAACCCTAGCCCCAAGATGACTTTCACTGAACACCTTCACACAGTGCAATAACCTTGGTCTGGAGAACATACAGCCCCCCTTTGCTGTAAGGCATCATAACCTATAGACCTTATAACATATACACCAGCAAGGATAAGCAAATATGATGCATGCACAGCGAACTGTGTGAAGTTTTCCATTCGACGTTTAGCATAGATAAAAGTTGAAGTGAGTCATTCCTTCTCATAATGCATTAAAATGTATCACATGGGTAAGAGATTTATAATGCCCTCATTAGAAAAGGGAAAGTTTCAGAGGAGTCACCCCAGAACAGCCCATGAAAGAAGCACAAATGAAGATCATTCCACTGCTACTGAGACAGTAACGCCACCGACACAATCATTCACTTTCGGAGTTTTTACAAAAAATTATGCCAATTGTTTTGTATTATTTTGTATCCCCGTACCATTCCTGTTTGTAGTATAGATATATGCGTTTTGGCCCATATTGGATAAGCACATTAAGGAATCATGAAGGACATAGAGTCGTTCTTTGATGTAATATAGTTTTCACAATCAAGCCTAATCTTTTGCACTGTCGGTCTTGTTTAATTTCAATGAGGAAAAATAACTCCCTGATTGGATGTGATAATTAACATGCAGTTGTCTCTTTCTGGTTCAATGTCGTTTTGTAGCTGCCTTCTCTGTAGTTTTAAAACAGGCAACCCAAAAATATATATATATAAGCAAACAAACAAATGATATATACATCTGTGTGTACACGTGTGTGTGTGTGTGCGTGTGTGTGTGTGTGTGTGTGTGTATGTGTGTGTGTGTGTGTGTGCGTGTGTATATGTGTGTGTGTATACATTAAGCTGGGCAAAAAATTAATCCACAGCACAATTTTTTGCGTCACTTATTTCTGAAGTGTTTTGGATGTCTTGAAAAGCGCTAATGTTCATTCATTCATTCATTCATTCATTCATTCAAGACCAGTTGGTGGAGAGAGTGTGATGCTTGGAAACCCTGGGTCTGACCATTCATGTGGAGGGCACTTTGATGTGTGACACCTATAGCAACATCATCGTAGACCACATACATCTGTTCATGGCAACAATATATCCTGATCATAGTCAACGGAATAATGTGCAGTGCCACACTGGACGAACTGTTCAGAAACTGTGCAGAACATGGTGAAGAGGTCAAGGCGGCTCCACTTCTCCTAGCTTATTAGGCAGGTGGTTGTAATATTTGGGCATTTTGGTATGTATATATCAGCTTATTTGTCCAACAAACAGGTAATTGAATGGGGATTCACATTTGAAGGGAAGGAGGGTTGGTAATTATTGGCCTATTTGGTGGTTAGCCTGAAAAAAGGACATAATAATGAAGAGCTTAATAAAGTCTTTATTTTAGTGGCTCTTGATAACCTGTGGATCCCTGTCTGGTTTTCCATGTAAATTGGTTATCTTTGTGGTCTAGAGAGCAAGTGCTTTCCATCAATTATTACAGCGTTTTAGAGCACCGAACATCCATCCTGCGACCCAGGTGCTCGCACTCTGACTTGGTGGCACGCCGAGCGGCTCTCACTCTGACTCACAGATGAAATAAAAGTCAGAAATACTCACTGGCCAACTGACTGTCATACTGACTCACTGAGGCATGGACTTGCACACATGCAGGCGAGAGGCTTATCGACACAGTGAGAATACTGTATCACAGTGACTTACCAGCTTACTGACATGCGGGCTTTTCTGACTGACACATTTGCTTGCCAGTGCTTCTGCTCATTATTTCAGATTTGTTAGGTTAATTAATACTTTTCCTGGCTGCGTCTTCGCTCTTCTGTGCAACACCACTGCGCACTGCTAGTGAGAAAGGAGCCCAGCAGGATTACCCATTTAAGGGAGGGCCCAGTGTGAGATCACCAAAGGCACCCTGGCAGAGCATGCTTGGCAGAATAAAGGCACCCAGTCAACTCATCAGGTGACTAAGGTCCCTCGCAGAATGCCGTAATTTCAGAAAATAATCTGTGAAAGAATGTTACCTTGAAATTCTTGTTGTTTCCGTACATATTAAAATTTCCCTTGATCATGACATGTAGGACCTGCCCTGAATTCTTGCATGCTAAATGATTCTGTGCTTCCACTAGTGTGGAGCTCAAGGGATTAGAAAAATTTGCTCATGTCTGAATGGTCACTGGTTTGAATTCTTTGGCTGGCAGAGTCATCCAATTGCAGCTGGGCCCTTAACCAAAGCCCTTAACCCTGAAAACTACTCCAGGGCTGCTAGATAAACAGCCAGCCCTGTTCTCAGACCCCAAGTTTTGCTATCAGCAATATATGTGTGAGAGATCATGGAGATCTAGAAGGGTTATGCAGCAACCAAAGAACTCCTTTGTAGTTCTACTTGTACAAATGGCTGATAACTAGTATCACTATTAAGCTGTTTTACTGTGTGCACTTGCACATTCATTTGGAATGAAGGATGCAATGATTGAGTGTATATAAATGTAACTGATTGGGCTGGTTTTTTCCAGACAGACCCTGGACGTATAGTTGGCTAAACTGTCAGCAGAAAGTTCCTCCATCTTAAAAGCAGAAGTGTAACATCCCAGGCCATAGTTGACTGATGGAACACTTAGGGTCATTCGATGATGTCATGGCAACACGAGAATCTGTCTAAACTTTCGGCACTGTCTGAAAAACTCTGTCTTGTCTGTGAAGCTCTTGCTCCATGAAGAAGTGTGAAAAGCAGGACTGAGGCATGGCAGGACCAAACAAAGAGGGTTACCTTGTAGGAGGTAGTTTAAATATATATTTTGATATGTGGTGCAATAATGTGGAATATGTAGAGCTAAGCGCTGTCCATCAAATTGCAGCAGACAGGTTACTTTACCCTTGTCAAGTCAAAATGGATGCTTGTCAAAATGGATGCTGTGAGTTTGTGGAGCAGAGCCAGGATGCAGCACTCAAGGAAGGCAAGCTGCAGAAATGCTAAGCAAGAATGATAATTCCGCTCTCTTCTTGGAAATATATCGAGTGATTGTCTATAAGGTAAATGGATGTTGCACTTTGGTGACACTATATTTCTATTTGTTTTTCCCGGCAGGTCCAGGAGTGGCTATGCCTAAACTGTCAGATGCAGAGGGCCCTGGGAATGGATATGACAACCCCTCAGTCCAAGGGGGGTCTGGCTAAGGCTCCATCCCAACCCGACCTGTCTCGCTCCTCCACCAACCAGTCTGGCCGCCAGGATCATACGCGGAGTGCTGGTAGCTCCCCCTCCAAGCAGTCTCAGGAACAGCCATTAGACAAGTTGTTTGGCTTTGGAGCGTCCATTCTCAGCCAGGCCAGCACTCTGATGTCTGTTGATCCTCTGCTGCCCTCCGAACCCCCGCCAGCCCCCACCAAGACACGTCAGGGACCCGTTTCTGGACCTGCTTCTGGGCCTGTCCCTGCTCCAGGCCTTCACGCACCCCCTCAACAACAGCCAGCCTCACGCCCGAAGGAGCTGGGCAAGCTCGAATCAAACTGTCCTCTTTGCAAAGTAGAGCTAAACGTCAGCAAGTTGTCAGAGCCGCCCAACTACAGTACCTGCACCCAGTGCCACACCCGAGTTTGTAACATGTGTGGCTTCAACCCCACGCCTCACTTGGTCGAGGTAAGAGGACACGCTGATTGCCAAGGTGTGAGTGGAGCAAAGTCATGATTGACGTCTGAAATTGGCTGAAGATGCCTGCCTCTAAGAAAATAGAAATTAATGTTCAGGAAAAGATCAGAAAGAACAGAGTAGGAAGGGAATATTTTAGACCCTTGAGTAAAGGTTACCGATTTCAGGTCTTAAACAGTGTCTGTGGTCTCCTGAATTTCCCCGGATTTGATGCACCTGTAGGAATGGTGAATCTCAGCAGGATTCTGTCCTTGTCATATGTATGTCTGCACCTGATGCTGTCACGTAGAATCAGTACTATCTTTGTCTCTTTCGTAAAGGACGGTGAACGTGTGGTTTTAATAGGTTTAATGGCCCACATAAACGGATGTCTTGACTGCAGCAGGGTTGCTCTGGTGTGGGAGGCTGGAACACAATAATCCATTATCCAAGGTCAGTGACACAAGCTGTTTTGGTAACCAAGTGGCGCAAAAAGCATTTGGTGCCGTTTATAGGAGGGATGTGGGAACCTGAGAGGTTCACTATGCTGTGAAGTAGTGCATTGTGGGTAGTATCAGGTGACATGAACTCTTCGGTCACAAAGAATCTGTATTGGTGCGATTAGTTTATGGGTGACTGTCAATGATAATGTCAAATTTGACAACAGGTTACCTGTCACTAGGCGATATGCACCAGAGTTTTAAGAAGGAATCAAAATTCTGTGATGCATATGAGCATGTGCATGTGTGGGTGGGTTGGTGGCTAGCTAGAGGAAGGTGCACATCTCTCTTGGTGTGAATATATGCATGTAATTCATTTGTGGGCGTGTAGCTGTACGAGGCATCCTGTGGGTGGTTGGCATTTCTGGCCAATGGTCTCAAGCGATACTATTGACCGTATGTAGCTGCGAACCAATGACAAGTGAAGGGTGGTGCTCTTCCCCACAACAGCTAGAAGGCAACGTTAGGTAGCCATTCGGTGAGCACGTCAGTCACCTGCTCAACTGCCAACTTCTTCATTGTCTTCATTGTAGGGATCGTGAAGGTAACAGGCATCTTCGCTGTGTGTGTGTCTGTGTGTGTGTGTGTCTGTGTGTGAAGATAATGGCATGACTTACTATGCACTGCATCTGCGTGCTTTCAATAGTTTCTAATGAATTAAAGTGGGTAACTGCTACCTATCCTACAGGCTTGTGCAGTTCATACAAGCAGTAAGACCACACTGGTGGATAAAAAAATCCTTTCCACTCCGAAAGGGCAGGTTGTGTTTTATTTTGGTTTTAGTAGAATTGATATCTGTATTAAATTAGCTTTGGCTTTTGTCTGACCTGTGGGGCAGCAACATGAACTGTGCACCATCAAAGGGAACACATCTACACATGGACAGGAAGACATCGCTTTTGGTGTTTTCAAAATTTTCAGTAAATATCATAGTCATAGATTTGTCAAATCCGTTTTCTTCCTGATGGTGGTCAAGGGACTGTACTTAAGAATCTGTGGGAAAAAAGAGTTAGATGTTAGAGACCTGAATGAAGGTTTGGTACCTCTGCTGTTCACAGACCACTCTGAAAACCTAAACATTTAATTAACTTGGTATCTTGTAAAATGTACCGGTGTTCAGGGTCAGTTACGTGCATTGTAATTGCCTTCTGTATAAAAATGTCCTAGAAGACAAATAAAAGTAAAAGTGAATTATTCTGGCACCACACCAGCGCTGCAGCAATATCTTGAAAAATGTTCTGCTTACGTGTGGAAGAAGTAAGCGATTCTGACCTGGCTGACCCGCGTCACGACTGGACCTAGAAGTAACTGATATGCATTCTGTGAGCTAACAGTTTTTTGGCTTGCCTCTCAGGGTGTAAGTGCTTCATTTCCTCCTCCGATGCTCCGGAGGGTACTCCGGACCCTTCGATTATTTCGTAAGATCACGACGTCTAAGCAAAGGTCATTCACTGGGCATATGCTCACTGGACAAGACACTAATTCTGTCTATTTTTGTCCGTCCTCCCTGTTCAAATGGGCAGAAATTCGTTGAGGGCAGAAAGCCTGGCGTGATATTGTGGGAGAATGTCAACCGATTGTACGTGGTGAGAACAAACTTGAGAATTATGGGAAAGGGGCTGGGAATTGTGGGAAGGGAGAAGGGACGACCTGCAGGATCTGCCATCTGCTCTGGTGGTAGCAGCTCCAGGACTGCCACAGAGACTGCGCCTCCCCACCTCTCCCTCTACCAGCTGCAGCATGTTGTTTTCATGCACTTGGCTTGTGTTTCGACACCCACTCAAAACCCTGCACCCACCCACACACTGCCTAGCCCCTCCGGCCTTTCCAGTGTCATTCGGGAGACTCCTTTTCACACCACATTCCATGAATATCTCTGGTCACAAGCTCACAAGTGTTGACTTAATGTGTCGTTTTGGCCAGGCTTGCAAAAAAAGCCCGGTGTCTCAGGATCTGAAGGCCACTGCCATATGGTCAGTCAGCTAGAACATTCTTGCTGTTTTTGGACGACAGGGAACATGACAAGGCCACCTCTGCTCTCTCCCTGGCGGATGCTTTGCCGCATTCCCCCTTCTGCCTCACACCTAAGGTCTGTCACATTCCTTCCTTGCAACAGCAAAGGCCTCGTCTTTGTTTCATCCATCTTGAAATGGAGTAACTCGTCGTGTGAACTTCCCCAAAGTCGAGGTTAAGAGCCAGCTGGCAATAGTGATGAATCCTGAGCCCTGCTGAAATCAGACTGTAACCTGTAGCGAGGATACATGTCACGCGGGAAGCGCTTAGCGGCCGGGAGGGTGGCAGGTGACGTACTGGCGTTGCACTCGGCAGGTGCCGCTGGCGAGCGTCCAGCCAGCCCCGGTTCTGTACACGCCTTCCTGGCTCTCACACTGGGTCTGTTTAGGTGAGCTGCTGCTTCAAAGACTCCCGCAGGGTGAAATGATTCACCTGTATGCTGGACTGCCTGTAGGGTGCCCTGCCTATGCTCTGTGCTTGCTGGGCTGCTCAAGCCAAGAGCAGATATGTGGTTCTTCGAAATCGCAGTAAGCAACTTTGTTACAGCATAAGATTACACTCATCCTATATGTTTCATTCTCCCTCTGCTCCCATGCTGTCTTAGTCCAAGGCAGAGGCCGTACCTAAGTGGCAGGAACAGCTCATGGCTTGTGCGTACAGGCTTGTGATTTCAAGTTTGTCATCAGAAATCCTAGGAGTACCTCCAGCCGCACGATACAATACGCAGCTGTGTGAGATCCTGAATCACTTTGAATAGAGAAGCTGACAGCTCAGTAACATGTTGGTGACACTGATGGAATCCTGTGGCTCATTTTGTTACGTGGAAATGGCCACTCTTTTCCTGAACCAATGATGCTGTCCACAAATGATGCAGCAGTTAGCTTACTGCGCACCTCTCCTTTCGAACATTAGGGAACACTTTATATTTCTTGAGCATCTGAAAATCTTAATTTCCAGTTTTGGAAATCAAGCTGAAGAGTGTCACGCACAATTTTTTTAAGATTGCATTTCAACAAATACTTTGTAGGTTTGTACTTGTCATTGTTGGTTCTCTCATTTTTGCTTTTGGAATAAAACATTTTAAAACTTTTGCACTAGGTGTTCCGGTCAAACATGGAAATAAAATAGATGTTCATATCTGCACTGGTTTGCGTTTGAGATGTCAGTCAAGTGAAGAGCTGGGAGTTCATGTCGCACTATTAAGTGTTTAGGAAACTGTTCCTGGAACAGCAGCAGAATTTAGGGACTTTAGCTGTTTCATCACACGCGGAGTTACCTGTACAGAGGTAGTACTTAGGGACACACGTGTTGCATTTGACTGATCCTAATTGCCAATTTATACCAATCCTGGCTGATGTAGATTTTCTTAGTTTAATAATAGTTAGCAGACTAAACATTTTTTAAACAACGAGCTCAGCTTTCTGAAAGCAAAATATTTAAAAAAACCTTTTCAAATAAAAATGGTTCTGCAGGTGTCAAATGAAATTGGTTGTGTCAAACATTTTTGGGGCAGTTCCTCCACAGAGAACATTTTGTTCACATGTCTTACACATTTCTTACCTACTGAGAATTTGTCCCAGGTTTGAGGAACCTTCAAACAGCAGACATCTTTTCTGTGTTTTTCCTTATCCATCACCCAGCTTTAGTAGGGCGAGGGAAGGTGAAGAGTGGGGGAAGGTGAGGGGTGGGGGAAGGTGAGGAGTGGGGGAAGGTGAGGGGCGAGGGAAGGTGAGGAGTGGGGGAAG
>JAAGVU020000123.1:13866684-13878642 GCA_011763525.2 Mormyrus iriodes | reverse complement strand
AGAGGAAGGTAAGGGGCGGGGGAAGGTGAGGAGTGGGGGAAGGTGAAGGGCGGGGGAAAGTGAGGGACAGGGGAAGGTGGGGGGGAGGGGGGGGGGGGGGGGGGGGGGGGGGGGGGGGGGGGGGGGGGGGGGGGGGGGGGGGGGGGGGGGGGGCCAATAAGGCCAAAATGTCATATCATGATATTTTTGGTTATAATCATGATCTCCAGTATAGATCACACTTTTGTAATGTATGTAGGAATGTCAGACAAGCATTAATTGATTACCACTTTGCCAGCAAGTATGTCATTTTTTATTTTTTTTATTTTAACTATTAAAGTTTTATAGGTTTTGTTTACAAATGAACATTTATCACTTTCGTCAATAACTGCACACTGCACACTGTGCCTTTGAATTTTTGTATCAGTTAGAGTTCCAGACAGGAAAAAAGTTTCATTTAATCAGACAAACAACAGGATGTTTGAAATTAGATACATAAACATAATTACTTGACAAAAGGGGTGATGTGAGGCTCAGTGGGCTAAGCCTCTAAGGTTCAAGCCCGATCTTGGCTGAAGAGTCACATGTCTGTGGGCCCTTGCGTAAGGCCCTTAACTCCCAGCTCCAGGGGCGCCGCCGCGGGTGGCTGCCCTTTGCTGCCCTTTGCTGCCGAGCTTGCTCACACCCAAATGTCTGACATGAGCAGCAAGATGGGGTGGGCAAGAAGAGACTTTTCCCACAAGAATAAATGAAGTGTCGTTGTTCTTCTTCTTATTATTATTATTATTATTATTGTTATTATTATTAAATGAAAACCTATATAAAACCTAATTTTACTCTAATAACACAAAAAACTCTAACTTTATTTAACTTAGAAACCATTCAAGATGTGTCGTCAATATTCCAAGTATCTGCCATTTACAACACAAGAAAAATTTGTTTCCCAAATATTCCAATTGTTACGTATGAAACACAAAATGACAGGTACACTTTCGCCATCTCAGACACACTCAGTAGATTGTCGGTTTAAGGAAAAGACCAAAAATTACTTGCATTACATTTTTTTATTAATTTTAAATGATTTATTATAAGTCGCTAACATTAATAATACACGTAGGCCTGCTAATACACGAAACAACACTAAAAAATAGAGAAGAAAACATTACCAAAGTTAGATGAACTTTGGTGACTTTTTTTGGTGGGGACTTTTTATACATTGAGGATGCCCCTGTCAACAGTGCGGGGAAATTAAATAATACACAAAGCAGAATCAGGTGATGTGTAACTATATGCTCACATCACATTTCAGCGAAAGGTGGAGGCCTTGGTCCCTCTTTGGGGAGGTTTGGCATTTTCTCTGCAGCCGTCTCCCTCTGCAGACACAAGATTAAATCACTGAATCACACACGAGTCGATATTATCGTCTGGTACATTGTGTGCTGCTTGGCTCTTCCTGGTGGCCTCTTTTAAATTCAAAGACCCATTCCATTATGATCTGTTACTTAAAAGAATTCTGCTGCAGAACAACTTCAAGAGTACCTAGAGGAAACCCCATGACCACACAAGGGGAACATGCAAACTCCACACACATGGAGTCATGGCAGAGACTTGAGCCCTGGTCCCCCAGGCGTGAGGCAGCAGTGCTAACCACTATTACCCCCCAATTTTATGATTGCATTTTTTAAAATATCTACTTTGTAAAAGGATTTAATTGTGTACTAGTTCTACAGTTCAGTGTTAGAATTCAACCTCTGAACACTAGGGTCAGAGGGATTGCTCAGGTCAGGCTGGGATCTGCTGGAGGTTTGGCAGAGAGAGGCTGACTGCTGGTGCTGGAACTGAGCTGAGGTTACGGCGTGTCCTCTTTCCCTTCTCTGGCTCACTGTCCGCGTCTGTATCCTCAAGGCAGTGAGTAACAAATCAGACATCAAGACACCATTCCCATGAGGTCATCAAAGCTGAGAATGCTTTCAAACATTTATACGCGCAAAGTAAGTAATACTAACAAGCAGTCATTAGACTACAACAAAATACGATTTTATCTGTGTAGTTCAGTCATAGATTACCTCCAGTGTGAAGGTTCGCAATTAATGAAATGACGGTACTTTATTGATCCCTGTGGAGAAAAAGATTCTCTTTTCACCTACCCCATCTTGCTGTCCGTGACGCAGAACAGGCTGACAGGCTGGATCTTCCATGAGTTTTGTTTTCTTCCCCAAGTGTTACACCAACATTTCAGTCTTTCTTCTTTTGCACTTAGGTGGAAGTTGTTGTTGTGGCATAAGTAGTTTCTGTGGAGTTGTAACCTGCTGTTGGTTTTGCTTGTTTCTGTTCCAGTGTGTATAAGGTGTCTATTTTCATTATATGCATTAAGTTTTGCAAATACAGATAATGACGTTATTAGCAATTATTCGATGTTGACTCAACTTTACTGAAATAACTGTCAACTAAAAAATCTTAACTAATGCAACCGCTACTGTAAATAAATTTAGGCAGATGCTATTTACACCCAGGTGTCAGTAGCCAAGAATGCTATTTCACAAAAAATTCCATGGCTAACGCTATTGAATTCACATAGTTTTTTATTGCACCCCCCCTGAAAATCTAAAATTCTTCCATATGTGCTACACATAAGATGGTAATTCTCCCCATTGTGAGAAATGGATTTAAAACCCTGTAACTAGTGCTAACGCTAATTAGCATGGTTATCGTGTGACTTCGGCTAGCTGACTATTGCTACAACAAGGGTATATTTTGTGTGTAATGTAACCTACCTTTAATATATGTAACCCACTTTGGTGCCTTCAACCATTGAAGTGACAAGCAACCATGCAAGCAACACAGTGTTTACGTTTTTTGTGGAGCCTGGGGGCAAGGAGTGAGGAGGCTGGGGGTAAATAGCCAGTAGATGCCGTGTGACTATTCTCACCTGGGTATAAATGGACGCCTCAAAAAATTCATTGGAATAAATATAAAATGAATGTACAGAAATCGACAAACAGTACCAGTCAAAATGTTGAGTACATCTACTCAAAAGCATAGTTATCAAAGCTTTAAACTGCACATTTGCCTGTTAACAGGATTTGAAGTTGATCTTATAGACTAATGAGTCAGTACTGAAATACTGAAATATGTCATGATCTGGGTTTGCTTTGCAGGCTGCTCATCTTTACCAAATTCATGGCAACTTCAAGGCAGCATGCCATTCTATTAGGGTTACAACTAGTGGCACAGTCCTTCTTCAGAATCAGAATCAGAATCAGATTTATTGGCTGAGTATGGTAATTCACAGAAGGAATTTGGTTCCGGCTGATGGTGTCTCTCAAGTTAGACAGACAATATACAGACAATGAACATATAATTTAAAGACAATACACAATATACACACCATATACAGGTTAAATACCAGTCAAGTGATACACGTAAGGTGCCAAAAATACTGAGCATCACGTATGGGAAGGACATTCCATACCCGTTCATGTACAATGCAGTGTTTGTAGATGTGAGGCAGGATATAAAGACAAGAGTAGCTGCAGCCTAGCAGATGATACTGGTCTGCTGATACTGGCATGAGGAAAGAAATTGCTCCTGTGTTGAGTGGTTTTGATATTCAGGGTCCTGTAATGTTTGCCGGAGGTGAGCAGTTGAAAAAGACTGTGTCCTGGTTTTTGAAGAGTCCAAGTTCTGGAGGGCGGGCAGAGGAGCACTGATGTTTTTTTCCTGCTGTCCACACTGTTTGTTGCAGTCTGTTCATGTCCTGTTTCATGGCTGCTCGAACCAGACCGTGATGGATGTACACTGGACTGATTTGATGACTGTGGTGCAGAGGTTTCTTGGCAGCTCCTATGGCAGGTGACACGTCCTCAGTTGCCTCAGAAAAAACATCCTCTGCTGGGCCTTTTTGAGGATAAAGTTGATAATGGTCTTCCTCTTCAGGTCTTGGGAGATGGTGGTTCCCAGAAACCTGAAGGTCTCCTCGGGTGACTCAGGGCTGTTGGATATTGTGAGGGGGAACAATGCTGAGGGGTATCTTCCAAAGTCCACTGTCATCTTCACAGTTTTGAGTATGTTCAGCTCCAAGCCATTCTGACTGCACCGAAGCACATTTCAGCCTACCACTGATATCCAGACTTGTCACCATCTTGGATGAGTCCGATGACCATAGTGTCATCTGCAAACATCAGGATTTTAACAGCAGGGTCCCTGGAGCTGTGGTTATCGGAGTAGAGAGAGAAGAGTAGTGGGGAGTGGACACATCCCTGGGGAGCACCGGTGCTGACTCTCCGGGTACCCGAAATGACTTCTAGCAGCCTCACCTGCTGTTTCCTGCCTGTCAGGAAGCTGGTGATCCACTGACAGATGGCAGGGGATACAGTGAGCTGGGAGAGTTTGGTGGAGAGGTTGTCCGGGATGATGGTGTTGAACACCAAACTGAGGTCTGGGCAGTCTAGATGTTGCAGGATGTAGTGCAGTTCCATGTTGAGTGCATCATCCACTGACCTGTTTGCTCGGTCATTCAAAGGATTTCATGACCACAGACGTCAGTAACAGGCCTGTAGTCATTCAGTTCTGTGATGGAGGGTTTCTTGGGGACCAGGATGATGATGGAACGTTTGAAGTAGGAGGGTACTTCATAGAGCTCCAGGGATCTGTTGAAGATCTGCGTAAAGACTGGAGCTAGTTGGTCAGCACAGGCTTTAAGACAGGAGGGGGACACACCATCTGGACCAGGTGCTTTCCTCATCTTCTATCTCTGGAAGAGCTGTCTCACATCCTCAGGAAGAAAACAAGCCAAAACGCATCTCAGACTACTGCAAGAACTTTCTGGCAGAGGAGGAAGGTAAAGGACAATTCATACTAATGACCTGGACTGCCCAGTCTCCAGACCTTGATCATATCAGGGACATATATGCAAACAGGAAGAATCAAAGCAAAGCAGCCCACAAGCACCCTATATATCTGGGAATTGCTGCACAAGATCTGGGTGATTTTGTCTTGTAGCTTGTTTACCAAATGCTGCATGTTTATGCAACTGCTATTACGGCAAATGGTGGCTATTTGAGGAATCTGGGATTTTGTTTTTTTTCCAATATTCTTGAACAATGCTTTGTTCCACCTTTTATTTCTTTTGTATTTAAAATGTCCCCTCAACCATGACAATGTGGTTGTAAGATGGACATTGTAATGACTGTCTATCCATCCATCCATACTGGTCAGGTTTGCAGGGAGTCCTGAAGCTTGTCTCAGGCAATACAGGCTGTTAGGACGCTAGACTGGATGCCAGTTCATCACAGGGCACCTGCATGCTTGCACTCACATACTACTGGCAATCTAGAGATACCAGTTAGTGTTAGTGCATATTTTGGGAGTGCAGGAGGAAACCTGTTTGACATGAGGAGCCACCATGTGCTACTTCAGTATTGTAAGGTGTTTTCACTTTCACTTTCACTTTCACTTACATAAAAATAACCATAAGTTTCTAGGAATTGTCCTCAAACTTTCAGCTGGTGCATATTAGGGCTGGGTAGAGATGGGTATCATTGAGATTTTAACGGTACTAATACTCTTCTTACTGATGTTCCTTATTGATCCGGTACTTTTACGGTACTCTTATCGGTACTTTTTATTTAAGAGAGAAAAAGAAACAAGACCAGAATTAACATCGCCTGATTTTCTCATACGTACGCTATATAAATTAACATTCTTCAATTGCAAACTGCAACAACATTGTTTTGAACAAGTCATTAATATAGATTATATTGTCATTATTATATTATGTCATTATTCATTATGTCATTATTACTGAAATGCAAAAAAAAAAATTTTTCAGCAAAAGAAACAGCAATGTTTCGAACAATTCACCATTATAGACTGATATTGCAATGATGGATATGTAAAACAAATGTAATAATGTTCACTTTTAAGTGAAGAAAAACTGAGCACAGGACCTTTTCTTTGACAGCATCTTTACTGTGCCGTGACTTTAGTTTGCCTGCAGCCTCCAAATCACTATCGCTATGAGTGATCTGAATCTGAAACTGCGAATTTCTGAATGATAGATGATGCTCTGACCATTTCATATTGAATTTCTGAATGCACCCATATCAATCAGCTGGCTAATGGTTACTTGTAATCATTAATCCATATTCGTATAATTTAGTTTACTCCATGTGGGGGCTCCAGACCGCTAAGCATATTTAACATACCTGGGGCAACGACAGTTAAATTATGAGCTACGCAGTTGAAAACTCTGCATTTTTCCATATGCATGTGGTGGACTTTTGCTAGACGTTTTCAGAGATTGCTTGTGTTTCCGCCCTTATGTGCATAAGACTTGCGTATTACATGCATAATTGCATGCATTTGCATTGTCAGCATTGACTCTAGTGAAGTGTTACCACACTTTGGAACGTTTAGTTCTCTCTGCCATAGTCACTAAAAGTAGGATCTCAATGCTGCACGTTACTGCACATGAGAGAGAGAGTGAAAAAGAGAACAAGGGGGAGTGAGCTGCCCCGTGCCCTGCCCCTCACACTTGGGCTCCAAGAGAGTTCTCTCTCTTCTGGATTAAGAATAGTGAAAATGCAATCAGAAATGCAGCTGGTGAGATGAAACGTGCAAGAGAACTTTTATGTTGCAATGTTAAGTAGTAAATCTATTTTCTTTATTTTTTAAATACCAAAAACAGAACCGATAACATCTTAGCTTTCCCAGCTTGGTATCATGGGGACTGCTCTGCACTGGTTTGACTCATACTTATTTGACAGATCCAGGTTGGTTGGGGTATAGAGGTGTCCAAATCACATCAGGTTACAACCAGTGTTCCTCAAGGCTCTGTCCTTGGTCCTCTCCTCTTCTCTCTTTACATTACCTTTCCATGTCAAATCATCAAGTCACATGGGTTTACCTACCAATACTATGCCAGTGACTTGCAGATCTACTGGACCTTCTCTCCTGACAACATCATGGTCTCCCCTCGGGTCTCTCCATGCCTGGCTGACCAGGCAGCCTGACATAGGGACTATAACCTCCAGCTAATCTCTCAAAGATTGTGCTTCTTATCTTCCCTGCCAGCCCTGTCATTCATCGTGACATGATGTTTAGCCTGGATCATCTACACTGTCTCCATCAAGGTCTGCCAGGAACCTAGAAGCAATAATAGATAACCAGCTGTCTTTTGCTGAGCATGTAACAGCACTCTCCCGATCTTGTAGATTTACCCTGTAAAACGTCAAGATGATCAGGACTTTTCTGTCTGAGTATGCAGATCAGCTTCTAGTCCAGCTATTTGTTACCTCATTGCGAGACTATTGCAACTCTCTATTAGCAGGTCTACCAGCTTGTGCTGTCAGACCATGGCAGATGATTCAAAACGCGGAAGCACATCCGTTATTCTTTTAGCCTAAACATTGTCATGTCACATGCCTCCTTGTCTCTCTTCAGTGGCTCCCTATTGGCAGTTGCTCCGAGTTCAAGTCCTTGGTGCTGGCTTACAGGTCCATCAGTTGACAGGCACCTATCTCTTTATCAAAAGTCTCCTCAAGACCTATGTCCTATCTCATCCCCTTCAGTCAGCAAACCAACGCCTCTTGGGGCTCCCTCCACCATTTGTTCATCATTAATGAATTGTCACACATCTTTTATCTCAAGTATGTACAATATTTGTTATATATCTGTTAATTCTATAAACCTTTATGAACTACCGAAGGAAGTACTGTAAGAACAAAAAATGAATAACACATCCCTGTCTGTTCATTGTTAATGAATTTTGATGCATCATTTATCCTAAGCAGTTACTATATTTGTTGCTATATCTGTTAATTCTGTAAATATTAGTGAATTACTGAAGGAACTACTAAGGAACAATTTAAGTAACAAGTAATGAATAACACAAGTGAAATACTGATATCATGTTTGCTCATCATCAATGAATCATGACCATCTTTCATCTTAAGTAGTGACTGTATTTGAACATGATTTGTTCATGATTTGTGCTTCAATAGTAACTAACTACTAAGTATTTGTGTCCCCTCAAGTAAAGCATTACCATGTATTCATTCATTTCATCATGCATTCTGAAAATACTTTAAAGTATTCAGTAAAATTCTTTATATTAAATGCAAGAAGTATGAAATTTTTTTTTAAATAGATATCGAAGTGGCAAACAAATCCTTATATTATATCGAAGTGGCAAACGAATCCTTATATTATACTGAAGTGGCAAACAAATCCTTATATTATATCGAACTGGCAAACAAATCCTTATATTATATAGAATTGGCAAACAAATCTCGATGATAAATTGAACTGGGAGGTCCCACCACTAGCTCAATCCTTGACAGCATGTATCTTTGCATTGTGCTGTTTGTCTCACTTGTACATCATTTTAGAGAAAAACATATGATAAGTATGTAAAACATAAATGTATGACAATATTATCGTTAATCACCAGTGTTGGGGGTAACGAGTTACAAAGTAACATGTTGCTGTAATTATATTACTTTCCTCCATAACAAAGTAAAGCATCCATCCATCCATCCATCCATTTTCTATAACCGCTTATTCCATATGGGTCGCGGGGGGTCCGGAGCCTATAACAAAGTAAAGCAAATTTCAGTAATCATATTACAGTAGCTGGATTACTGGTTCTTTCCTGTGTTACAGATGCCTTTTCAAGGGAATGTTTTTTGTGCTGAATATTTAAATTTAACTTATAAAATGGATAGTTCCGGTCCTTGGTGCCAATTGGTCAATATAGTGTTCCACTGATGACTGTGCTTTAGAGTTATAGGTGATGCGAAGAGCAAGACAGCTGATTTATTTTAGTCACCGATGTTTCTAGATCAGAAAGGAAACTTTGAACATGGCAGATGGATGCGGTGCTTCAGTAAGGGGAGACTCTCATTATTTTCAGTTTAGTGCACATAAAGAATATCACTGCAAAATGTTAGCAATTACCAGGTCAGAAACGACTTCCTACCAGTGTACATTTGATGATAACCTGTTCAAGCATCTATTAAGACAACAGGCCCACATTGAAAATAAATGTATGGAAAATAAAGTAAAGAAAGGACTGTAATGGTTGTCCTTCTGTTTTTATGTAGTAAATTGAGGAATCTGAAGTTTCAGAGAGTAACTCAAAAGTAAAGTAATGAGTAGTGTAATTACTTTTCAAAAAGAGTGATGAGTAATGTAATCTCATTACAATTTAAAGAAATAATTGGTAACTTACAACTAATTACTTTTTTGAGTAACTACCCCAACACTGATAATCAAAGATATCATACCAAGCAACCCCATGTTGATATTTGAAGTGACTAACCAGTGATTACCGCCTTTGTCAGGGAAGTAGGCTTAGGCTACTCTCACACACCCGCAGCACTGGACCCAATTGCAGGAGACTCAAGGTTTTATTGAGGAAGTCCGAGGCGAGCAGATCCAAGTCAGTGGGAAAGAACAGGAACAAAGTCAGACATCGGGTTGGAAGACGGTGAGGTCAGTCCTACCAGCGGCTTGAGACGAGATGATAGGAGCAGCAGAGAATACAGGAAAAGCGGGGCAGGAGGAGATGAGTTGAGGAGGGCAGGCAGGACGGGCAATGGGAGACAAAATACAGGGAGGTTACAGTGCTCAGAAACGCACATTGGCAGCAGCGATACTTTGCACCGGCTGTTTCAGCCTGCGCCGATTTAATAGTGCTGGTGGGTAGGAGGGGCTTCCGTAGGATAATGGAAAGATTTATGATTTAATTTTCACTTCAGCCTTCTAGCCTATATTTCCGCCACAGTTTAAAAAAATAAAACACACATATTGCAATTATTTTTAAATTCCTCATATTGTATGCAAAATTCTTAGTGTGTGTAAGTATTGTTATAATGGTGCTACGCAGCTAGGTCTTACCATAACTGTCGAGAGCTACTCCTTGAGATGGATTTAGAGAGTCCGCATTAGGTTTTAAAATCATAACTAAATCTGGTCCATGGATTTATTGTTTTCATCAGAAACTAAAAAACGATGGTCGGCACCAAATTTGCTGGAATGTTTGGGTCATTGTCATGCTGCATGGTCAACCCCCACTTCAGCTTCAACTTCTGGACAGATCTCACATTGTCCTGAAGCCCCCTCTGATACGATCATTTCTTTAGTTAAATAATTGAATTTGTTTCTTGTTTATGCACAGGTGATGCAATTACATCACCTTTTTCTACAGATATAATTTTTTGAAAGATTTATAAAATTTAATTTTCACATGACTGTACTTTAAACATGACTGAATTCCTTCAGCGACAGTTGTCCTTAGCATAATGAACATATGAGAAACCCTTTTCTTCACATAGCATAAATAGGAAGCTGTAAAATCACATTTTGGGAAGTATCTTTACTTTCATTCCTTATTACATACGTAGCGTGTACGTTGAGCAATAAAAGAGTTGGTTGTTGATGCCTTGCAACCGGTTGATGCCCATCCTGGGTTATTCCCTGCCTTGCGCCCGTAGCTTCCAGGATAGGCTCCGGACACCAGCAAACCTGAATAGGACAAGCAGATATAGAAGATGGATGGATGGATGGATGGATGAACAGACGGACAGATGGTTGGATGAGCAGACTGTGAATTTTATAATTTAAAAAATTGATAATATAATGAAGTTAGGATTGGCAGTGCTGAATAATTTTCTTTTTATTGAAATGCTATTGTGGCTACAGTGGAATGTGTTTTTAAAATTTTAATATTTGCCTAGTTATGCAATAAAATTAAGATTTTAAAAGTTGAGAGGAAGTGAATTTATATGGCATTGTGTGTGCACGTACGTGTTTGTAGGAAGGACGTGCCGGCTAGGCCAAGCTGGTGAAAATGCTTTTGAGGGTGTTGAGCTGGAAAGGTTTTTGCTATTCTGCAACTGCCAGTGGCATCTGACAAAGACTTGATAATTACTGAACTCCCTGTGGAAACGGGTTAGATTTAAAATTGTCACATGCTAAAAATATTCTTGTGAGAGCCTTGTTTAACAGATCAATAAGAAGCTGAGGGTGGGAAACAGTTGACTGGTGTTGGGTGAGGGTGAGGGTGAATCTTCTTGCTTTGTACATCCTCCAAAGACCCAGAAGCTTGGAAAACACATCGATGGGGTTGGGGAGTTGGACCCTGTGTTGGCTATGAATACTTTAGCCTTTGTTATTGTACATCCATCCCAAAATGGCCAAAGGTGATGTTCAACATTGGGTTGAACATGCGATGTTCACCTGCATTAGGCCTAATATGTTAGGAAAAATATGGATGATAACCAGGAGAGCCTCTGCTGTTATTAACCATCCCTCATGCAGCCCTGGAACTACGTCGCACCCAGGAATTACACATAGTCATCAACTGTGCCATGAGTTATAGGCCCTTGAAACTATAATTAGAGAATCTGTATTTAGAGAAATGTTAAGAGCATTCCTCATTTAATCCTTAATTTGCTAAACGATTGAAGTTTTAAGCGATTATTGAAGGTAATTCAGTTCATCTAAAGTATTTTGCATGTATATATATAAACACACGCAGCATCCCATGCCAGCAGAAAAAGTGGGAGACTGGAGGAGAATAACAAAAAGCCCTTCGACTGGATGAGTGGGGGGTGGAAGATCCACTGGCTGCCTGCCCCTCGTGGGATACTATGGCCAGCACTGCCAGATTCTATTAACATTGCCACTCCAGCTAATTCTAAATGGACTAAGTAAAAACATTAACTATGCATCCAGAGAAACTGAGGTAGGTTCCACAAACTCAAGTTACGTGAGTGGTGATTCTGTGAAAACCTGTTTAGCAAAGCTTCCCCACTGAGTCTGCTGGTGTGAAGGAGCTCACCCCGCCCACAGAGCTGACCTCTCCCAGCAGGCAGATTGCTGGCTGAGCTAACGCCCCGCCCACAGAGCTGACCTCTCCCATCAGGTGGGCTGCTGGCTGAGCTAACACCCCGCCCACAGAGCTGACCTCTCCCA
>JAAGVU020000123.1:13845743-13857275 GCA_011763525.2 Mormyrus iriodes | reverse complement strand
TGACTAAAATAGCCTGTTCATCACCTATCTCAGACTCAGAAATGCCAAATGCTGTTTGCCAGGGATGGCCAAAACCACGCTTCCTGAACCATTTGCGATATTTTTTGAGCCCACGTAGTGCTTTCGGTTTCCTTTTCTTTTTGCTTTGAACCCTTTTATGAACCGAGAACTCTGTCTAGTGGGGTCAGAAAATAGAGCAAATTGTTCCAGAAGCGTCATTTTGTCCATAACTAGTTTGACAAGTGTTTGTCACGTTTTTATGATAAAAAACCATTCATAACTACAATCAACCATCTGAGTTCTTAATTTTTCTCAGCAGTAAAAACCAGCCTTTAAACTAGAAAGAAATAATGATTTGACATTTGTCGTGATGATTATCGACAATGACCGATATGAAACATTTTATCGTGATAACGTTTTTGGCCGTATTGCCCAGTGCTAGCTGATTTTGGGGTGGTCCAGTGGGTGATACTACAGCGTCACACCTTCAAGGTCAGGGGTTGTCCCTGTACAGGATGCAACTGGGTGAATAGCTGTCTCTAAATTGCCCATAATGTGTGAGTATGTGTGCCCTGCAATGGGATTACACCCCCTGCTATAGGCCCTTTTCATTACAGGATAGGGTCAACCTTTGTCTCTGTCAGCCTTTGCTGGAGGAATGTATGGATGGAAAATGGGTACTTTTTTAATAACCCTTATGGAAGTATATAGTAGATGCATTGCAATGGTTTTGGGGAAAAATGAAGAAAGTGTAGGTTTTATCACCTTTAAAGTTAAATCATAGCATAAGAAATATGATATATTAACAGAACACTGGTGTGTGTATTGAGACTGACGATAGATGTACACCGTTCTTTATACTTGTGAAACTAGACACTGAATTCTTGAAAAATCATGATTTTTTTATGTTCCACAGAAAAAAGAATGGCTGTGCTTAAACTGTCAGACTCAGAGGCTGATGGCTGGAGGCTTGGAAGACGCACCACTTCCCGTCCCTCAACCGTCTCCACAGCAACCCGCACCACCAGCCAATCAGCAGCAATCATCACAGCAGAAGGAAACAAGTCAACAGTCTGAAGCAAAGCCCTCAGGCCAGGAGTCAGAACAGAAATCTGCTGGGACTGAAATAAGTGGACAACCGGACAAACTTAAGAAGGAACCTGAAATCAAACCATCTCCTGCCAAGCCTGATACCTCCACTGGAGCAACAGATGGCAAGAAAGAGGAAGAAGCTCAGAGTCTGAAAAATGATAATGTGAGTGGTTAGTCTTCATCCACCTTATTATCCTCTTCATCATTTGGTGCTTTTCCACTGCCACAAGGACCTGAGCCGTACCCCGAACTGCCATTGCAAGGTATACGAGCCGTACCCAGCCCGTACCCATGGTCCTGCTTACTAGCAGGGCCGAAAGGGTGCCTAAAGCAAGTAGGTTGCATCACCAGCTTCCGAATGGTCAAAATGCACAGATATACCATGCAGTAATCTACATTGATACGCATGGATTACCTGAAGGAAAAAACGGCATGTTCTGTATATTATTCATTATTAGTACTATCACACATCCAGATGAATTAATGCATTCACGATAACTCAGAACTTAAAAATTTCCAGTCTCCAACTTAAAAAAGTACTATAGAACGGCTGAATGGAATGGATTTGTAATGCAAATGTACACAAGCGAATGCTAATACTGCTAGTGTTTGATACTTGCATAACGCGCCGATTCTCATAGACAGCCTAGCGGAAACTTGCACACAGTAAAATAATAATAATAATAATCATACATAGTAAGTCATAATGTACACCGTGTGACAGTAAATAAGCGTCTCTTCGGTTTCACTGTTGCTCTCTAAACTCGGCAGTGCCCTTACCGAGCCGACCCTTATGTATTGGGAAACCGAAGCGGGCTGGAACCGTGCTGTCCGGCTCGGGTCCGGCTCAGCTGCTGTATGCCAGTGGAAAAACGCCAGTTGTCTTCATGATCAGCGCAGTTCTTTTCGCATCATGGGACTGAATATCATCTGTAACACAGTTAAATTAATGCTTACTTTTATCCTTCTTATCATGTTCTGTTTTACATACTATTTAATGTTTTCTTTTTAAATGTATTATCCACATCAAATTCCCAATTATATTTCTTAATTTTTGGTATCATGTATTTCATTGCTGTTTTTCAACTGCTTTTATGGTCAAATATTTAATTGGTGTTATCAAATCTTGTTGCCTTTACTGGGATATATTTTTACTACCACCTTTACACTCTGCTTGTTGCTTTTCTCTGTGTCCTTTATCCTCAATTTTATAGTTATATAATGTCATGCTTTGGTTAATCGTTCTCATTAGTCCTCCTTTCAAAGAATCAGCGTGATTTGATATTCCATAGTATACCTGTGAAGTAATTTTACTAAAGTGCAAAAATTCAGAATATGCTAAAGACATGAACGAAAAGACATGCATGCAGAAGACCATTACACATTATTCCTGACTTACAACTGGGTTGCATTCCAACAGGCAAGTCGTATACCGAAATGGATGTATGTTGGAATTGGTGTATACAGTATAGTGTACCAACTTCTAACAAGAAAAAATAGGTTCTCAGGCTTCAAAAAAGTTATTGTTATTTATTTGTGACAAACACAACCGTTCAAAAGTCTGGAATCACTGAGAATTTTCCTTGTTTGTGAACGAAAATCGGCTACAAATGACTGATTTTTTAAGGCAATTTCTACATATGTGTACAAAGGTCCATTTTCAGCAACCATCACTCTTGTGCTCCAATGACACATTGCTAGCTGCTCTTAAGTCATCATGTTAATAGGTTAAATAATTATTGGAAACCCTATGTTAGCACATCTGAAAATTACTGTGCTGTTTAAGGAAGCAATAAAACTCACGTTCTCTGGTATACTTGGGTATCTGGAGCATCAACATTTGTGGGTTCTATTATGGTCACAAAATGTCAAAAAAGAAAGAGCTTTTTTCAAAAATTAATCAGTCTATTGTTGTTTTGAGAAATTAGGGCTATTCCATGTGAGAAATTGCTAAAAAACGTAAGATATCTTGCAAAGGTGTGCACTATTACCTTCACAGATCAGCACAAAGTGGCTCTAACATGGACAGAAAGAGATGTGGGAGGGGCCACGGCGCACAATTATGCGGAACGATAAAAATATCAGTCTCTAATTTGAGAAACCGGCACCTTGCAGATCCAAAGCTGGCATTTTTTTAAAATACTATCTGCAAAACACCAGTCACATCTTTAACAGTGAAGAGGAGATTCTAGGATGGTGAACTTTTAAGCAGAGTTTCACAGAAAAAGCTACATCTGAGACCGAACAATGGAAGGAAAGGATTAAAATGAGAAAAGAAAATGGACACTAGATGGAGGATGATTGGAAAAGCAGTTACTGAATTTTAACCCTGTTGTGGGAACTTTTGGGAGATGCTTCAGGAAGCATAGGGTGA
Source organism: Mormyrus iriodes (assembly GCA_011763525.2). NCBI lineage: Eukaryota > Metazoa > Chordata > Actinopteri > Osteoglossiformes > Mormyridae > Mormyrus > Mormyrus iriodes. The sequence continues at coordinate 13,853,809 of JAAGVU020000123.1, read as the reverse complement.
AATTTCTGCAGATTACCTCAACAGTCTGACAGCTAGAATACCCACAGTCATGTAACTGCTGTAGATGGACGATTCTTCGATGAAAGCAGAGTTTGAAGCCCGAAATTGTTATTTCAAGCAGAAATCATTATTTCTAACCTTGTCAATGTCTTTCGTATATTTTCTCTTCATTTGTCAACATATTTGATGAATAAAAATATGGGTTCCCATTGAAAATGTGAAGTTTTCTGAGCGATTCCAAACTTTGAATGGTAGTTTATATAATAATTTTATATTTAAAAAGTATGAAAAACATAATGTTCAAGTCTTTAACCTAATCAAAACCAAAAGAAACCGAAAGTCATAGTCTCCCATACATTACTGACTCACACTGCCCTGTTTTCTTTCACATTGCTAATGTTCATTATGTTATCTTCTTGTTGGGTTGGGTAGTCTTGGTGGTGTTATATAATACTCATACTATCACTAATTGCAGCCCCAGGGGGCCGCAGGAGCCAAAAACGTGGGACTCAGGTCTCAGGGGTCCCACTACAAATCCGCAGGAGGGGTACCCTCCACGTCCATTCCCCCTAGGCTGGGGACAAGCTCAGAGGCCATGCCGGGCTCTGCGGACTTGGCTGGGGAACAGTCAGGAGGTGCAGACTCCCCAAAGGTCCCGCCGAACCACGCTCACTGTCGCCACCTAGTCGGCTCCTGAGAGAGAGGTGACAGCCACAGATGAGCAGGCAGGCGGGCATGCAGGAGCCGTCTAGGCGATAGCCACAGGCGGGCAGGCAGGAGCCGACAGGATGCTGACCACCACTGGGGATTTCCAGGTGGCAAGTGCGGCTCGGCGGGATCCCCGGGCGGCGAGCGCGGCTCGGCGGGACCTTTGGGGAGTGGGGACGGCTCGGCCGGATCCCCAGGCCGCGAGTGCGGCTCGACAGGGGCCAGGATGGGCCCTGGGGGCTCGCCGGTGGCCATCGGTTCCCCTGGGCAGGGCATGGCCTTCATAGGAGGCACAGAGAACTCCCTGTTCCTCTCACCCTCAAGGCTGGACTCTGGGGCATCACCATCCATCCCCAGAAGCCGAAGGAAGTCCCTGGCTCAGCCGTCATCCCCCCTGGGCAGTGAAGGAGGCAGCCATAGAGGACCGTTCTTCCCTCCCTCTGTCCCTTGGGGATCCGAGGAATGGCATTGTTTTTGGTGCGGTCTGGTCATTCTGTCATGACGGCGTGGCATGGCGCGGGCAGAGAGGACACAGTCCAGGACAAGAGAGAGCTTTTACCAGAAACCACCACATGTGGGGACTTTAGTGACTGAAGGCGACAGCATGGAAGCAGACAGACAACAATGACCAGACAAGGGAGCACAGGACTAGGGATCTCTTATACACTGGAAAGACAGAAGAATAAACAAGGGGCATCTGTGGCCGGTTAACAAGGGGGCAGGAACACGAGGTATCAACAACGAGCTACAGGCGCGGCTGATTAGCAGCCTCGCCCGTGGGAAACACTAGGAGCTGACTTGTAGGGCGGGGCTGGACGTGACAATCGGCTGCCTGAAATTTATCTTTACATACATTTGCTTAATAGATTTTTTTTTATTTCAATTGTATATGCGAGAAGTTGTAAGTCGCATAGGTTGTAAGTCAGGAACAGTCTGTACATTACTATGGTAAGAATCCAGAGAGATCTGCAGCTACCAAGAATATATTGAATCAATTACAAAAAAACTTGGCTGTACAGGTTACTGTTAGATATGGAATAAAGTTTTTTTTCTCTCTTATCTAGGAGACAAAGTCCAGCACCCAGAGCCTAAGTGATACAGGATATTCCTCTGACGGTGTGTCCAGCTCACAGAGTGAGATCACAGGGCTAATACAAGAAGATGCGAAAAAGCTTAGCATGAAGGGGGCTGGAGAGACCAGTCCCCCGAGTGCTTCTGAGATCACTAAGCTGGAGACCAGCATGCACCATTGTGAAACAAAAGAAAGTGATGATAAGAAGCAGCGCCCAAGTTCCTTGTCTATCAGCAACGAGGGGCATGAAGAGCACCTAGATGGCATCAAGGAGGAGGACCATAAGAAACCACAGAAAGACACAACAGATGAAGAGTTTGTGAAGAAGAAGATTGTAGAAATGAGTACGGACAAGGAAGACAGGGAAGACAACCTGATGACCTCACAAGGAGGCCTGCGCCGATTCAAGACTATTGAATTGAACAATACAAATAACTACAATCGTGATATAGAGCTCAGGAACAACCGAGATCCAGAGCTTGAAATGGAGAACCTGACTGGTTCTCCCGATGAGCGTTCAAGGGGGGAATATTCATCAACCCTCTCTGCGACCACATCCAGCTGCACTTCTGGCATTTCTCCAACTTCTGTCTCGTCTATGGAGGAAGACAGTGACAGCAGTCCTAGTCGCAAACAGAAGCTTGAGGATGCCAAACAGCAGCGTAAAGCTCGGCATCGCTCCCACGGACCACTCTTGCCCACTATTGAGGACTCTTCTGAGGAAGATGAGTTGAGAGAAGAGGAGGAACTTCTCAGAGAACAGGAAATGATGAAAGAAGAGGAAGAGCAAGGGATTCGAAGCACTGCCAGGAAAACAAAAAGGGACAAAGAAGAGTTGAGGGCTCAGAGGCGCAGGGATAGGTCAAAAACTCCTCCCAGTAACCTGTCTCCAATTGAGGATGCATCTCCTACAGAGGAGCTTCGGCAAGCAGCGGAAATGGAGGAACTTCACCGGTCATCTTGCTCAGAATATTCTCCATCTATTGACTCGGAGACTGAAGGCTTTGAAATGATGACTTCAAAGTCACACAAGACTGCAAAAGAACATAGTCTTCCAACTTTTATGTCACTCTACTCCCCTACTGAAAAACTAACTACCACATCACCTTGTTCTGCTGATAAGACACTAAAAAGTGCAGAAGAGGCCTATGAGGAAATGATGAGGAAGGCTGATATGTTGCAGAAGAGTCAAGAAGAGCAACTGCTAAATAATTCGAAGGAAATTGAAAAACAGCTATTAGATGCTAGGTTAACAGCTGCTAAATTGCTGGAGCAAAATAGTGCTCCTCTGACCCCTGGGACTAGTCCTACACAAATTTCAGCCCCCGTATCTCTTCCTGATGCTCCTACCCAAACAGCAAACAGAAGCATTTCCAGACAACAGTCCTTGCAAGAGTCTGGCAGCCCAAGTAAGCTGATGACCGTCAACTCCTCCACATCTCCACTTTCCTCACCAACAAGACTAAGTCGTCAGTCAACAATTCATAGTTATATACCTGAACCTAGTTCTCCAACCTCCACACAGCGTCGATCTCCATATCAGTCTCCTCAACACAGTTTTTATAAAGACAGACGACATAACAGCACAGGAACAGTAGAAGAAAAAATGGAAAATATATCCCTCTGTAGAATTTCTACTGTCCCCGGAACATCCAGGGTTGTTGAACAAGGCAAAATTCAACAAAGCAGCAGTATTGTTGATCTTAGGGCACCAATAAAGCCAGCCCCACTCATTATGACAGAGCAGGGCATGGATTTAACATCTGTAGCTACAGAAATACGTAGGTACTCCATTGGCAATGAGGTGAGTTATAACCGGCATTCTACAGCTGTTCAGCCTCTTATCATGAATCTGAACACTCACGAGCATCCACGTGTGGCTGCCTCAACACCAACAACAGTAAGTGTCACTGTAGCAGCCTCTAAGTTTATATCCCAGCCAAAAAAGCCTGTGATTTATGGTGATCCTCTGCAGAACAAAGTGGACCTTGGTCAAGGGTTGGGATCCGCAGTGTGCCTGACTCAAAACAAAGTGCCACCAAACTACGCTTCCATTCCGAAGATAGATGCATGTTTGGAAGATTTAGGCATTCAACAACAACAGCTGCAGTTACAGCAAGAGAAATTACAAAAACAGAAGGCGAAGCTTGAACAACAACTCCAGGCAGCTTCATTTGCTAGGTATAACTTAGCAAATCAAGCCCAGCCTATGGTCATGAAGAAGGACCTTCTGGTGCGCCAGACTAGCAATCCCCAGGCATCTGTTAGCATGTGCGCAATATCCAGGACATCTTCTCTTCCATCACAAACTCTTTCTTCAGCATCACATGACATCTATTGTGGCATCCCTCTGGAGCTGAAGTCTAAACCCACTGCTATGAATCTGACTATGGGCAAATCTCATGCTATGATGGTGCAGCTGGTGGACAGCACTCCTCAAGGGAAAACGGTTACACAGCTAGTTAAAGCATCAGAACTGCCTAGCCAAGAGGTCCTGGACTTGACTGGGCAGATGAAGGCAGAGACCCAGTTAGCATGTTGCGATGTAGTCTACAACTTGCCTTTTGGAGGAAGTTGCAAGGGGCCCTTCAGTCAGAAAATAACACTAGAAGAGAAGATGTCTGCTACAGATGCCTCACAAACAAGCTATTCAACCCCTGGTCCTCAGGTCAGTGGGAACCTTCAGGCAGATCCTCATCAAGAAAGTCACCGGTATCAAGAACATGCTTCAATCAACCAAATTGTAAATGAAAACAATAAATCCCAACCTGCATCTATATCTGGACAAGCTGTATCTGTGTCTGGACAACCTGCTTCTGGACAAGCTGTATCTATATCTGGACAGCCTGTATCTGTATCTGGACAAGCTGTATCTATATCTGGACAGCCTGTATCTGTATCTGGACAACCTGTATCTATATCTGGACAGCCTGTATCTGTATCTGGACAACCTGTATCTATATCTGGACAGCCTGGATCTGTATCTGGACAACCTGTATCTTTATGTGGACCACCTGTATCTATATCTGAACAGCCTGTATCTATATCTGGACAACCTGTATCTATATCTGGACCACCTGTATCTTTATCTGGACAGCCTGTCTCTGTGTCTGGGCAGCCTGGATATGTATCTGGACAGCCTGGATCTGTTTGTGCACAGCCATCCTTATCAAATACAAATTTTGTCGATGCTGGACTCCAGAGTGATCAGTCTAAAGCTAACCCTGGAACAGATTTAAATACCATACAGAAATCGTACGTAGGGGGTTACCTTGGGGTAGGTGCACAGTATGGATCCTACACAGATCTACGGCAACAAAATGACATAGGTCAGTCATTTGCTATGCGAAGGTATGGATCCATGTCCAGCATTAACACAGACTATGGTTATTCCTCTGTCCAGGATTCTAATCTAGCTCAGTATAGTGCCACCACTGCCCGGGAAATAAGTCGAATGTGTGCTGCTTTGAACTCAATGGACCAGGTTGGGGGAAAATATGGCAATAATCCTGAAGTTTTCCAGTATGGATCTGCAGCAGGAGGCAGTCCTCTAGGCAGACTCGGCTTACAGCAAGGTTTAACATCAGTGAGAGCCAACTTAATTTATGGTCCAAATGGGGGGCAACCTGCACAAGGTCTTGTATATGCAAATTTAATCGGTTCAAATCAAGCTGGTCTACGATATCCCTTAGCTGTTAGATCTGCAGATGGCATGATTTATTCTACTATCAACACCCCAATAGCATCCACATTGCCAATCACAACACAGCCGTCCTCAGTTCTGTGTCCCACGCTACAGGGAATTTATAGACCCTATACATCTGGCAATCTGACCTCAGTACCTTTAGCTAGCCTCACCAGGTTGCCTCAGGTAACTCCAAGAATGCCTCTTTCTGCACAGGCACCTTATCGTTATCCTCCACCCAGCCGTTTCCTCTCAGGTCCCTGTGCAGCTGCCAATGCTACACCCCAGATTCCAATCTATCTTGGAAAGCCTTCTGTGAAATCTACAGTGCCCAGTAGTATGCAGACAGCTGAATCTTTACCACCAGCTCAACCTAGCCAACAAGCCACACATTCTGCAGCTATCATAGTGTCCACACAACAACAATCCCAATCTCACTTTACAATGCAAATTGCACAAAAGATTCCAATGCAACCCCAAACTCAAACACAGTCACAAATTCAAATGCAGCCTCAAACACACCAGAACTTCCACCGGGCTGCACAAGCTACAGCTATCAAAACTAGCAATCCAGAAAAAGAGAAAGAGGAGGAGCAATTGCGTCAAAAGCAGGAACAGCTGTTGCAGCTGGAGCGAGAGCGTGTGGAGCTGGAGAAATTACGTCAGTTGCGATTACAAGAAGAACTCGAAAGAGATCGCATCGAGTTACAGCGACACAGAGAAAAAGAACAATTGTTAGTTCAGCGTGAGATTCAAGAGCTACAGACTATCAAGCAACAGGTCCTACAGCAGCAACACGCTGAAAGAGAAACTCAGCTGGTCTTGCAAAGGGAACAGTTAGCCCAACAGAAAGTGCAGCTGGACCAGATCCAATCACTGCAGCAACAGCTCCAACAACATCTTGAAGAGCAAAAGAGACAGAAGACTGCTGAGACAGCTGCTGTCGCTACAGCTACAACAGCTCAAGGATTCTCTATCTGTCCCATAACTGGTAGAGTAATTCAGAAAGATCTCACACAACCTTATGCGGATGGGGAAGGACTGGTCTCTTCCAGACAATTGCCCAGTTCCACTTCTGAAATGTCTCTAAAGAACAATGAGGAGCTTTCGGAATCACAAGCCATAAAGAAACTAAACTCAATGCCTCGTTTGAGGGATAGCACAGAAGTGGAAGAAAGTCAGTTTCATGTGAAGAGGATTACTGACAGCTGTGTGCAGACTGATGATGAGGAAGGGGAAGAGAGAGAGATCATGTCTCGACGGAGGAGAACTAGACATATTGTTGATAGTAGCGTCCAGACAGATGAGGAGGACCAAGATGAGTGGGAGCAACCAGTGCGGCGTAGAAGATCACGCTTTTCCAAGCACTCTAGCTTAGAGTCAAGCTTAGAGAACAAAGTCGACACATCTAAAGTATCTTCCCTGAATGTTGCCATTCAGACTATAAATGACTCTTCATGTCAAACTGAACTGGAGCTTTTGAGAGGAATCTCTCCTTCAATCCATATAACATCAGAACCTAAAGTTGAATTTTTGCACTACATTTCTGCCCCAGAGAGGAACCGACGGGGAGAAAGCCTTGCTTGTCAGACAGAGCCTGAGTCCCAGTCACAAGGGGTGGTTGTACCCCAGGTAAATGTGTCCTCCACTGCAGACCCCCTCTCCTTACGAATAACAGGAACAAGTAAATTTGAACGCAGAAAGCCAGATCCCCTAGAAATAGGATTCCAGAACGAACCTGTCTCTAGTCTCATTCGACAGCCTCCTAAGTCACCCCAGGTGTTATACTCTCCCGTTTCTCCTCTGTCCCCACATCGACTACTAGAGAATTCCTTCTCCACCAGTGAGCGTCTCAACAAAGCTCATGTTCCTCCACAGAAGCATTTTTCAGTTGATTCTCCAGAGCACCACCAGACTCTGCCCCATCCTACAAAGAGCATGCAGCGTTCTATGTCAGATCCTAAACCCATCAGCCCTACATCAGAAGATCCTGCCAAGGCTAAGTTCTCCATTTATCAGCATCAAGCTCTCCTGAACAAGCAGGTAGGGAACTGGGAAATGAACATATTGTAATTGTTGTAGTTAATTTAAATAATTTTATTCACAGTCTCATCATTATGAAGTACATAATGTGCCTTTTATTATATTCTCCGGATGAACCCTGCAGACACATAGGATCTGGAATCTCGTCCCAGAACAGCTCATAATGATGACAAAGAAAAGGGCAGTTTTCACTTTAGCACAATAACTCAATATTTGAAGGATCTTTTTCAAACATTTGAAACTCAGATACATTGGAAGGGACAGATGGGTCACCCTAAAACTGAAGCAGTGCAGCATAGTAGCAGCAGAGGGCAGGGGGACAGCAGATGATATTTGACCTTGTGAACGTCAAAAGGTGTTTGATGGATTTTATTACTAATAATAATACATATTTATTTATATAGCGCTTTTCAAGAACTCATAGACGCTCACAAAGAATACAATAAACAAACAACAAAACAAGGAAGCACATTAAGGATTTGGGATGTCATAGGCTTGAGCAAACAAAAAGGTTTTTAACTTGTGTTTGAAATCTGAGACAGAGACCGATAGACGAAT
>JAAGVU020000123.1:13832617-13845643 GCA_011763525.2 Mormyrus iriodes | reverse complement strand
GGCATAACGGGTTAGGAAAACACACTTTGTACCCAGGAACAAAATAAAAATAAAAATTTGTTACATAGTGTAATGTTTTCCAGTATTTATACATAGTAAGAAATAGATGTGAAAGTCAGAAAGTAGCACTTTAAAATTAAGTTTAGCATTATTGTCATTTTATAGAGCTTCTCCTGGTGATGGTTGTGGCAGAAACATGCTAAACATATCAGACCAGACCAGACCACAAATTCTAGCATTTTCTGGGGGTTCCCCAGATGGTCTTAAACTGCTTGGATGCAACCCTTCCCGTGTGTTCTGGCTCTACCCCTGGGTCTTTGCCCAGTGGAACATGCCAGGATACTGTGTTTCCTTATGAGATACCCAAACGACCTCAACTGACTCGATTTGAAGGAGCAGCAGCTCTGTTTCGAAGTCCCTCCCCCTTTCCCTCCCCCCGAAGCGAGCTCTTTGAAAGCCCATTTCAGCCCTTCGTGATATTTGGGTTATTACCCACAACACATAACCACTGGTCAAGATAAAGGCATGGATTGATTGGTATTAAATTCTTAAATTCAGTGAAAATAATAAACTAAGGAACCTTGCTTGGATAAGGGTACACCCCCCGAATGATATGCACAGTTATTCAGCTTAGATATGGCCTTTAAGAAGATGCAACAGGCTAATTAGCCTATATCCATGCTTGTAATTAATAATTTCCAAAATAAATGATGCTGCTCCTGTATGCTTCTTTTACCAGGTGTGTGTACAAAAACATTTCAGTCTTAAAACATCCCCTGCAATACTGTCCATGGTACTGTTACGAACTGGAAGGCATATTGCATCAGCCAAGATGCTTCTAAATGGGCTCAGTACCGTAAGAAAACCACATCACAGAGACAAGGAAGAATGGCCAGAGTTCTGGGGCAAAGGGAGCCAGTGTCTGAGTGTGTTATGGTAATATCACGAGCTCTACAGAAACCTGTGCTCTTTGTGTATATAGTCACAATAAAAAAAAAATCCATTGTGTTGCCTGTTTATAGTGTGCAGAAAAACAGTCGGATGGTTTGAATGTGGAAAAGGATTTGAAACCCAGATAAAACCCTTTAGAAGACACTGTGTATGGTAATGGTACGCCATTCATCATAGCTACTGTAACGCATGGAGGCAGCATCCTTTTAAAGGGATATTTTTCTTCATCTGGCAGTAGAGCTTGAATGGTTATTTAAGGTTGAATGGACAAATATTTCGAGATGTCTAAGTATTCTATCCTGGTGAAAACCTACTGAAAGGTAAATGGCAGTAATTAAAGAAAAAGTTTTAAATCACTTACTGAAGCCATTTACTTTTTTTTGAATCACTTACTCTTTGCTTTATTCTCTGAAAATGCGCACATTTGTTTTTCATTTGGTGTTTTTTTTTCAACGCATAACGAAAGGCAAATAAAGGAAATTTCATTTTCTTTGTCTTTGCTTTTTGGTGGTTAAAGAGGATGTTGTTTTGAAATTGTATATAAACTTTCCAAATGCACTGTAGATGTTTATGTACATCATCTTTACATATGATGTTCTTTGCAATGCTGGGGACATAAATAGATATTATGCTTTGAAACTTGGAATATTCTCTGAACTGTATGTTTGATCCTGCTGTGCAAAGTCAGATATTAAATGGCATGTATTTGACGTGCACTTAAAACAATTATTAGATTCAAATTCCTGAGATGTAAATGCATTTGTAGTGCTGGTTTGCACTCTGATGTCGCCTCCATCTTCCAGCAGAGCTTGCCGACAAGGAAGGTGAAAAGGACCCTGCCTAGTCCGCCACCAGAGGAGAGCACCCTTCCCATCGTGACCCCTTCCCACACTTCCATGTATGCCTCTACAAATATGGCCCAGCCAACACTCGGTGCCCTCAAGCCTGGGCTGCTGAGTGATCTGAGGGTAGTGGAGCAGGAGTCCAGCAAGCTTCGCAAACAGCAGGCTGAACTAGAAGAGGAAGAGAAGGAGATTGATGCCAAGCTGCGTTGCTTGGAACTTGGCATCACCCAGCGCAAGGAAACTCTGATCAAGGAGCGGGAGCGGCGAGAGTTAGCCTATGTCCGCTGCATGGGTGAATCCAGGGACTACACGTCAGACAGTGAGCTCGCTACCCAGCACTTGAGGGGGACGCCCTTTGACAGCAGTGGCTCACTCACAAGACTTAGTGCAACTTCTTTCAACCAGTTTACAGCTAATCAACTGACCCCTGGCTCCTCCTTCCTCAGCTATGACTACCAGCAGAGCCAACCTGGACCTCCCCCACAAGGCTCCCCTGCTTACCAGCAGATAGGCTTCCAGCCTCCTCAATACCAGACTGCCTCGCTAGGTCAGCCTCAGCCTGGGACGTTTCAGCCCCAGTCCACTGCCGCTATGCTTCACCAGTCACACATCTTCCCCCAGAACCAGCCTTCCTATCAAACAAGTCTAGGACTTCATCATAGTCACACTGGGTTCCAGCCACCTCCTAGTTCTGCATCTTATGTAGCACAGACACTTGCATATTCTGATGAGACTGGCCAGGCTATTTCTCTACAGCCACCGCCAAAGACCCAGCACCAGAAGCCTCGACAGACCTCATTAGCTGACCTAGAACAGAAGATGCCCACTAACTATGAAGTCATTAGCGCTCCCCCTGTGGTGGTGGCCACCACAGCTCAAGATGATATCTACAATTCAACTTACTCGTCGACAACTATATCTAACGCTTACGGGCAATATAGGCCACCGGAGCAGAGTCTCTCTGCCGAAATCAATTCTGCTCTGAGCCCTATACCTGCCTATTCCTCAGAAGGCCACTACACAAACCTAGAGCAAAACATCCCCCGAAATTATGTAATGATAGATGACATCAGCGAGCTCACGAAGGAGAGCAGAGATATGTATAGGACTGATAGAAATGGTCGTTATGGTAACGTGAGCCGTTATGGAAGGGCTGGTGAAAATTCTGAAGATCTGTATGATCATCAGGGTAGAGTGAGGGGGGACTACAATTCACATATAGATGGATCTTCCTATTACTATGATGACTACAGGTCATCTTCATGCACACATTCTAAGAACATGGCTCCAGCCGTCATGTCTTCTAAACGTAGCAAGCACAGGAAGCAGGGCATGGAACAGATCTCAAAGTTTTCACCAATTGAAGAAGCAGGGGACGTGGAGCCTGACCTGGCCTCGCATAACATGGCTACATCAAGCGGCGGCAGCACCATTGCATCTAGGGCCAGGAGGCTTCAAGATGATATTACATATGGACTAAAGAAGAATGTTTACGACCAGCAGAAATATTATGCTATGTCCAGTGGTGATGGCCTGGAAGAAGACGATCACATGTACAGTTCCGGAAGGTCAAGGTCAACGGGCTATGGGATGGATAAAATTGGATCCCGAGAATATGGCAGCTATAGGAGCAAGTCATATGAGAGGAATATCGAGGAACGTTCCCACAGGGGAAGTCGCAGGCACTCGCAGAATCTTGATGAGAACCCAATGAATGATGCACGAGGCCCAATTGGGTCAGAGTCACGTGATAGGTACAATCAGTACGGCTCTAGTCACTCATTACCTGATGTGCAGGACCACACAACGGACTTGCCGAGAAGCCACATTTACAAACAAGATGATCCTTACCTGGTAGATGACATGAATTGTGCTGTATCTGATAGTGAAGGTAATTGGTGCTAAGTTACAAATCCTGCTTGGGTTTCAGCAAGTTCTAAACTTTCCTGTAATGCACATGACAGAAGCATGCTAGTCATTTTTAAATGAATCTGAATGCTATGCCCAAGGTTGAATTAACATGTGCCAACAAATGTTCTGGTGTGTTTTGAGTTGCATCATTTGTGAATTATTTGTATTGTTTTTAATTGTGTTCTGTGATGTGTAGAAATGCTTTGTGAAGTATCCATTCTGTTCTGTTGATTTTTTTTATTAGCACTTATTTGTTCATCTGTTTGTTTTAATTGTGCATGTTTCCAAAGTACTTTCTTTTGCATGTTTTTCTGTGCATGCTTTGCTGTCATTGCATGGATTGAGTAGACCGCACACGCCTCTCTTGGACAAAACGGCAGACATTGACTGTGATTTGTGTTCGGTTTCCAAAGCGTATCATTTGGGACAGGAGGAGACAGATTGGTTTGAGAAGCCGCGGGAGAGCCGCTCTGAACGCTCGAGGCATCATAGCGGCGGTTCCTCATCTCACAGGAGGAGACACTCGCAGCATGAATACGATGAGCCGCTTGAGGAGGAACCTGTGCCACAGGACGACTATGCTCAGCCGCGTTCCTCTTCATCTGCATCACAGGACCATGGGCAACAGGGAAGTAGCTCAAGAAGGCACTCCACCTCTTCCAGGCACTCAAATGATGACCTGCGATCCTCCAGGTCTTCCAGAGAATACATTAATGACCCGTCTGTACACCCAGAATCTCGGGGGTCACCTTCCACACCAAAGCGTAGGACTTCGGACTCTAGGTCCACACAGGACCACGCTTCTGATCAGTCCCAGGACCCATCCAGCCACCACCAAGGTTCGCCTGGGCCTAGGAAGCAAAAGCAAACATCGTCACCATCATCACGAAGACATGAAATGCAGCGCATAGCATCCACTGAGTCCAAGTCACAGTCCTCCAGTCCGAAGCATCGGACCTCCAGTGGGCAGCAGCCCTCATCTCAACAGCAAGAAGGACAGCAAGGGCATGGGCAGCAAAAGCCACAGTCCAGGAGGGGGTCAGGGGCAGGAGTTGAGGCTGGGGCCGAGGCTCAGACCGAGGCTGGGGCTGGTGCTGGGACAGCACAGCAGCAGCAGTCCACATCCAGCCAGCCTCCAGCCCAGGCCCCGGCCCAGGCCCCAGCCCAAGCTCCAGCCCCAGCCCAAGCCCAGACCGAGGCCCCTGCCCCGGTCCAGGCCCCAGCCCAGGCCCCAGCTTCAGCTCAGGCCCCAGACCTTGCCCCAGCCCCGGCCCCGGCCCCAGCTGAAGCTGAAGCCCAGGCCCAAGGCAAAGCCCAGGCTCTGGACTTGGACCCGACCCCAGACCCGGCCCCAGCCTCGACTTCCGCCCCGGCCCCATCCCCAGCTTCAGCCCCGGCCCCATCCCCGGCCCCAGCCCCAGCTCAAGCATCAAGCCAAGCTCAGCAGCCACAGTCGAGCCCCAAACATACTCAAGTGGTTAGTACAATGCCACGAGTCTTTTTATTAACTGTTTCTTGTTTATTGCTGCATTTTTTTGGCATAGCCACGTCTGTATACGTATGAGAGAATACACAAATAGTTGTATGTTAGGTTATAAAAATGACTTGTAACAATTCCAAGCTGAAGCATATGTACAGCAGTCTACCAAACAAATTTTTCTGCATGGTTTTATAAATAATTTGTTTATAAGTACTAAAATCTTGTGATTTTTTGAAAGAGTATGCCAATCTTGTTCTGTGTTTCTATTCTGTTTAATTTTAGATTTATTCTTTAATGGATGCAAACCTAAATTAGAGGACAGAATACTTTTCTATGTGATAGTTTTAAAAAGTTACTGTAAACAGACTGGGTCCGTATCAACTGGGACTTCTTTTATTGGCAGGCAAAGACAGACCCCACACCTGATGCTTCTAACCCGGGGATAAAGCCAACAGGGTCTCAGCCTGCCAAATCCCAGCCAGTGCCGTCCACGGGCATAGGTAAGCAGGTGCTCTAGCCAGTGCCATCCTCAGGCATAGGTAAGCAGGTGCTCCAACCAGTGCCGTCTTCGGGCATAGGTAAGCAGGTGCTCCAGCCAGTGCCGTCCTCGAGCATAGGTAAGCAGGTGCTCCAACCAGTGCCGTCCTCGGGCATAAATAACTGGTGCTCCAACCAGTGCCATCCTCAGGCATAGGTAAACATGTACTCCAGCCAGTGCTGTCCTCGGGCATAGATAAGCAGGTGCTCCAGCCAGTGCCGTCCTTGGGCATAAATAAGCAGGTGCTGCATCTAGTGCCATCTTCGGGCATAAGTAAGCAGGTGCTCCAGCCAGTGCTGTCGATGGGCATATGTAAGCAGGTGGTCCAACCAGTGCCGTCCTCGGGCATAAGTAAGCAGGTGATCCAGCCAGTGCCATCCTCGGGCATAGGTAAACATGTACTCCAGCCAGTGCTGTCCTCGGGCGTAGGTAAGCTGGTGCTCCAGCCAGTGCCGTCCTTGGGCATAAATAAGCAGGTGCTCCATCCAGTGCCATCTTCGGGCATAAATAAGCAGGTGATCCAGCCAGTGCCATCCTCGGGCATAGGTAAACATGTACTTCAGCCAGTGCTGTCCTCAGGCATAGGTAAGCTGGTGCTCCAGCCAGTGCCGTCCTTGGGCATAAATAAGCAGGTGCTCCATCCAGTGCCATCTTCGGGCATAAGTAAGCAGGTACTCCAGCCAGTGCTGTCCATGGGCATATGTAAGCAGGTGCTCCAACCAGTGCCGTCCTCGGGCATAAGTAAGCAGGTGCTCCAATCAGTGCCATCCATGGGCATAAGTAAGCAGGTGCTCCAGCCAGTGCTGTCCTCGGGCATAGGTAAGCAGGTGATCCAGCCAGTGCCATCCATAGGCATAAGTAAGCAGGTGCTCAATCCAGTGCCGTCCATGGGCATAGGTAAGCAAGTGCTCCAGCCAGTGCCATCCATGGGCATAGGTAAGCAGGTACTCCAGCCAATGCCGTCCTCAGGCATAGATAAACAGGTGCTCCAGCCTGTAGCTTCCTCGGGCATAAATACGCAGGTGCTCCAACCAGTGCCATCCTCGGGCATAGGTAAGCAGGTGCTCCATCCAGTGCCATCCATCTATCCATCCATCTATCCATCTATCTATCTATCTATGCTGTCTGTTTGCCTGTCTGTCCATCATCCATCCCCCCATCCATAACCAGCCACCAGTCACTCATTGGGAAGCCTTTTCCCTTCTGTGTTTTGCCTGCTACATGTTGTGAGCACAGTGCTTTGTGAGAGCAGAGTAGTACCCTGCTTCCTCTCTCCCCCCAGGCTCCAGAGCTGCACCGAATGCTGCGGCGCCGGCCAGTGCTGCAGCAGCTGGACATCCGGCCGCTGAAGGCGATAGTGTCTTTTCCAAAATTTTGCCAGGGGGTGCAGCAGAGCAAGCCGGCAAACTGGGTGATGGTATGACACAGCAGAGCAACACAAGCCTCTGTGTCTGTGATCAGATGGTCGCCGCTTTGAGCCCAGCCTTGGCTGAATAGTCTGCCCTTCGCTGCCCTTTGCTGCCAAGCTTGCTCTCACCTACATGTGTGACATGGGGAGCAAGATGGGGTTGGCGAAAAGAGAACTTCCGCATAGAGATCAATAAAGTGTCATTATTTTTATTATTATTATTATTATTATTAAAAGGCATCACAGACACAGAAATCATGTAGAAATTGACCCAATTAAGCTCCTTCAGACAGAGCTAGGAATGTATTAGAATGCATGCATAGTTCGTTTAGTAAAATGGTAATGGTCAGTGGTAAGTCATAGTACATATAAATAAAATTGCTTATTAATAAAATGCTTTGATGTACTTATAACCAAAAACAGCTATATTCATGACTGAGCATTATCAGGCTGATAGATCCAATCGAAACCTTTTAATGTTTTATGGGTGCCTAATCAATTATTAAATATTACAGAACTATAATTATTACTGAAGAGCTTTGGTCTGAAGTGGACAGACTGAGGTCTCCTGTGTAAATAATCCATGCTGTCTCTGTCCTTGCCAGCCATGTCAGCTATTGGCAAGAAATTCACTTCTTTCTGGTGAGCGTCAAAAGGGTGAGTATCGGTGTGTGCTAGACAGAAACGGCGGAGTAGGTGTGTGCTTTTCTGTGTGTGTGGGGGGGGGGGAGCAGTTATACCTTACGTCCCCACGAAGTGATAAAAACCTGTTAATTGAATGTTGTGGGGACCATTTTTTCAGTCCCCACAAGGGGAAATTCAGTTTTATAGAAATCTGTGACTGCTTTCAGAAAACTGAAAATTCCAGAAGTCTTGTATTTTGTTTGTTTACTTATGGTTAAGTTTAGGGCTGGGTAGGGGTTAAGGTTGTTGTCATAGCTGGAATAGGGTTAAACCCATAGAAATGAATGGGGAGCCCTCACAAATATATGAGTACAGGTCTATGTGTGTGAATGTGAGTGTGTGTCCCCGGGTGGGTGGACAGGCAGTAAGTGAGATTCCGCATATGGTACTGGAAGTGTCACTGGAAGGCCAGTCTGAAATTGCAGACACGTGCTTCATGTATGCTGACATCCAGTTTTACTCTAAGTAAGAAAGCACACATGCAGACAGCAGCACACGCGCCTGGTTGGCTTTTTATGTGCACTTTCGTATTTGTTTACTGCTGGCCCATGTAAGCGTACTGATTCACCTCACCTTTGATGGCCTTTTTATGCACCTTTATGCACAATTATATGTTTTACGCTCTTTTCATTGTACTACTATTTACTCTACTATTACACCTATGCCCAGTACCTGTCATCTTCTCTCTGAAAAATCAATTGAACAAATGTTTTGTTTACTTGAGATACATTTAGAATTGAATGCCTTGTCATGGAAAAGAAGGCTTAACAGGTACATTTCACCTTGTGTCCTGCAGGTCTGGTGAAAGAGAGCAACAGGAGGCTTTGTACTAGAAAAACCTATGATCCCACCTTCACCCCCCCATCTGAGAAAGACAGGCGGGGGCAGCAACTCCCAAGCAGTGTGAGTGCCGCAAGCTTCACTCTGTTTTTCCACAAATTCATATCAAATTTTTAAATTTATTAATAGGGACAAAATCCCTATAGCTATTTCTCTTTGTACTGTCCTTAACAAGATTATTATTATTATTATTATATTATTATACAGGAAGCATTTGACCTAGTCTTGCTAGCTCTAGCTATGCTGGGGCTTTTAAGTTATAGTGGTATTTTAAGTTAATCCGGTATTTGTATAATTATTTATCCTACACTAACATAGCCGTAATAATACAGCTTTACACAGGAACAAATTTCCCTAACCTTCTTGCATGTAGCTAATTTATTTTCTTAGGAACTGCTGGCAGTTGCTGTACTTTGTAAGCTACCTGCAGGAATATCTCCAGCAGAAGACTTTAGCTTTAATTCTTTAGCTTTTGTCTTTCCTGTGACTTTGTAAAAGTTACAATCATTTTCTCACTTTCTCATTTTCCACACTCACCTCATAAAATTCATCCACACAAGATGTTTTTAAAGACCTGTCTTTGCACCATGACTCTCAGAGCATGCTTGTGCTCTGATTGGCTAATGTCCAAATTCTCCCAGAAAACCTGGCCAGTCAGCTGAGTGTGGAGGGGATCAGTCTTCCAGTTGGTTGGCTAATAGAGGTAGTATTCTCATGTTTTTGGATTAGTTCAGTATTCTTTTTATTGTTTATTGGATTTTAATACTGGGTTTCAGACAGCAGAAAATTATCGGATTATTTGAAATCATCGCTGTTCACTTGGTTTAGATATAGTATTCACCTGTTTGAGTTGTGGTCATCAAATAGACAAGCTAGTTCAGTTTTTCTGCTTACCTATAATTTGAGGGAGCCCAACCTCCCACCAGCCAAATCCATTCCGAATATGTAAGATCACTTATAGGTGGGATACGAGTTATCGATGCATCATTTGGCCTGGTGCTGTATCTTACTGATTTCCCTTATCGGCTCTGTCACTGGGCCAAGCCAGCAGCAAGAGGCTGCCCTGTTACACATTCAGCTCCAGCTTCTCCCTCTGGAATAATGTCACAGAACTAAGCGCAGCTCACATGGCTGCTCTGCCACTCAGCAGAGACCACTCTAGCCTTTCACTTCACAAGCTCTTGGCTTAAATGGGTCATCCTGGTGATCTGTTCTGGCCAGGTAAAACAGGCAGGACCTCTTTAACAAAGTGCAGCAAGTCAGAAAGCCAGTCAGTTAAATATCTGTGTTGCCACCTCATTTATCTTGCTTTTGTACTATAAAATGTAAGATACTGACTCATAGGACCATCACACATAGTAATACGTAGTACAAGTTAGATTTGAGCTTTATTTACTTTATTTCATAACTGAATATTTATTAGTAAGGAGTCCAGCCTTGGGGGTGGCTTGGTGGTGCTGTGGTCAGCACTCTTGCCTCACACCTCTGGGACTAGGGTTCGAGTCTCCACTCAGGTTCCATACATGTGGAGTTTCTCTCCGTGTTGTCATGGCATTTCCTCCAGGGACTCTGATTTCCCCCCTACAGTCCAAAAACATGCTGAGGCTGATTGTGGTTACTAAATTGTCCGTAGGTGTGTGTGTGTGTGAGTGAATGGTGTGTGGGTGCCCTGCAATGGGTTGATGCCCTATCATGGGTTGTTCCCTGCCTTGCACCCGTAGCCTCCAGGATAGGCACTGGACCCCCTGCAACCCAGAATAGGACTAGCGGTTACAAAGAATGGTTGGATGGAGTCCAGCCTTTCAGGTTTAAATATGCCCATGACCCCCAATCAGGTGTGAGGGGGTTGGCTTCCAATCACACTGCAGTGCAAGTCTGCGGAGGAGGGGTAGGCTTCCAATCACACTGCAGCACAGGTGTGTGTGTGTGTGTGTGGGGGAGGGGCAGGCTTCCAATCTCACTGCAGCACAGGTGTGTGTGGGGGAGGGGCAGGCTTCCAATCTCACTGCAGCGCAAGTTTGTGGAGGAGGAGCAGGCTTCCAATCTCACTGCAGCACAGGTGTGTGTGGGGGAGGGGCAGGCTTCCAATCACACTGCAGCACAGGTGTCTGGGGGAGGGGCAGGCTTCCAATCTCACTGCAGCACAGGTGTGTGTGGGGGAGGGGCAGGCTTCCAATCTCACTGCAGCACAGGTGTGTGAAGGAGGGGCAGGCTTCCAATCACACTGCAGCATAGGCATGGGGTAGTGATATATTAAGAATGGGATGTCATTAAAGTTCATGTGTGTGCAAAGGCAGGTGTCCCAGTACTTTTGGCAATATAGTGTAGCATTGTTGTGTTGAAGCTTGTAATATTGATCTGGTGTACTGATCAGCCTGTATCCCAGTTTAAGGCCCAGGCCTCAGTAGATCAACTTTAATTGGATACAGGTGGATGGATAATTCTAGGTTAGTGATTTTAGAAAGCTTTATATGTAAATGAGATTTTCTAACACATGGGGTATTTATTTCCAAAACCTTTTGGGGCAGTGTAGACAGAAGATCAGTCTATGATAAATGCTGGATTTCTAGACTTGTGCCACACCCTCCAACGGTGGCTGACCACAATTTATCGAAAATGGATTATTGAAAAGGGATGAATGGAGGCCGGCCAGGTGCTCAGATGTGCTCTGGTTTAACACGTTCAATCCTGTCATTTTGTCATTTCCTGCATGATAGAACTGACATCAATAATAATGAAATGGAGTTGCACCAACTGGGTATGTCACTTAGGTGCCCTGTAGGCCTGTCAGTGAATGAGGTGCTGTTGGTAATTCTTCTGAACTGGAGCTCGAGTGCCTTATCACATATAACAGAGTAAACCATACGCAGGGTATGAACTGCGTGTAAAATGAGATTCATTGAAGGTTATTGCATTTTTTTCATTTTTAAGATCAAGGCAAGTTACTTTATTGTCATTACACACACATGAACTGAAACAATGTCAGCAATATTGTATAAATATGTCCTCAAGCTTAGCACATTTTTGATTAGCTTAGCCTTTAACACCATATTTAACATTTTTAAACTTTTTATTTATACTTTGGGCTGTTCCCTGTATTTTGATGTTCACACATTCATCCCTAGTTCACTGTTAGCTGTCGCCATGTGGAAAGGGATCTGAGTTCGCACCGCAGGAACTTTTTTCCGGAACCAGGAGCCTTTTTGTGTTCATAATGCCAGTTCCGGAACACTTTTTCAGTCCCTACTCCAGACTTGGACTGCGGTATACTAGTATGTCCCATGGAAGGGATGGTGTAAAGGAAAAGTCGTAAGGCCTAAAAAACAACCGCGATGCTAAGAGAACCCGACTGCACTTACACTAGACGACGCAGATATGTAACAGCAGATGTTATTCACATGGGTCTGCCTTGTGGAATTATGGCTGTGTCTTTCTCATGTGCTGCAAATATATTTTTGAGACATTTTTACAGTTTAAAACCATTTTAACCAAGGATTGTTAATGTGTGGTCTCATTAGCTGACTGTGATTAGCTGTTAGTTTTGTGTATTTAACAAAACATGAGTAGCTAAGATACAGTGTTGCCAAGACTTAGACTATAATTCAGTAACAAATATTATTTTTCTCACATGACTTATTGATGACATTTAGCTTACTCCTTAGCACTATCTAGCCAAAATAATATCGTAACACAAGTGTTTCAGATCTATTTTATACGAAACACAACTTGCCACTGAATGAGTTAGTGAATGAATCAGAATGAATCTTTAAGGTGAACTGAATCAAACAGACTGTGTCCCAAAAAGAGTCATTTCACCCGCTGGGACACAACTGGGACACAAATGTGAGGAGACAGAACCAGATTCCCTTAGCAAACCATCATCATGGCAAAGAGAAGAGACTCAGTCCTAATGAAGGAGAAGCGTGTTGCTCTTCATAACTCAGGGAAAGGGTATTAAAAATAGCTGCACACCTGAAAATGCCCGTTTCTACAGTTAGGGCAATAATAAAAAAGTGGTCATCAACTGGAACTGTGATAAACTTGCCTGGAGAGGACCCAAGTTAATTTTACCCCCACGTACAGCAAGAAGGATGGTAAGAGAGGCAAAAATATCTACAAGGTTCACTGTTGGGGAATTGCAAGAAAAAGTAAAATCCTGGGGTTTGTGTATAAAGAAGGATGGCTGTAATGAAAAGAACCTTGTCCCAGCTGTCAGATATGGTGGAGGTTCTCCACCAGAAAACTAAAACTGGGTCATTACTGGATCTTCCAACAGGACAGTGATCCGAAACACACATCCAAATCAACCCTGCAATGGTTAACTGACCACAAAATCAAGGTTCTGCCATGGCCATCTCAGTCCCCTGAC
>JAAGVU020000123.1:13785930-13796985 GCA_011763525.2 Mormyrus iriodes | reverse complement strand
GTTTGCTCTCCCCAAGGCCGAGGCCTCCCCTCCCCTGTTGCACAAGGCCAATGATGTCTCTGTGTCTGAGGTCTGCCTCTGCCTGCTGAATAGCTGCAGTTGGGGTCCACCTTTTTCCAGTCCCAAGAGTAGGAGCTGCTTGGGCCGCGCAGGGGTCTCTGGATCCTGTGAGTGTCATCTCCACCCTCACTTTGGAACACTTGAGATCCTCTGCGATGCTGGACACAGGAAGTTCAAGCACGCCTCTTCCATACAGCCCGATGTTACTGAAGCATCTCGGGAGCCCCAGCCATATAAGTGATCATTTTATTGCTAACTCAAACAAGTTTTTGCTGTGATGAAGATGAGGAAGAAAATTATTACATTTCAGTGGATATTTTAATACGCTGCTGGGATCTTTTACAGGAGCTGCATCGACGAAATCAACTCCATCAAGATCCAGCCAAGACCAAAGCCCTACAGACTGTTCTGGAGATGAAGGTGAGGACCCAGTCTGTTAACGAGCTGTGGCTCACAGTAAAAACCCAGCGACACGTAGAGAAACCTGGGAACACAAACCTTCAGTATAAGGAGAAAAGTGCAAGTAAATTTCTATCAATTTGAAATCCTTATACCCACTGATGTAATGCCATGTTAGGACTCTAGTGGGAGCCAAAGAGGGTGATGCTTGGGTGATGTGTGTGAGCTAGTGTGGCTGAGAGACTGAAGGAAGAGTGATGAGTCAGTATTGGGCCCAGGGCAAATTACTGAAGAGAAAAAGCGAGGGGGAGGCAGACTTTTAGCCTCAGCAGAAATACAGCTCAGCAGCAAAAAATGGGGTGAGCAGCACGGGCAGATCACATGGCCCTGAAAGGAACTGAAAGCTGCCTCCCCCAGCTAAGAGCTGCACAACGCTAAGGCTGGCTGCAAGCGGCGTGATGGTAAGAGCTGCTGCTTTTACATAGAATGTCCTGTAGCCACTATGTTTTTTTTATGATTTTTTTAAACTTCTGTTTAGTTCTTGAACGAAAGTCTATGGTTGTTTTTGAAGCAAACAAATATTTCCATATTACTGTAATAGTCACAGGGGAATATATGTTGCAGTTCCCTAGATAAGTCTGTGGGCTTGTTTTTAAGGAGAAGTTGGGTTCTGAAATAACTGAGTGAGCACTTCATAATCAAGCTAAGTGACCCCAAGTCTGTTGTGGTATTCTAGCTTTTCGGTCATTTTTGTTTAGCTTATAGCAAGAAAACAATTTTGGTAGGTTTAAGGAAATGTTATAGGAAGGCACTATGGTTGTCAAGCATTTATCTTGAATTAACAGAAATTACAGTTTGTTTTTCATCATTTGTTGAGAAGTGGGACATGCCAAATGCCACTTGTACCAAGAAGCACTTATACATACATAAATCTGAAAGCAGCGAACAAATGTCACTTACAACCATAAAATACCATAGTCCACTCTGTAATTTAAATGTATAATATTTGTATTTTGTATTTGTGTTAGTTTGGCTTTAATTTGCTAACATTATATTAACATTTATTTAGTCAATTTGTTAACAGCTATACCAGGTCAAAGAGTATGATTTCTATCATGTCCTGTGTAATGATTACTTATTTGTATAATTTATTGGTTATCCTAAGTAAAAAACTGTTAATAGAACTAGCTTTGGGTATAGCCAGCTGAGTATGTGTTACACCTTCAGAAAGAAGAGCATGACTTCACTTTCAGCTAAGGCCCAGGTTTCAGGTGAATGATGTCATACATTCCACATCATTCATAAGCGACAAACCTTCCCTTCTGCAAAATGCGCAAATGCACTAGAAAGATGCATAGAAAGTCACAGTGAATCTTTTGTGCTCCTTACGAACAAATTAGCCAGCTTCTTGGAGTTTTCTCATGTCGTGGGGGAAGTAGGAAGTGGAGTTGTGAGAAAAGCACAGTCAGTCAATAAGCTGACCCTTCTGTGTGGGAACTCTGCCAAGAACTGAAGCTGACAGCGGACAACAATATGGCATTTACAGTCTGGCAAATGCAAGTAATGCAGTAAGTGCATTTCCAAAAGAGAGGTCATTAGCATGAATTAAATAGAGAGCTGATGCAATTGACATGCGACATCGTAACGATTAGGGAAGCAAAATCATAAAGGGGCTCATGTTTTAGTGTCAGTGTCCACTTGCTTGTCCGTTCCCTGGTACTGAGGCTTTCTCAGACCTGTGCAGCTTGTTGTGTTTAAGGCTGCCTTTACCGATGAGCCAGTTATGCTCTCTGGAAATTGAGAGAGACGTTGAGCCTCACAGGACCGGGACGTGTAGCGTGCCAAATCCAAGAGACATACTATTACTTATTTAAAGACCTGCGTGGAGGCGTACTGTAGCTCCTGGCCGAGCGGATGCTGGGCTTTCACATTGAGCCTCACCATCTGTGCACCTAACTGTGCCTCCAGTCTGAACTTACAAGGGTCCATCAACCAAATGGTAATTCGAGCTGTGTTTTATGGTATGTTGCATCATATGTTATGTTCGTACATGACTGCTGTACCTTTTTGGCTCCGGGTTATACGTTTGCAAAAATGTGTCACTGTGGAATGCGCTGGTATATTTGCTTTATTGCACTTTGTTTTAAGCTTAGTACGTTTTATAGGATTTTTTAACTCTACGTTTGGCAGTATTCATCTTGCAACTTTCACGTGTAGGATACTAAGATTGCATCTTTGGAGAGGAATATCCGTGACCTGGAGGATGAGATCCAGTTGCTGAAGGCGAATGGGCTCCTGAACACGGAGGATCGGGAAGAAGAGATCAAACAGATGGAGGTCTACAAGAACCATTCCAAGTTCATGAAGAGCAAGGTACAGTACTGCATTTTCTGAATCCTGGCAATGTTTCTTTGATGCTCAATAATCATTCTAGAGAACAGGGGTCACAGAATTTACTTGGCACTTATGGTTTTTGTATAAATTGCAGAATGTTGGCCTAAAATCAATAAGTTCTATCTCTGTGTTAAAGAAAATTCATACCCTGTGCCATAGAATTACTTCTTACAGACCGAAAAACAACAGCTATGACTCCTGAGTCAGTCCATTTTATTATTGGTTATGGTGGGAAAAAACACATGAACAGATTGTAAGTTTTCCGTTTTTGTGTTTTGGGTGTTTTTTTTAAGATGAACCTTCAAGCTTTTACTTTCATAGGGGTTAATGTATTGTGCTTTTTCACGCTTTACTGGCAGAAAATCTATTTTGATTAATGAGGCAGTTTTCATTACTCTAGCAGATAAATCGCCTTCCGGGCGGGTTTGTTCACCAGTGCTCAGTTGGGCTTCATGGCTAAAACTGGTTACTATTTAACCTGCTGTTTTCTCAACTTGTTTGTTCAGTACTAGTGCCATCAATGATGGTGATTCTTGCTGTGGATATGCTGGGTGTTCCATTTTTGTGGTGTATTGTGAAATTAGGATGAGTGGGTATAGAAAATGGATGGATGGATGGATTGTAAATTGTCCCTCCCACTCCACCTTGCATCATATAAACATCTCTCAGTAGCAATGTCTTTTGCCCTTTGTTATATTAGAAGTCACTCAGGCAGCAGAATATTGCAGCAGTGTATGTTTTCAATTGACCCTTTTCAGAAGTATTGTAGATGTGTATAATGTGCTTTAGGACCATAAATTGCTGATAATGTTGGGAGATGCTCAGAGTGCTTTGACCACGCCTGTGGTGAATTGGCAGCCCTGCTCCTGGTACTTGCTGCCGCTCAGCACTTCGGTCCGGTTCTCCCACTTTCACCGTTATGGAGCCCCGCGGAGCCCTCTCTCCATTGCCTCTTCTGATCTTGCAGATCGATCAGCTGAAGCTTGAGGTGTCGAAGAAGGAGTCTGAGCTCCTTGCCTTACAAACGAAACTTGAGACGCTGAACAATCAAAACTCGGACTGCAAGCAACACATCGAGGTGCTAAAGGAATCTTTAACTGCCAAAGAACAGCGGGCTGCTATTCTTCAAACTGAGGTAAGCTCCCGCCATAAAGCTCACTATAATAACTGCTGATACTGTACAGAATGCAAGCCTCTAGACAACCAATGATTTAGCTATTAACAGCTTATAAAAACCTGTATGTAGGTACTTGATACACTTGAGAAAACAATAGCTGCAACTTGTTGAAAGTCAAGGGCAAATTTAACTCCCATTGAAGGACACCTGTAAATAGAAAGTGAACCACATAGCTGTGTATGTTGATGCAGGGATCCACTCTTCCTGTAAACATGGAGAGTGTTTCTCTAATCAGTAGCATTATCTTAAAGTGTGCAGTTTGGTTTACTAGTTAGCTAAGGCGTGCATCAACATTTTAAATTTTGCTTTCCATATAAAGGGATTAATAAATGTCAGTTATATCAATCGGTGAACATGTAATTTCAGGGAGGGGTAAGGTTCTGGACTACACAGGTGATGAGTTACCATTGGGAAACACTTCTTTTTTGAGTGGTATCACTTTTTAAAAAGTTTTTTATGTATTACTTCACTGATCTCATGATACATAGTAAAAACGTATTTCCCAGAGATTTTTTTCTAGAGGCTTGTCAAGACTAGACCAGGGAGCAAAATTAAAACTTATAATGCAATTTTGTGGAGACTGGAAGCAGAAAGAGTAGATGGCTTAGGGGATATGACAAGACCTTAGGGAGCCTTTTCTCATCTATAAATTAAACTGAAACACTTTTCTGATGGTAGTTTGAGAACACTGATGACTCATCATTGGCTTCATCAGTCATCTTAAGAAATATTGTGCTTATCCTGACTTTGTAGCCGTTCATGTTAATATCCATAAAAGTGTGATGTCATAGTACACCGTGTGATGCAATGTGAGCTGGAGCAAGATTGATTAAGTCACTGTGAGATTATTTGATTTTTACTTAATCCCAGTAAGAACAGCATTATAGAAACAGGGTTCTTACATACCTTGATTGCGAATATTCTAAAATATTTTTGTGAAAAATGAAACTCAGTTGTCATGCGTATTTTAGCCATAAGCTGTG
Organism: Mormyrus iriodes; assembly: GCA_011763525.2. Lineage (NCBI taxonomy): Eukaryota > Metazoa > Chordata > Actinopteri > Osteoglossiformes > Mormyridae > Mormyrus > Mormyrus iriodes. The sequence goes on along the minus strand of JAAGVU020000123.1, from coordinate 13,791,972 downwards.
GTTTATATGTGTTTACATAAATCTCCTTGTTGTTTTCATGAGGGAACATTCTGGAACACTATTATACTGCTGTGTTGTCAGCATTAATGATTAGCAGCCCACCCTCTCAGAGCAGAGAGCCCCAGCCTGGGAGCTACAAGGCAAAAAGCAATGCCCCCCACTGAGCCTACCACGACAGTGCACTTGTTCGTTTTATTTCGTCCCAGCGCTTCCCCTACGATTTGCTGACTAACATGAAACAGTATTCCAGCTGACAATGTTCTGCATTGAAAAAGGCTGTTATTAATTTATTCCTTGACATTGCATTGCAAGTCAGAACTTCAGCTCAAGGATCCTTAACACTTGCTCATGCGAACAGCAGTAAGTGCAGACTGTTATGCCATGCTCTCCTGAAGGCATGAGATTCATATAATTATTTCACTCTCTATGAGAAAAATAAATGTGATATTTTAAGCAGCTGCTTCTATTTAATTTGTGATAATTTAGTTATGCTTTTACTTAGACTAAAGCAGTTCAGACTATTTTAGCAAAGTGCAAAGAAGTGAGGGTTTCAGAAATGTAATCCCAAGTAACTCTTAATTAAACCAGTAAATATTATTGTGTTGCATGTTTGGGTGATGTGTAAAATGTGAAGTGAAACTCAAATCAAAAATGACTCTTAACCCTTTAAAAGCGACTCTTAATATTAACCAGCTCATGGCATTCCAGTGTGACATGGATTGTGTGCCAGTCTTATAGATGGATCTACCACAGCAGCGTTCAGCGCTCACACAAAGCGATACAGTACAATAAAGTGATTGTGTCTGACAGGCATGGCCGCCGCCGGCAGTATTGCCTGGCTATATACTTTTTCACAGAGCACATGGCATTTATTTCGTTTAGAAGGCTTGAGTAACCTGTAATGAAAACTTAATTTTATGTGGTGAAGAACCTGATTGCATCTCCTGCGATACATGAAAACATTTGACTTTAACGATGAGTTAGATACGACGTGCTGCACCGTTTGAGTCCTGTGCATGAGTACCATGGTGGTGCGTGTGCGCTGTGCTGTAGTAGAGCACAGAAGAATGTTCCTCATCACCACCGCCACTTGGATCATAATTTAAAACAATGTAAACCGTAAATGATCAGAAAGTGCCCCACTTATTCACCCTAGAAATTATAATTGTGATAATTGTCTTAATGGGAGTTCAGGCTTCTTGAGCCCCAAAGAGGGTTTTGGGTTCACCAACCATAGAAAAAAATATCTGTGGGAAACCATTACATTGCCGGGCCACCCACACTTTGACTTCTGACTCTGCTATTGAGATTAATAGTTCAAATATAACTTAATTTAAAATTGTGACATGAAGTACAGTAAAAAATTTGCAATTGTAATGAGGGAAATGCCGTGTTGCCTTCTGTATTGCTGAAGGAAGGAATTAGGTCACACTATTAGTCAGAGGAAACTCTTCTAATAAAAATTGCCAATGAACAATCAAACCAACAATGCTGACAGAATAAGTTGTACGTAATCACCGATGCAAATTAGATGCTAGCTTTACAGGTTTCTCTTCATTACACAAACAGTTCTGGTAGTATTAGCCATAATGAGTATTGAATGCTGTTTGTTTATTCTGGGATACTGTAAGGTCTCTGATTCTTATATTGCCGCATTTCCTTTTATGTTAAATCTGCGTTAGTTTAGCATTCTCTTAAAGACGTCACCAGGTAATTAAAACTTTACGAAACGACAGCTGCTCCATATAGCTGATTTTAAGTAGGTAGGTGAAGTACATTATTTATGTTATATATAATGACGATTAAGTAATACTCTTCATTCTTACCTAGGTGGATGCTTTGAGGTTGAGACTGGAAGAGAAAGAAGCCTTCCTCAACAAGAAGACAAAACAGCTTCAGGACCTCACAGAGGAGAAAGGCACGTTGGCTGGAGAGATCCGGGACATGAAAGACATGCATGAAGTCAAGGAACGGAAGATCAACGTCCTTCAGAAGAAGGTAGATCTGAGGACATCTGGTATCATCTCATTTCCTTACTTTGTTTCTCAGCCTGTCCCTTTTATCATGTTATTCTGGTTATTCTAAATTAACAAAAGTGTTAAAGAACTTTACGGGCAAGGGCTCTCGATTTACCATTTAGATAATAAACATACTGTAAATATGCTGTTAGACACTAATAATTACACATATTATTTACTATAATAAAAGATGTATATATACAGGGCTTTAGATAACGGGCACGCCTGGGTATTTTCTCCCAGCCAAATCTGTACTGGCAGTTCGGTGCTGTCTGGACGTTTATTACGCCACAGTTTGATAAGTGAATTTGTAGTACGCCACGGGGAAGGCCTGTCTTTGGCCAAAGTTGACAAGCCCAACATGTAACAGTGACATGTTCTTATCTATAGATACATATCACATGATTCTGATCTGCACACAGCTGTATCAGCTGCGGATTTTTCCCTTGGAGTGCATGACTTGCATGATAATTCATCCTGGTGACTGAAGCTCAGGCAAAAAAAAGTGCCAGCGTGGCCAGTCAGCTCGATTTGTGTGGCTGTAGGGTGACGTCAGGTGTTATATTATTGGCTGTCCGTCAGTGCAGCACACGGGATTTAGTTCAGGAAATCATAAATGAAGTTTTGACCAAGACCATTTGAGCATCGTAAAATGGATCATTATTTTTTAACTTCTGTTTCCAGTATCAAGTCTGTTGGATCACTGGTATAGGCAGGATAACTCAAATGATTCCAACTGGCACAAGAATGGAGAAATGTCCTTCTGAGTTAATGGATAGGATGCACTTTTCACCTACGGTTTATACAGACAGACTTGCAACTGTTTGTACAAACAGCGACCTTTACATCCCTCAGCCTGGGCATTGAAAGTATGTGTACAACAGAATAAAACTGGAAGATTACCAAGTAACTACAATATTATTATTAGACATTTCAGTTAGAGAACCAAGTTAGAATGGATTGGAAGCTCAATAAGGAAAAGTCAGGTCAGGTTGGGGAGCATGCACTGGTACAGTGCTACAAGATACACTACGGACAGGACCAGATGGGTGCTGACCCTGACACTACTAACTTCATAAGGATCACCAGAGACATGGATGTTGCTGCTAATTTTAAGTGAGCCTCTCAACGTGGTTGATATTCTCTCCATAGACACACACACTGTTGATGGCTGTGCCCAAGAGGTCATTAAAGGCCTGGATCTTGGCTTTAATGCAGGTCACTTGAAATGCCAGAAACTCACACTCCTCACTCAGTCTCTCAAGAGCCCAGATCAGAGCCTCCATTAACTTTGTAGATCACAGCATCATTGGCAAAGTCAAGATCGGTAAATCTTTCCTCACCATCAGATGACCCACAGCCACTGGACTGTACAACCCTGCCCAGCACTCAGTCCAAGCAAACACCCCTGACAAACCCCAACATCCACTGGTTCTGCCTCCACTCTGCACAGCACTCACAATACAGGTGTACAGGCCGGCCATAACATCCAGCAACTTCAGGGGGATCCCACAAAGTCTCAGGATGTCCCACAGGGCAGCTCAATCAACTGAGTGGAATGCTTTTTAGGAAAATTAACAAAAGCTGCAAAGAAACCCTGCTGATTGCTGATATTTGCATTTGCGCTCGATGAAAACCCTCAGTGCCAGGATGCAGTCGATGGTGGCTTCTTAGGCATAAAAGCTTTAGTTGACGCAATATAGGCGATCACCCTTCCCTTTCCAGATAGGGACAACAAGTTCCGTTTTCAAGTCAGCTGGGATGATGCCCCTCTCCCAAACTGAAGCCAAGATTGCTTGCAATGCCAGAAGGAAAGCCTTACCACCAGCCTGAAGAAGTTCACCCCGGATACCACAGACCCAGAGATGTCCAACGTCTTAGTTGGAAGATCAGCCTAAAATAGCTGACCCAACGGGTCACAGCTGCAGTGTCATCTGTAAGGACCACTCCATCACCTGCCGTGACTGTGACTCTCCAAGGAAAAGATTCGGATGTACGTAATACTTCAGTTCCACTGTAAGTATGACGTGGGTCTCTAGACCACAGATGGTGTGTCACTTGCTCCCAGATTCCTCTAAAAAACGCCTCCGTATCTGCCTTCAGAGCCCTTGCAGCCATCCTGGTCAGTTGCCAGTACAGACAGAAGTTCCTCACACAAACTGTGTGCAAACTCATTTGAAACAGCCTGACCTTGGAGTCTGCCAGGTCCAGCCTCATTCTCCTAGTAGTTGGTAGCTTACTGTACCTAAGCTGAATCTTCAGAGTGGCAACAGCAAGTCTGTGGTCAGAATTCACAAAATGGGTGCTTCTTTAGACCCTGCAGTTCTGTAGGAGCATCCAGTGTCTGCACACAAAGATTGGGTTGATCTGCTTTGCCACACCATCAGTATTGGACTGCCAAGCCCAACGATGCTCAAGGCACCAAAACCAGGATCCAGTGATCTGCAGACCCTGCCCTTTTGCAAAGGCATGGAACATAGAGCAACTTTCACCATGGTCGCCAGACCTGTGGAGACTGACACAGTTCTCACAGCCAGCCCCATCAGTACCAGTGGTCACCTTAAACTCACCTATGACCACAGGAGTATCACCTCATGGGTACATATCCACCAACAAGCAAAGTTATGAATAAAATGTATCCCTCATCAAGATTTCACTCACTGCAGTCGGAGCATGCCACCACTGAAATGCAGAGTTACGAAGCTTCCCCGACGGTAGAGGAAGATAATCATCATGCCGAAGAGACTAGACATTGTACACACCTACCGGGACGGGCTGCCTCAAAGCAGGACCCGAGTGCCGCCGTGCGGCAGGCAGCGCCTTGGCACCGAGCCCCAACAGGCCTGACCCCATTAGCTCCCTGGTGGTTTTAACTCCTCCAGGGATGATACTCTTGAGGGCTTTCCCACAACCCCTTCATGATGCATGCAGCCTACCTGTGGGCGCCTGCAGCAGAACTACCCCCGCAGAGAGCAGAAAAGAGTCCAGTCTGTTGTCTTGAAGCTCGGTGAAGATTTTTATGGTGGCTGGAGTGGCAATCCCACCACCAAACCCAAGATTTTTCCCTGCAAGTTGGAGGACCATTTGTAGGGCTAGCTGCAGTTTAACTTCATACCCAAGACACAAACTCAACAAAGTGAAGGAAAAATAAGTGAGACAATTCTCAGTCTAGCCTTGTATGATGATATTCTACTCCTCCAAAAATTTGAAGCTACTAGTAAGTTATTTTACATTTCTTTGAAAGTGAACAAAAGGAATTCTAGATTCAAGAAAAAATGCAAACCTCTTCTATATTGCCAAATACCCGTCAGAGATGTATACTGGCCAGAGACTGCATTAGACTTTCGTATTGTCCAGACAGGGTCGTAAATATTCCATCATAATCTATTATTACCCGTCATTTTAATCTTCATTAATAAAAATAATAATAAAACATATTTAATAGTATTTTCATTCATTCATTTCATTTTTAAATAATTAATGCAGAACAAGCTTATTGATTATGCATTTATAAGGGCATGGCGAGAGAAGTTTAACAGAAACACCAATCATGTGGTTACTTTTCATGTCAGCACCACATGAAGTGGATGACTGATTTCTTTTTCTAAAGTGACAGTGTATCATAGCTTGCCCTGTAGCCAGTGCTACTAACTCGACCACTTTTTTCAATAGCTTATCAGTAGCACAGCTACTTTTAAAACGCTGTAGCTTTTCCAGTAACAATTTTTTTTTTAACAAATGCCGATGTAGCATGGTAAAATGCTACATTGTTAAAAAATGCGAATTATGACTGATGGACCGTTCTGAAAACGCAAATATGTGGCCACGACTGTGCTGCGTCTGGCAAGTTCTGCCCGGCATGAGTGTATGACAGTTTCCGCCCCAAGTGCAGGCACTGAGACGTAGGCATCCCCGAGAGACGCTCATTCATTCCTCTCATAAGAACAAAGAACATAAATGTACAAACGAGAGGAGGCCATTCGGCCCATCAAGCTCGTTTGGGGAGAACTTAACTAATAACTCA
>JAAGVU020000123.1:13769564-13785830 GCA_011763525.2 Mormyrus iriodes | reverse complement strand
GATTGGTTGATTAGATAATTGCATTAATGAGAAATTGAACAGGTGTTCCTAATAATCCTTTAGGTGAGTGTAGTTGTGTGAACTTCATCAAAACTCTGGCATTTTGGTGTTGCCCAAAGTGGTTGGTTACTTCATGAAGCACTTGCGTTTTTTTTTTGTAATTGTGGGTAGGAACGCAAATATTGGTTACATGTCGTCTGTTTGGTCAGGGTCATATTAGCGGCGCACCCTGTAGCGGTTATGCGCTGTGAGGCTCGTCTTTCCTTCAGTGCACTGTGGAAGCTGAGAGGGGATGCTGCGGAGAGCCTTGCCGTGCGTGTGCTGCTGCTAACCGTACCTTGCTGTTTTTTAACAGGGAGTAAAGCATACATAAGCCCAATTCCTGTGTGCGGTGTGACTGAGTGCCGGCCGACGTCTGCAACACACATGCTCAACAATATAACTCGTTTGTGTGAGCTTCAACTTTCAAACTCAAGGAGATATAAATGGATATTTTGAATGCTGTCATTCAGTTGAACGCCAATTTCACTGAAATCATATTGGCTTTAAAAAAAACCCAGCTCTTCAGTGGGCTAGCCGATTCTCACCCTTCAGTCATTCACCCAAAGAGTTAGCTCTTAGCCGACTCATTCACAAACGACCCATCCATTTACAATGTTTTTGAGAACTTTGAAAGTAAACGCCATACCACCAAAACGTATTTAGGGTAATACAAAAAACCTGCTATGTTCAGGATTGCAAGTTTGGTCTTCCCCAGCGTGATGAAATTGTTGAGAAATGAACTTGCTACATTCATATTTTAATAGCCAGTGGCAATATGGCAAATGGCTAGCAGGAACCTAGAAAATTGGACAAAGCCTTTTACTTATATGTTCCGCAACATTTCTAATTCCTTATTTACAACCTGAATTCCGGAGAAGTTGGGACTTTTTTTAAATTTGAATAAAATGAAAACTTATAGACTTTCAAATCACATGAGCCAATATTTTATTCACAACAGAACATAGATAACATAACAAATGTTTAAACTGGGAAATTTTACAATTTTATGCTTGCTACAGGTCTCAAAATAGTTGGGACAGGGGCAACAAATGTCTGAAAAAGCAAGAAAGTTTAAAAAGATTCAGCTGGGAGAACGTCTAGCAACAAAGTTAATTGATATCAGATCTGTAACATGATTAGCTATAATAGGGATGTCTTAGAGAGGCAGAGTCTCTCAGAAGTAAAGATGGGCAGAGGCTCTCCAATCTGTGAAAGAGTGTGTAGAAAGATTGTGGAATACTGTAAAAACAATGTTCCTCAATGCCAGATTGCAAAGGCTTTGCAAATCTCATCATCTACAGTGCATAACATCATCAAAAGATTCAGAGACACTGGAGATATCTCAGTGCGTAAGGGACAAGGCCAAAGACCTTTATTGGATTCTCGTGGTCTTCAGGCCCTCAGACGACACTGCGTCACTCATCAGCATTATTGTGTCAATGACATTACTAAATGGGCCCAGGAATACTTCCAGAAACCACTGTTGGCAAACACAATCCGCTGTGCCATCTGCAGATGCCAACTAAAGCTCTATCATGCAAAAATGAAGCCATATTTGAACATGGTCCAGAAGCGCCGTTGTGTCCTGTGGGCCAAGACTCATTTAAAATGGACTGTTTCAAAGTGGGAAAGTGCTCTATGGTCAGACGAGTCAAAATTTGACATTCTTGTTGGTAATCACGGACGCCATGTCCTCAGGCCTAAAGAGGAGGGAGACCTTCCAGCGTGTTATTAGTGTTCAGTTCAAAAGCCAGCATCTCTGATGGTATGGGGGTGCATAAGTGCATACGGTATGGGCAGCTTGCATGTTTTGGAAAGAACTATGAATGCTTAAAGGTATATAAAGGTTTTAGAGCAACATATGCTCCCCTCCAGATGACGTCTTTTTCAGGGAAGACCTTGTGTATTCCGGCAGGACAATGCAAAGCCACATACTGCAGCTATTACAACAGCATGGCTTCGTCGGAGAAGAGTCCGGGTGCTGAATTGGCCTGCCTGCAGTCCAGTTCTTTCACCTATAGAGAACATTTGGCGCATCATTAAACGAGAATTACATCAAAGACGACCAGGAACTCTTCAGCAGCTGGAAACCTACATCAGGCAAGAATGGAACCAAATTCCAACACCAAAACTCCAGAAACTCATAACCTCGATGCCCAGACGTCTTCAAACTGTTTTGAAAAGAGGAGGAGATGCTGCACCATGGTAAACATGCCCCTGTCCCAACTATTTTGGGACCTGTAGCCAGCATCAAATATGAAATGAGCTCATTTTGTGCATGAAATTGTAAATTTCCGGTTTAAACATTTGTTATATTGTCTATGTTCTGTTGTGAATAAAATATTGGCTCATGTGATTTGAAAGTCTTTTAGTTTTCAGTTCAGTTTTCGTTTTTAAAAACGTCCCAATTTTTCTGGAATTCGGGTTGTAATTCTGACCAGTATATTGAGATTTCGTTTTCCACAGAATAAAAAACGATGTACCATAATTCTGCCAATAAATACTGGCAAGTTTTACCACTGCAGCCAGCAATATTAGCCAAAGGTATATCGATCAAAGACTAAAAAGTTGTAATTGAGATTCAAAAATAATTCCATCTGCTCAGTTTTTGTTCGACAACTTCAACCTCTTTTCCCATAATTTCTGTGTAACTCCCAAGGGGATCAGTAAGTTTATCAGTATAAGATAACGAGGTCACGCACATGAGATAAAAGACAAGACTAGAAAATGGCTCATTTGCACTCTCACCACGAACTGGACAGGGATGTGAATTACTTAAAGGTACAAAGGATCAGTGTTCTGGTCTGTTTAAATGAGTCAGCTTTCAGATTTTTCTCATTGTTAAAAATATTCCGTCTGAGATGGAAAGTATTTGGTTAATGTGACCCCTGATCCTGGCCAATTCACTTAACTTTCTAAATCCCTGATAGAAAAATGTACTCACTGCCAACGCAAAAAAGCCCAGGCGCTAGATGCATGTTCTGAGTGGATACTTATTAATTGGACTGATGCATGTATGCTTTCTTGTACTCCTGGGGAACTGGAGCATGGGGGTTGCTGCAGTAATCAGGGGCATTGGAAATAGGGGGACGCACCCCCCCCCCCAATATCAGCAGACCCAATCCCCCCCAAATAAATACATAAATAAATATAATAGTGTGTTCCTTATTAGTGATGGTGAAATTACTCTATTTTGGGGCACAGTTCGTTCACCTAGTTCACCTAGAAGATATGTTTGGATTTGTTCACCAACCAGTAGCATTTTGTTTTGCATAAAATAGATCTGCAACACTTGTGTTCTGAAATGTTAAAAAATTGCCTATTATTTAGTGCTAAAGAGTGTGATAAATACCACCAATAAGACATGAGAAAAATAATATTTACTGACTTAGATTATAAGTCTTTCAACATCGTACCTTAGCTACTCATGTTTGTTTAACACAAACCTAACAGCTCATCACAGTCAGCTAATGAGTACAAATGCTGACAAACCTCGGTTAAAATCATTTTAAATCATGAAAATGTGGTATCTCTAAAATGCAGTTGCAGCTTACAGGAAGTCACTGCACATGTAGGCTGTATACGACACCAGTAGATGGTGTATTTCAGTAACGGCCGAGGTATGGCTCTCTCATTCGGTAGCCTGTCTGAGTCTCTCATTCACCGACTCGCTCACCGACTCCTTCGCTCCTTCGGGTCTCTCGTTCACGTTCTGGGGTGTGTTTCCCAAAAGCTGCCGCTTGTAACTCACATAGTTGGACACTTTCAAATGCATGGTATTAATACATTATAAATGTAAATGAATTATTTGAATGATATATTTACACACATGCCTGTTGCACGTCAAAACATTGCTAAATTTGACTTAATTATAAATGGCACAAGTGATACTAAAAGCGAGAGCAATTTGGGAGCCAAAAGATCCGGCTCACTAAAAAGAGCCAGAATTCTCATCACTAAACGAGGGACTTTCAGTAGTACGTTCACTGTAGGCGCATACAGTCAGTCCCAGCTTCAGTTTCCAGCCAATCATATGCTGGATTACAGCATGCCACATGCTTCACTGACTCTCATTGGCCAAAGTCGAGGAGGATATTTCTGAGGAAAAGTGGAAGAATGAAAAGAATGAATCTATGCAGGGAAGAGAACATGAGTGATTAGTTCCTGTAAGGGACTCGTTCCCCACGAACAAAATGTTTGCGAATGTCACACCATTATTCCTGATCTTTTATTTTGACTTTGGGCATTACTGAAGGCAATTCGCTCCGCATGCAGAGCGCGGGGATGAAATACATATACCTAATAAAGAAACATATACCTAATGAAAACCGTAGTCTGGTATCATACAAACATTTTCTCGTATGGATCTCGTATGGTTTTTTGTGAAATTTTACCCTGAACAGTGGTAATCTTATTTTATATGGTGGATTTTTTTCTCATATCGCATCCTATCACAATGTGACTGTTGCGTGTGCCCATTGCGATGTTATGATATACATCACACCCTCCCCTTTTGACGCCACTGGCAGTAATTGACATTTCAGAGAAGTATAAAATGTAGATGTTCATTTTGTACTTCCATAATTTTGGATACGTCCAATTTGGCAGTCACTGGGAAATTTGGAATTACGCACTTACACATCCTGAAAAATGCTGATACGTCCAGTTTACCAGAACTTACTGTTTTTGGTCAATCCTAAACAGTTCTGCGAGTTGTTCATGTCTAACATTGATTTAGGTAGTGAATCTATTGTCAATCTGAACTTTCGATTCTCCTGCTCTCTCTTCTCTGTTGGTTCCCTCCCAGATTGAGAATCTGCAGGAGCAGCTTCGGGATAAAGATAAGCAGCTGACCAACCTGAAGGACCGTGTGAAATCTCTGCAGACTGACTCCAGCAACACTGACACTGCACTGGCCACGCTAGAGGAGGCTTTGGCGCAGAAGGTAGAGTCACATGGAAATATTTGTATGATGAGAGAACTGTATCAATGCAGTTAGTGCCCCTTTCCTATTCTGGTTTTTAGTGTCTTGGGGTTACATATAGGCAGGGACAATCAGAGAATTCAGTGAAAAGCTGAAACTTCACTGATAAAATCACATATTCGACAAATGCTGTCGTCTAAAGTGAGGAATGTTGTTGGGGTCAGAGAAGGTCAGGCGGCATTTCTGGAGCAATTGGGGTTAAGAGTCTTGCCGAAGAACCCAACTATGCTAGTTACACTGACAGCCATGGGATTTAAACTCACACCCTTCTGGACATGAGCCCTAACTTGCTGAGCTACACACTACATGAAGAATTGTAGTAGCATATGCTACTCATAAGTATCTTTGCAAATTTCAGACCTAGGAGACCCAATAATGCATCTCAGCAGCACCTCAGTGAAGAAAGGTCACCAGATAATGGGTAATTTTCCCTTTATGGGGGAAGCAGGAAGTAATAAGAGACCATTAATGTAGGAGACCGCTGGTGACTGTGATTATTGAGTGCCGTAAATCATTGACTAGTTTAATCATTTCCCCATTAACAGCAAGTGGTATCATCAATAATGTATAAAATTTAGACCAAAGAGAAAGTAATAAACCTAGATAAAAAGTTAGAATGTATCATTCCAAAGATACATGTTAAAGAGATGACTGGGATGTCAGAGTTTAGCAGTCTGAGACATGTTAGGCTGTGTGTGTCCCATCCGCTTGCTCTGTGTCGGGTAATTTGGAAAACCACTGCTTTTCTCGTTTTGGGTTGCTGTTTGGGTAGCTTGGGGAAATTGTTTTTCAGCTGGCCTAGCATTCTGGAAGGAGCACGTTATGATGTTCGAGTGGGATGAAAAATCTTCTTCTGGGTAGCCTGGTGTTTGGGTAGCAGTGCAGACAGATTGCAGCTGACTGGGAGGGCTGATGCCTGCACTCTGCATCAGGAACGAATCATCGAGCGGCTGAAAGAGCAGCGGGAGCGAGAGGATCGGGAGAGACTAGAAGAGTCAGAGTCATACAGGCAGGAAAACAAGGATCTGAAGGAGAAGGTCAATGCTCTGCAGGTAGAGCTGACAGAGAAGGAGGTCAGTCAGCATGCAGAAATTCATATATGCATGTACCTGTCAATCTGCATGGGGAGGGGTTTATCTGTCAGTCTGCACAGGGAGGAGTCTATGTCAGTCTGCATGGGGAGGGGTCTATGTCAGTCTGCATGGGGAGGGGTCTATCTGTCAGTCTGCACGGGGAGGGATATGACTGTCAGTCTGTACGGGGTGGGATGTGACTATTAGCCTGCATGGGGAGGGGTCTGTCTGTCATTCTGCATGAGGAGGGTTTATCTGTCAGTCTGCATGGGGAGGGTTTATCTGTCAGTTTGTGTGGGAAGGAGTTTATCTGTCAGTCTGCATGAGGAGGGTTTATCTGTCAGTTTGTGTGGGGAGGGGTTTATCTGTCAGTCTGCATGAGGAGGGGTTTATCTGTCAGTTTGCGTGGGGAGGGGTTTATCTGTCAGTCTGCATGAGAAGGGGTTTATCTGTCAGTCTGCATGAGGAGGGGTTTATCTGTCAGTCTGCATGGGGAGGGGTTTATTTGTCAGTCTGCATGGGGAGAGTTTATCTGTCAGTCTGCATGGGGAGGGGTTTATCTGTCAGTCTGCATGGGGAGGGGTCTATCTGTGTGTCTGTTTAACATCATGTTTATCAGTCAGCATTGAACCTTTACTCGTTCTCCAATATTCTCATTTCAGCTTTGTTCTGTTCATATGCATGTGCTAAATATGCAGCTTTGACACAAATAATTTCTTATAACGAATACATTTCATATCTTCTCGTTTTAACAGAATCATAGGTAGGTCTTCACTGTAGGCATATTGAAAAATTATCTGGATATTTGCATGAATGTTTGATATTCATTTAAAAACTGGATATTCATCTAAGTCATAACAAAAAAACTAAACAGTCGTGACTAACAAACGATGCATAATAACGTTATACGTAACTTTTTTTATTGAAGAAACAGCCATAAAAAAACGAAATGTTGAGGAAGGGAAACATGAAGCCTCATTTGAAAAGAGACATTAATGGATTCAGTTTTTTTCATCATTGCACCACAAATTCAAAGATGCAACTCACACATCAGTGTTACACATATTTTCCATTGTCCACCAGTTGTGTGGCAAGACTAGATCATTTACTTTGAAACACTTTATTACTAACTGCAACATCCCCATCCACAAACTGGTTTCCATGACCACAGATGCCAAATATCCTTGTCGGATGAAATGACAGTATTCCTTGGTACTAAATATGTGAAGATCAAGTTCAAATGCATAAGTACCCTCATACGAAATATACAATCACATCACGACTGCTTCACAAAGGTTCAATACAAGACATTTATACAAGAATATTCAAATTTTATATTTTAGGTATGTAAAAATGTTAAAATTTTAACTGCTATAATTAACATTTGATTCGGCGCATGCACAGCTGGTTGTGCAATTAAGGTTCTTTATTAACTTCTGTTTTCCCTCTTAAAAACACTGATTAAAATGTAATATGAAACACAGGCCTTTAGACTGCCTGTGAAATAAACATCAGTTTATGGGTTTCTAAGCTGAATTATCATGGGACTTAACAGTCTATTTTTTTTCCCAGTCCAAATGAAAAATGGCCCTGAGATGTTTTCCATTCCTTGTCTGTATATTTATTTATACCAGGTTAGTCTTACTAATCGTTCTCTATCTTTCCAGACCAGTTTAATAGAGCTGAAGGAGCATGCTTCATCCATGGCTTCAGCTAGCCTGAAAAAGGACTCCCGCCTGAAGTCGCTGGAGATAGCGATAGAGCAGAAGAAGGAGGAGTGCAGTAAGCTGGAGACACAGTTACAGAAGGTACGTAGGGTGGCAGCTCAGGGCCAGGGCCCCTGGGAGTAGCTGTCCTGTTACTGTAAACACCCACAAAAAAGAGGATGTGTCCGGTGATCTGAGTATTAATGAGTTTTTGAATTCCCTTACTCTCCATACTCCTAGTCTGGGTGTAAATTAACAAGCGTGAGCACGGCTGAAGGTACCGCGCATCTGCTGTATGGGGAAAATCATCGGGAAATTTTTTTTGTTGTTGAACTGCTGCAATACAAAACGGTTTTATTAGATAGTTCATATCAGTGTCACAATGACATTACAGTTTGCTCTTAAGCAGCCGAACAAGCTAACTGCTAAAATTATCTAATGTTGCAAGAATTTGATGCAATAAAGAGTATTTCTCAGAAAGCAGCTTTGTACAATCACCCGATTATCTCTTAAGACTGACATTACAGTGCCTTAGCGGACATTGCCAACGTAGTGTGGGCCGAAATCTCACATGAGTGATCCAGATGTTGATACTGAAGTCCATTTTGCAAATTATTACCCATGACTGGGACCTACAGTAAATTTGCTTACGATGAACATCCGTGATTAGCTCAGAAATACATGGGAAAAGCAGATTAGTGGGGCCTGAGAGAAGGTTTTCTCATTAAATACACAAATTCTCAACTTTTGAAATATTTATTGAAACGTACCGCCCTATATGTGTTTAGAATGTCTCCTTACCCCCGATCAGAGGATCTCGCCGTTGCCTGATTTCGCCTCTTCCTCATGTCAAAGCCCTGCTACATTGTCCTCCTTCCTTTTGTTGCACTAATCTATACAGAGCTTCCATTTCCTTCTCTTCATTGTATTGCTGTGCTGTGTCTGCTCGCTGTGCCTCCTGTATTCTCTGCATCATGTCCGTTTCATCTCTATTCACGCCACATCCCTATTTACTATGTCTGCCTCCCATTGACATCCCTATTCTGTACATCACTGCTTTTTTATGCTTCTGTCTTTCACTGTTTCTGTGGTCCTTGCTTTCTTGGTTCTCGACACTCTGTCTGTCAGCCACTGTCTCTCCAAACCACTGCAACTTTTGGCTCTGGGAGCATTTTTCTAACATTAAATACGCTTTATACTGCAATGGGTCAGCGTTTATATCCCTGAACTTAGATGATTTCCTGAGTGATGAATGGTTTGCTACATAATTTTGTCTGTTAGTGTGAGTCGATCTATTATATGTCTACTTTATTATGCATGTCCTGTATAACCCCAGAGAAACTGTAAACTGTAAACTGAAACACTAATGTGACATTTAAAGTGAATATAACCAGTAAGCTAGCTGGGAAAAAAATTGGGAGTTCAATCAAATTCTGTTGGTATGAAATATTACTGTCATGATTACAAATTACATTTTTTGTGAACAGAAATTACGAAAGTTATCACATTCCAGTGTTTACCAAACCATTACAGGACCAGTCACTTTTGAAAAGTTTTGATACCTTCATGAATTAATGAGACTTTAGAAAAAAACGTCGAGTGATTAACACCAAGAGTGTTTTTTTAACAATAAAGAATTTTTTAAAGACCTACTTTCATAATCAAATCTCATACTGTAGATTTAGGGCCATTCTGTCTGAAAATGTTATCAAGATCAGTGATCAGATCATAGACAAAACCTTGTCCTGACCTTGTAGCCTGGCTGTTCGATATCCAGGCTAGGGGTGCACCATTCTGCTCTGGTTGAAACTGCCCTCTAGGGTCTGACCAGAGAAGTACACAAGATTATGTGTCACATACCTACATACCTAAAGACAAAAAACACTAAATTAGTGAATGAATCTGCCAAATTTACTTGTCAGGGTAATATCTTAAATGTTCTTTGCAGGTAAATAATCCTTGTATAGAAAATTCTGCAATCTTTAGGAATATTATGACTAGGGGTCCACCCAGCTAGATTATAGGCTGCTTTTAATTCAGAAGGGTGTGTGGCCAACATAATGCCACATCCAATAGTGGCATCAGTCAAACACTCACTTCCGGCTTGTTTCGGATGGTTCTTGTGGCTGATGTTGGATATGTCTGGATAACACTATCCTCTCGCCTCTCTCCCCATCTCTCTGTCCTCCCTCCTCCATGCACGCCTTATGCCTCCTAAATCCCTGCTCACATCCTTCCCCTGTAGCAGGCCGAGCAGCTCTTCAGCCAGATCAACAGCAGTGTAAGTCCTAAGCTGTGCTGGCGCCATCAGAACTGCTTAGGTTACACTAAATCAGTTGCCAAATAATTCCTGCACCTCGGATGTTTACACGTTTTATAATCACTTATCCATATAAAGTCTTCCTTCATTTAAATGTTGACCTTACTCACCGATTTCCATCCACAGAATATTGACTTTCTGCAAAAACCACAAGAAAGTAAATGGCCATAGTCTCAGATATATCATTTCCAATGTTTTAAAAATAACCTTCTTATTAATGCTAAAAAGCCCATTGAAATATTGAAAACCCTTTTTATGAAAGATTAACCACTTATAAATATGGAAATATAACACATAAAACATCTAACAAAATATATGAATATTTATACATATTGGAAAACAAGCAGCTAAAATGATTAATGTATATGCAGTGTAAATAAATTTGTTCACTATTTACATTTTTCTCACCATTAGGCTAACTGTGGCACCCAAGCTGCCATTATTATAACCATGCAGTGCTTTGTTCCATTTGGTCTTAGAGCTTTTCTGTTAACCTCTCGTAGCTTTTCCCTGTTGTCCATACCCCAGTATAGCTTAGGCTGAATTTTTTCCTACACCAAACTTATCCCTGGTCTTCATTTGTTTGGCTGTGTTACTTGTCCTAATTGTAGCCTGCAATACATGATCCACATTTAGCCTTTGTTAGCATTCTTGTGCTGCATATCGGTATACTTTGTGTATGATTTGTCATGCTCTTTGTGTGTTGTGCATGTCATGCTACATAGCTACATAGCACAGAGTAGTGACAGGTATAGCGATGATATTACGCTTATGCCTGATGCTGCTGTTCTATGTCTGGAGCAGGCCCTGGAGACAGATCAAGGCCGAAGCCACCCCGAATCGGTGGACAAGGCCAAGCTGTTAGAGCAGGAAGTGTCCTACTACAAAGAAGAGTCACACAAGGCCCAGGCTGAAGTGGAGCGGCTGCTGGAAATCCTAAGAGAGGTGGACATGGAGAAGAGCGATAAGGACAAAAAAATCACTGATCTGGAAAGGTAAAATCTCTCTTCATTCTATGTCTCTCTTAACAGGTGCGTATAATTTTTCACATTTATCCAGCTGGATGCTGCTAATGGAAATCCTCGTGTGAGGTGCCTTACCTTAAATGTTCCACTGCACACCCCATCCCGGGGCTTCGGCTAGCAGCCTCCAGCTCACATTCAGTGTCTGTAACCAGTATATTTCTGCTGCTTCTGTTTTCTGGCTGGTTCTGTTTGTGGAGAAGCCCTGTTCTCACATAGTAAAAAGAGGATTATAATCTACACCTTAACCTAAAACCCTAAACACAAATATTGATGATGAAAAATCCTTGTCCTTGTCTCCTCCATATTTTAATTCTCAGAGGGAACATCTGGAAATGGAGTCCCACTGAGGAAAAACTGTAATTTTGTGCTTTCTCTGTTGTTTTATTTCATGATGGCCTGTCTCTGGTTGTCACCTTTGTGTCCCTACCACTGGAACTCATAGCACCGATTCCTTTGCTGGATGAGGTTGGTGATGAATTTTGTGAGGTAGCAGTCAAACCTGATCTCTCCCTAAATGAAGCCTGCATTTTGTAGTAAAAGAGCAGTTGCTCTTCCCCTGAATTACTATGGGTGTTGTGTGTTGGAGAATTTTGCTTGACAGGTCAGGTTGGTGGCCTGGGGTACCCGGCAGTAACAGTCTGTCCTCTGCATAGAGACATGAACCACAAAACACAGTCCACCTTCTTTTTCCAGTCTAACCCTCACACACACTCTTAGCTGTGCCTGTGTCCTCATGTTGTTTATTTGTAGCTGAAACAAATCAGTACCGATGTACTGAACTATTGAGCTTGATTTCTTGCAAAGTGATGTTTTCTGCGATTGGTGAACAAATGACATAAACTTTAGCGCAAAGATTAAGTCACTACTTTAAGGTTAGTTGATTTGTTAGACTTTAGCATTTATTTTTCTGGGTTTAGAAGTAGTGTTTCAAGAGCTTATTATACTGAACTTACATATGTTTTGTAGTAATGTGAAGTGTTACAGGCAAATGTAAGAATGGGCGGGTTAAGAGTTAATGTTTTGGAGTTTGGTTAATGGCTATAGATTTGGAGGTCATGCTTTGTGGGGAAACATTTTAGGATAACGAGTGAGCGGTTCTGGAAATCCGCGTAAGATATTAGATTCTCGTGATTTAATGATTTCCGTTTGGTGTTTATGGTGCCCCTGGATTTGGAGTTAACCTAGAAGTGATCTAGCTTTAATTTCCCAATGACTAGTGATTGAAGGTCAACGGGATGCAGTGAAAGACCCTCAGAGCTGTGCATTATGTACCTGAAGAGCTTCAATACCCTAAGAGGGGACTCTCTGCCATTGTCCATTGAACACTTCTGAACTGATTACTAGTGTTTGCTCACTTAACTGTGTTCTTCACCCCAGTCCCCCGGCCCCCGGCCCACGCTCCAGTGGCAGAGCCCCCCTCGAGCGGCACGCTTCTGTGTCAGCATCCCCGCAGCAGATAGGTGGGATGATGTGGGATTTCTTGGGAAAGTGAGTGCTCTGCCCTGGCACATCCAGTTGGCTGCACAGTTTACCTGCATTTGCATCAGTCCAGATCTGCATCTATGACAGTCTCAGAATGTGTGTCTACACCTGCATTTACATTCACGACTGTTGTCCTGCACATCCGTATGTACGACTCTCTGTGCTACATTGTGCTGCCATTGGAGTCTGCTCTTATGCCCTCATTCACTGATAAGTCGGCTGCTCTCTAAACTCATGCACTTACTGATGTATTGTCTCCCTCTGCTTTGAAGCCTGTTATAACATTTATGTGTATACCTGTGCGTGTTTTACATACACATCTGCGCTCTTGAATCTTTTAAGATCTCAGTAAGTATTTCTTTAAGACCTTTTTTCGAAACTGCTTCTGGATACATTACTCTATTACCACGTCAACAACCGCATTCATAGTTGGTTTGGCATCTGTGTCTGCATCCCTGACTTGTGGTTACCTTCTCAGTATGCATCTCCGATATGTGTGTGCGTCAGTAAGTATCTTGTATGCTGCCTCCCAATGTGTGCTTGCTTTTATGACCTTATTAGCATTTACATTTTCTTATGGATCTCTTGTGTGATTGTGTTGGTGTCTTCATCCAGAACTCTCAGTTGTTAGCACCTGTGTTCACACTTTTGTCTAGAAACAAACTATATTTCTGTCAGATGCTCATATGCTCCTACTTCTATGTCTGCCTCTGTGGCATTCCATTCGTTCTTCATCCTGGTTTAACATGTTGTGGTCTGTATTCTTTACCTTGTCCAATAATCTGGAATCCATCTCCATTCCATATCATCCATACATTCCTTCAGTCTACCAGTGAATGATCTTCAGTTGGTTTCATCTCCAAACCCATTGCCTGTGAATACCTCATGTCAAGCAGTCTTCATTTTCATGAACCTGAAACTGTATACTTGCAGTTACTTGCTTTTTCATTGGCCCCTTGCCGCCTGTTCTGTTTGCATTATGCACTCCTCATGTTCCACCTGTGCTAAGAAGCCTTTGTCTTGCCAACTCGATATCCTGCTTTGAAGGGCATAAAGCTCAGCCTGTTGGCCTTTCCACACAGTTTATGCGGTGCTTGAGGTTCTATGGAGACATTCGCTCCTCCAGCCACATGAGGGAGCTGTTTCTGCTGCCGGGGTCCCAGAGTGACTGCATGCCCCACACTGGAGGCTGCCGTCCCCGCTGCATGTTCAGTCACAGGAGCCGGCCCCTGTCCCTTCCCGTTCCACTCAAGCTTGGGAATGCATATAGAAGGGCATTAGACTGGTTATGATCAAATGCTCTTCCCTTTCTGCCTCTCGTGACTGCAGGGATGTATGGCAATTGGCTTCCTGGTTTATGTGTTTGTTTTTGTTCCTTGTTTCTCTTCTCTACCTTCGCTTCACTACTGTTTTGCTGAATTACAGTCTGGCTCCAAGGTTAGTAAGGCTCTCACAGCTTTTCCCTTTGCCGTATTCACCCTGTCAGTGGAATAAGAATGGAATTAATAAACAGGGAAACCAGCACAGATGCTAACTTTGACCAATGTTACCATGCTATAATAGATTTTATAATAATTCTATTGTGACAGTTTTGAACAATTTCTGTAATTGTTATTGTTCCTATATATTCTCTGAGTTTATATATTGTCAGAGTATATGGATTCTGGGTCCATACTGTTCCTGTAAATAGGATCTGTATTTATTTTCCCTTGAATAATCTTTCCAGGGCCTAACAGACCTTCTTTGATGCCTTGTTTGAGCAGAACAGTTAAAGACCAAACAAAGAAAGGGCCCAACCTTAAGCACAACCAGCAGGAGGAAAAGAAGAGCAATGCCCAGCTCATGCAAGTGGCTCGCAAGGACAATCTGCCAGACAGCTCACAAAATGTGAAGGTATGGCATGATTTAGCTATGCGCTAATGCAGATAGCAGCCCTATAGATGTTGGCATGGTACTATAGTGCGTACATCGTAGCAGTATAACTACACTGCATGTGCAGTAGCTAATGGCAACGCTCTGCAAAGCTGGAGGAGCTTGCAGCCACACTTGAGAAGACCAGGCAGGAGCTGGATTTAACGAAACAGAGGCTGAGCTCCACGCAGCAGTCTCTGGCTGAGCGGGACAGTCACCTGACCAGCCTGAGGCAGGAACGCAGGAAGCAGCTGGAGGAGATCCTGGAGATGAAGTAAGGTTCCTCTCTTTCTGTTTTCTGTGCCCTCTCTATCCCTCCTTTTTCTCATAATCTATTGTTTCCAATGTTTCTGCAGTTACGCAGTTGTCTCGCTAGTGTTTCACTGTGCCAACTTGTTCGGATCATAAACTTGCAAATCGTCACCCTGGCCTCAACAGGCAACAAGCCCTTCTGGCGGCCATCAGTGAGAAAGATGCCAACATTGCCCTGCTGGAGCTGTCTACCTCCAACAGGAAGAAGACACAGGAGGAGGTGATGGCCCTGAAAAGGGAGAAGGACAGGCTGGTGCACCAACTCAAACAACAAGTGAGTGCAGGGGTTATCAAGCTCTCTGTATACCAGGACTCAGTCACCAGTAATGTGGCATCATTCTGCCGTCCGCACTGTTACATACCAGTAATGTGGCATCATTCTGCCGTCCACACTGTTACATACCAGTAATGTGGCATCATTCTGACGTCCGCACTGTTAAATACCAGTAATGTGGCATCATTCTGCCATCCACACTGTTACATACCAGTAATGTGGCATCATTCTGACGTCCGCACTGTTACCTGCACCAGTGTTTATTCTTACATTTACATTTGTTTCATTTAGCAAATGCTGTTGTCCAAAGTGATATAAAGTGAGGCAAACGGCACATATCAAACTTACGTGCTGTCAAGGAGTGCAGCGGGTATAAGCTCAGGTAGTCTGTTTCCAAAGAATTTGCAGCTACGAATGTAGGCAGCGTAGAGAGTGCCAATCGTGTCGCCGTTTGTTAGAATTTTCGAACATCCCGTCCCCTCCTGTGAGGAGAGCGAAAGGGATTTCAGAAAACTGGCGAAAAATAATGTTCATAAGAACATAAGAAATTTACAAACGAGAGGAGGTCATTCGGCCCATCAAGCTTGTTTGGGGAGAACTTCACTAATAACTCAGAGTTGTTAAAATCTTATCCAGCTCTGATTTAAAGGAACCCAGGGTTTTAGCTTGCTCTACACTAGCAGGAAGACTATTCCATACTCTAACTACACGCTGTGTAAAGAAGTGCTTCCTCAAATTTACTTTAAAATGTTCTCCCACTAATTTGTTCGTGGTCAAAATGAATTTTAAAAAACCTTCGTCTTGTCGTATGAGAGAAGTCCTTTGTTAGTGGTGGTATTTCACCAAATTTTGATGTTTTGTGTCTCTGAATTTAATATGTTGCTGCCATATTGCTAACGGAAGTGAAAAATTAACTGCAACAGTCACTTACCTGAATTACTTCTGATCTGAGAGCAGTTTGGTCAGACACCTCCCCGTTTAAGTCAAGTCAAGTCAATTTTATTTGTGTAGCGCATTTTCACATTACGTTGTCTCAAAGCGCTTTACATATTCTCCGCCGAAAGCCCCCAGTGAGCAAGCTAGAGGCGACAGTGGCAAGGAAAAACTCCCTAGAAGGAAGAAACCTTGGGAGGAACC
>JAAGVU020000123.1:13732825-13760406 GCA_011763525.2 Mormyrus iriodes | reverse complement strand
TACCCTCCCCAGACGCAGACTCAAGTTGAAGACATGTTGGAGTGGCTCCCCCAGTTCCACAGCACAGGCCTTCAGCAGTCTTGCATAGATGCCATCTGGCCCAGCAGCTTTCCGTTTCAGCCTCTTCAACACTCTCCTTACCTGGTGTACGGTGATAGTGGGGGGTGAGGGGACACTTGCAGAGCCTGGTAGCAGTGGCGGAGGGGAGGGGGAAGTTTGCAGTGGAATGTCACAGGTTGGCAAAGGAGGTGTGGGTTTGATGGCTGTGCCATCAGCAGACAATGCCCAGCAATCACTGTCCAGTGGAATGTCCCTGCTTGTTGATGAAGGCGTTGGGTTGCTAGCTGTGCAGATAGTGGTGGGGGGTGTGTTGGGGTGGTCGCTGCAGCAGTTACAATGGCAAGGCCATTAGCAGTAGTGACAGTAGTGGCAGAGTCATCAAAACGGTTATAGAAATGAATAAGCTGATTTGCTCTAGCCACATCACCCTCTGCCCTGGTGCTGTTTTTCCCACATCCTGTGATCTGCTTCATCCCCTTCCATACCTCTTTCATGTTGTTTTCTTCCAATTTACTTTCAGCTTTCTTCCTGTAAGACTCCTTTGCTTCTTTCAGACGCTCTTTGAGCTCCTTCTGCACACGCCTCAGTTCAGTTAAGTCACCATCTTTAAATGCCCTCTTCTTCTTATTAAGGAGATTTTTGACATCACTGGTCACCCAAGGTTTATTATTAGGGAAGCAGTGCACAGTCTTTGTGGGAACTACAACGTCCATGCAGAAGTTAAGGTAGTCCGTTGTGCAATGTGTGACCTTCTCTAGATCCTCCATTCTGTAGCACACTCCAGTCAGTGGATTCAAAACAGTCTCTCAAGGCCTCTTATGCTTCTGGTGTCCACTTCCTGAAGGTGTGTGTAGCAACTGGTAGCCTCTGTCCTCGTGGTTTGTACCTTGGCTGAAGGTGAATGAGGCTGTGGTCTGACTTTCCCAGTGGGGGTAGGGGGGTTGAGCTGTATGCATCCCTCACATTTGCATGCATGAGCTCTATTGTCCTGTTTTTCCTAGTTAGGCATTCAACAAACTGGTAAAAATTAGTGAGGGTGGAATCCAGTGTTACATGATTGAAGTCCCCAGAGATCGCAAAAAAAAGCATCTGTGTGTTGAGTTTGGAGCCTTGCAATTGTAGAGTGAATGACGTCACATGCTGTGTCCGGAAGGGCTCGTGGCGGAACGTAAACACAAACAACAATGGCGTGCGAGAACTCCCTCGGCATGTAGCACGGCCGGAGATTAACCGCTAGTAACTCCACATCCTTACTGCATACAGTCACTTTAACTGTCACATGACCGTGATTGCACCATCTGTTATTTATGTACAGCGCCAGTCCACCTCCCTTCCTCTTGCCCGAAAGTTTGTTATCTCTGTCCAAGCGAACCATGCTGAATCACGGTAACTCTATGTTAGCAGTGGGGATGCAGCTAGTTAGCCATGTCTGCGTCAGGCAAATCAGGCTACATTCTCTGAACAACTTCTGGTTCCTTACCAAGGCAGCCAGTTCGTCAGTCTTATTAGCCAGTGAGTTCACGTTCCTCATTACTAACGATGGAATTGAGGGCTTGTATCTCCACTTCTTCTCCCGTCACCTCGCCCTCACCTTAACTCCAGCTCTGCAGCCCCGAAAGCATCTCAATTCCTCGGGGATGTTAAAGTGAACAACGCCAGCATTCCTTCGTAGCGTGACCAGCTGATTCCTTGTATAAACAAGTTTTCTGCTGTCAGAGCGTTGCAATACCAGTTCCATATCCACAGGATAAAATAAAGACACTCCTCAGATTGTGTAATCCAAGAGTTATGTAGTAAAAAAAAGTAAACAAAAAGACATAGAAAATACACAAAGACACGGAGCTAAAGGACGTGCTGCCACTCTCGTCGGCGCTAGCAAACTTGTGCTCTCTATAGGACCAAGAGCTACACAACAAAGCAAGAACCTAGTAATACAAATATTCAGATCAGCAGAACATGTAACATTAAGAGCATTCAGGGTGCCTGCAATGCTTGTAAGGCTATTAGAGATATTCCTGGGACAGATGGCTCTTACATCATGTGCACCATCACATCCTCTCTGTTTGGGGCTGGGTGTGGCTCAGTGGGATCAGGCTCTGTGCCGGTGATCGGAAGATTGCCGGTTCAAGCACCAACCTCAGCAGAACCATTACATGCCCGTGGGCCCTTGATCACATTGGCTGAGCCTGCACTGTGATCCCCAAGCTATGGAGAGTAAGATGGGGCAGGCAGAGAGAAGAATTCCAATGTACCTTTTTCTCATTCTTGTGCAAAAGGCAAATAAAAGATTTATCTGCTTTCGCATAGCCTAATGATCTATTCATCCACACACTCCTACTCTAACAAGCCGGATGTTAAGTGTGGATTGTCTTCTTCCCCATTCCAGACACAGAGCCGGATGAAGCTTATTGCAGACAACTATGAAGAAGACCATCACCATCCTCAGCAACCTCACCCCCCACAACCCCATCCTCAGCCCCAGCATCCATACCCTCAACCCCATCTCAACCCAAATCCTCAACATCCCCACCCACAACTTCAGCACCCTCAACCTCAGCCGCAACATACCTATCCTCCACCCCACCTAAATCCCAGCCCCGGGCCCCAACACCCCCACGCACCACTCCAGCACCCCCACCCTCATCAACCCCAACACCCTCACCCTCACCCCCACCCCCAACACCCTCCTCATCCTCAACCTCCACACCCTAACCCACAGCCGCATCATCCTCAGCCTCAGCTCCATCACCCTCAACCCCAGCCACCTCACCCCCAAATACAGCATCCTCCACCTTACCCTCCACAGCCTCAGCCCCAACATCCACCTAGCCAATACCCTCCTGCTCCACATCCACAACATCCCCAAGGGCAATACACCCAACCGGCACACCCCCAACCCCAATACACCCAGCCACCACACCCCCAGGCCCAATACACCCAGCCACCACACCCCCAGCACCCTCCACCTCACCATCCTCAGCACCCCCCACCTCACCACCCTCCGCACCCCCAGCTTCAAATGCAACACCCCCCACCTCATCAGCCCCAGCATCCCCATCCTCAACACCCCCCTCACCCTCCACACCCACACCCACACCCACACCCACATCAGCCATCTCCCCCCCATCGCGGGCCCAGCCGTGGTCCTCCACATGGCAGTCATCGGCCATCTCCTGATCAGGTCAGTGTTGACAGAATGTTCCCCAAAGCTGTACCTAAACACGGTAAAGAGGCTGTGATCCCTCCAGCTCCTAATCCTCACGGCTGCTTGTTCTAGGTCCCTTTGAAGAGCATAATGATCCTAAAGACTCAAACCTTCTCATTTCTCTTCCCTATTCTCCTATTGCATGGCCTTTTCTTTACCTGAACGATGTCTCCTAATCCCTGCATGTATTTTTGCTCTATACTGTCATTTCATGCCTAATAGGACGACGAGGAGGGAATTTGGGCATAACCGCTTCCATGATCGCCAACAGTCTGAGGGGTGAGATGGCATCTCTTTTCTTTCTCCGTCGTCCTGCTCTGTTTTTCCTCCTCTCATTGCAAGCTGTTAGTTCCCTTAATATCTATTCTCGTTCTTTTTAATTATGTCTCAGATCAGATGCCCCAATTCATGCAAAAAAATCTCTGCTATGGATTTTGCAGTGTGTTTATCATAGTTCGATATCACCTAGAAATACTGTATAAAATGTATAAAATTGTATAAAAAATTGTATACATTTTTTAATAAAATTTAGAGTATATACTATATATACCAGATTCTGTTAAATATTAGAAGATCGATATGTGAAGCAGCTTCCTAATTTGGTGATGCTAAGCATCAGAAATAGCCTTGTAGGGTTAGATATAACACGGTCATTACCGTTCAGGTGAGAAGTGTCATCACTCTGCTTTGATCCAATCTGCGTTTGAGATCTGATTCTAAGTTCCCTTTCAGATAGGGCTGTATTTCTGAAATTCATCCAGTTGTAGGACATTCAGCATGTTAGCCAGTTGGTAAGGTGATCAGTTACTGTGGTCTATGTGGACATCAATTAAGACTATGCATTATTTAGTCATGACATTGCTAAATTGCCAGGCAAAGCATAGTAAATAGCTTTTTTGACTATCCAACTGTATGTCTAGTAGGTAGGTAAATTGTTTTCTTCAAAACCGAACATAGTTGAACTAACGTATTTTGTTATGTTCTAGACACTTGACCAGCAGTTTTGAGTTTAAAAACGTGAGGAACTGTACATACCTTCAAGGGGAATATGTTTGTTTCCACAGGTACAGAATCACAGGAGATCTAAAGCTTGCAAAAGTCCTCCAGAAGCTGAGAGCAGCCCCATCTATTTTTCACTGATGGACTTGTCCATATATAGACACCCTTGTACACAGATGCCATCGTGAAAGCTCGCATTAGCACAGCTATGGTAGTGTATAGACCTGCAGATAGACGTTTTGTTGAACAAAACCCTTCAAGAAAAGTCCATATAAACAGACTGCAGTCCTGACGGGCAGCTTGGTGGGCCATACACCCTCCATCAGAGCTTCACCCAGCCTGGCACCGTTCAACCTTACGTCCTGCCTTTGAGACCCTCAAACAGGCATAACTGATTTTCCACTAATTTCATTTTAGTCTGGTAAGAACATATACAGAGATTCACCTTAATAGGGACAGGCAAACAGAGCCTCCTCCTTTTTATTAATTATTCAGAAAATTACACTTTGAAAGGCACCAGCAAAACTAAGAACTTTGAGCTGGAGCTACAGTCAGTCCTGCTGCAACGCAGCTAGTGCGTTCCTGAAAAACCGTGTGTTCACTAAAGTCACATGCTAAAATAAACATATCCACTGGGAAGAATAGGGCTGGGGGAATGTGACTCAGAACCTAAGTAACTAAATTAGTTAAATAATAAAAACAATGATACCAGTGGCCAATAATGTAATTATATGCATTTTAAATAAGAAATAACAACAATTTTAGTGTAAAGTAATAAATTATATCATAAACATCTCCTTTGAATCTCACAAGAATAGTTTAGTAACCACTTCAGCTGAACATACAGAACTGGCTAACTTGTCAGTTGCCGAGACTCGGGAGAGGTGATGGTCACAATGACGTTTCAAGCACCATTTGCTGTATTTTCTAATGGCACTAGATGGTGCCGTTGGTTTACTTTGGGGCAAGCTTGGGTCCCCTTTTAAACAGAGATCACCATCTTGTGGGGTCAGAAAATGCAACAAATGTTTTATATAGCATTGTGTTGGCCATCATTAGCCGGGGGCAGTGAGCCACCGGCACCCTGTGGCCGGCCACGCGCCCTGCACTAATGCAGAGGATTAGGGTATGGGGGGGGGGGGGCACTGAAGGCAGCATGGCGACAGGCAATCTACGAAAAGCTAGTGTAAGTGAATTTTAAAAGGTTTTTGTGATTTTTTTATATGATAATTTCTCAAATATTTTTAGATTTTTAGAATATAAGGCTTTGACCTGTGCAATGTGTGAATGTACAAAAAGTTTGATTCTTTTAGATTTGAAAATCAGTTTTACCTATTGACTGCGATATGGTCTTAGTGAGAAACACTGCATGCACGCAAAAACAGCTATCCGCCATCGATAGTGACGTCCGATTTATTGCATTGAAGTTTGCGTAGTGCTGTTCTCTCCATCTGAGAATCACGCAAATGCAAATGTGTACAATACACATTTTCACATACACATACAAATGTATTAAACTTGGGTACTAATACATCAATCATGCTAGAACAGATTTGCGTTGTGATGTCATGCATTGTAGCAGGACTGACTATATTCTGTTTTCTGAAACTCATGGCAGTTCATCCTGCCTGTCTCTCTGACGATCACCTTCACCTTGTGTTATCATCTATTGTTCTGTACGTTAATCTGCATTTTTCATTTAATACGTTTTAACAGGGTCTCATTTCTTGTGCATGTTTTATGTTGTAAATCCTCACAGGATTTACAGGAAAAAGAGTAGACCAGTAAACTCCTGGCTCACCTGCAGTTTGTCTTTCGGCTCGCCCAGCAGCTATGCCTATTGGACAATGTCCCATCCTAGAATGAGGTAGCCTCATCACCCTTGTTTTATGTCAAGATTAAAGTCCAGTTCTGTGCATGTTTTGTTGTGAATGCCATTGCTGTGTATGATGTTTCTAAATGTGTTCTTATACATTTCCAAGTCATCCAGGCCACTGTGTCTGTGCCCTGTTATAGTCTCTCGTCTTTTGTTTAAGCTGCCATTAATTTTTTGAGAAGACTATGCACTGGACAAGATGCACACATGTCATCCAGTGTGGTTTCAGGGTACCTTAATCATGGTGCTGCTGTTCAGTCTCTATGAATATGATGAAAAATAAGCCATATTGTAATTCTGTCCTAATTAGCTAAATAAGACGGAGGTACGTTGTACGTGTACTCCGACAGAGTATTGCAAATTAATGTGGAAAGTATATATATATAACTTGACTACCGTGGATCAAATTGCAAAATAATAGAGCACACAGCACAATGACACCTTAGCCCTGGATGTGGAGAAGCTTTATCCTGGATCGTCCCCATTCTAGGTGACCCCTCAGCTGTAGCTTTCAAGTATCCAGAAGGAAAAGCTGATTACAGATCCACAGAGCTCCTCTGGCCGGGAGACGTGCTCTGAGCAGACTGGGAGGAAGAACGTATCAAAAAAATGTTGTTTTGAAAAAAATCTTTTATTTAGTTTTGCGAATAAGCATGAGAAAACTAAAGTGTATATATTTTTTGTTCACCCAAAGAAAATAGAAATACATTTCTATTGTGGGATCAGTGACACTAAATGAAACATCACATCAGGAGAGGTTTCAAACCTCCTGTAAGTGGAACTTCTGTCCTCAGCTCCATTACAGCCACTGAGCTCTCAGCTTCAGCTTTGTAGTGTCTGCCCTACAAGGAGCATCGCACTGAGATGTCCGTCCACAGAGACCTCAGGACAAACAGACCTTCAAGGATAAGGATGGAGCTGGAATCCATTTTTGGGACATCCAAGTTCCATCTCCTGACTGCAGCCAACTCTTGAGAGCGTGAGGGGTGCAGAAGTTACCCACAGAAGTTGCAGTTTTCATTTATATCTAGAGACCATCGCCACTGGAGTGGCAGTTTGAAAGTCTCAAAATGACACTGTCTTGTAACTGTTGTCATTGTCAATGTGTCTGATACAGTAGAAAATTTTGTACGCACGGTGCTGGAGGGATTTCCGTTAAAACCGACCCGCTGAACTCGTGTATGTCCTCAGTAGTGGCCGTGGTAGTCGTCGTCATTGTTGTCTGCGGTTAAGGTTTACTGTTAGATCAGGATGAATGTGAATAGTGTCCTCTCTCCTGTGTGTCATTAATGCAATTAGGAAATATGGGCACCCTCCTTTACCTAGAGCCAGAATATCCCAACCATAGCTTAGCTTACTACATCAAATATTCACAAAGCATCAAAGTCAGTGAGGAACAAAAGGGTGGTCAATGCTAACTGAGGAGCACAGAAGCTACTCACTTGAATATCATGTCAGGGCATGGTGTTTCGAGTGGTATAATATCAGGTCTTTAACGTTAATACTTGAAGTAGGGTCTCCTACCACAGAATACCAGTACATATGTAATGAATCCGTCAAATACAAAGCAATTTGCTGATCCTTGCTCCTTTTGTGTATAGTGCCAATTTTATGGTCAATGGATAGATCTTGTTCTCTATGCATAGGGGGAGTAGAATTCAGCTCTCATAAGATTTTTAAACTGTTCTGTGGACTCACAAAGGCGGCACTGATGAGAGAGAAATCCGTGTGTCATGCTCATTTGAGAATGTGTATCTTAGGGTTTTTGTCGTTCAATGCAAAACTGGGCTAAAAAACACTGTGAGAAATGCAAGAAACGTTTTTATTAAATAATATGACTATTACTTTTTAAATTTAAAATTTTTCTGCCATTTTCTTTCTATTATTTGCACAGAGTAAAATTCTGTTTGCAATTATACAGTGTGTTTGTATATATGTATTTGTTCTTGCTGTACAGTCCTGTTTTAAGCTGCCTGTTTATGTGGACGTGTGTGTTGTGCCAATCACAGGTGAATGGCTAGCTGTAACATAGGGGAAATGTAACCTGCTTCATCTGTGTCATCAGATACATCAATCCGGTTTGGTGCATTGGCGAAGTGATTCTGTGATTTTGTATCTGACCGTATGTAGCCACTGCCGGTTCCCTCATCTTCCTGCTGACATTTGTGTAGCATGTTCTGGGTGATGTGTTGGACCAGAGCCCAACATGTCCAGCATGTCATGGACTGTAACCGTAGTAACTGTTAATTGGGTTCTTGTTGACATGTGAAACGATGAGGATAGAGAGCTTAAATTGCTGTTGTCTGTGTTGTGTCTGAATCTGGAGTGTTGGCCAGCGTGGGTTTATTCATAAAATAAAAGGTGACTTTTTATATGAATGGCTCTGTTGTTTGTATGGGCTATGAGATGTTTGATTGTCATGCATATATTAGAGATCCTAGACTGTCGCCTTCAAACCTGACTGTGTGTTTCATAGGTGCATAGGCTGGGAAACTCATCTCAATATTACTAGAATGGACTTGCCACATTGTTGAAGGCCATTATAGCCCTTTCATGAGTTTTTGGAGTGCAGTATAATGGCAAATGTATAAGTTGAATGAGGTTAAAATGACCCTGTTTCAATATGCAAGTTTCAAAAATCATTTTTTAGACGTGAAAGTGTTGCTGACTGGTAGACACTGGTAATTTCATGTCAGTGTTCATCTTCTGATGTTATTTTCAAACATTTCCGCAGTTAAAATGGGTAAGGTTTCATATATAACAGGCATGAAATAAGATTTCCATGCACTATTACTACAGTGTCAGTGTTGACCACAGTTACTTATGGGCACCAGCAGGGGGCAATGTTGTTCTGTGACTGCAGTCAGGCAGTAACAAATGTGCCTCTGCACTACATGTGGGAGACTGCAGTAAATGTTTATGCAGGAATTTTGTGATGCTATAGTCTTATCAATGATTACTGGAGTCTCTGTTTTTACTTGGAGTTAACTTGGTGGTTAGTACTCTATTGGGGACTGTATGCAAAAGGATTACAAACGTCAGAAGTCTACATAGCACATATAAGAAGTTTAGACGTGATAATAGCATGCTCAACCTGTGTGTTTTTACACTGGAACCACATTGCTGTTATCTGGGTTATGTCAGAATCTGGAGTCTTGTAATAACAATGTTGAATTTTTTGGTCACCCTGTTCTTATAAAACAAAAATATGGAACAAAAACATTTGAAAAAATGTTTTATTTCTCCTTCTGGAAGGCATTGTACAATAGCGGTTAAAAGTCACCTGATGGAGCTGTAGAGGTTATTTGAGGTATAAGAATTATAAGATATGTAGAGCCTGTCGGGGCTACAGTCTATATTCTGTAGGGTTTCTACAGACTGTAAAAGTTCTATGCAGTTTACAAGCTCTTAGAGCCGTAAAAATGTATGGAGCTTAGATGCTGTAGATGGTTATGCGTCTTTAGTGTTTCCCACTTATTGTGGGTGACATTCCTAAGAGGAGTAAATAGGGGTGTTTGCAAGTTTAAATGGGATATACAGCATGTAGGCTGCTGATCTGTAGAAACCGCATCTGAAGTCTAGGGTGTGTAACGTATATTCTGTCAATATAGCTCTATTAGCTGTAGACACTGTAAAATTTGTAGAAAGCACCAACCTCTAACATCAGAAAACAGTGGATTCTAAATGGTGGTCACCATGGCTACAGAGAGACATGCAGATTTGTTCAGTCACAGATGTATGCAGATGCTTGCAGACATAGTAGTTTACACACATGTAGGCACATGAGGGTTCATTTTGTTGCAAGATGATCAACATATAGATTGTGAAGATTTTTTTAACAGAAGTTCTTCTCATGCACTGCTCCCTCAAGTCAGACCATTTCATAACATGAACTTGATTGCTGACAATATTTAATTACCTCAAACAACATTCTAAACAAAATCTTCAAACTTGCATGATCAGATTGTTTAGTAGAAAGCAAGAAATTATTTCCCAATGCATGCCATCGCTTCTGCTGACAGCCATGAGTCTGTTGAAGCCAAATGAGGGTGAGTCACGCTGACCCTCTGCTGAGTCCCCAGGTCACCTGGTGACGAGCATCAGCAAAAGAGTGAGGAGTGTCAAAAATGGTGCGGGGGTCAGACACAGGGAGCCTCCACACTCCATGGCATCCTCCTGCAGCGGAAAAACAAAGGAGAAAAGGCAACGCGATCAGCTGACGATCACTCTGCCTTGCCCTCAAATAACGATGAAAATAATAGCACATGCTTTTATTCTAAGGACCACAGAAATGTCTGTAACAGAAAGTTTATAATTCAAGAATCTGGCTGACACTTATGTCTAAAGTGGCCTACAAGTGAGGATCAGGGAACAGGGTCAGCCACTCCCTGGAGCGATTGGGAGGGAAGGGCCTTGCTTATCGGGCTCAACGGTGAAATCACTCTGCCAACCACAGAATTTGAATTGGAAACCTTCTGATCACAGGCACAGAGCCCTAAACCAAAGCAACACATCAATAGAATATTATTTGGAATAACTAAATAATATTTCCAGAAAACTCACTGGGTACTGAGTCAGCAGCTAGCTGTTGCCCGTTGGTTACATTTGCTGTACTTCAAAATGGAGGATATATAATCTGAATACAGACATTCATGAAGAAATATGAACAAACGTGCTCCCCAAACACAGAGGCATGGAAGCATGCGTGTGCTCTTTCATACGCAGGCAGTGTGACCAGCTGTACCTCAGGGTGGAACGGATGGCAGGAATCAGGCCGTCTCCTGTCCTTCTGAAATTTGAAGCGCTCACACGTCAGGGACTCGTTGTGTTCACTGGAGTTAATGAATTTATGAATGAATTCATAGAGCACCACTGTCATCCCCAATCCAATCTCTGGACCCAACAAATGTTCAAAAATATTCAACCATACTGCACACCACAGAAGTTATATATTTATGATGTATAATGGAAGAAGTATCATTCTTCTGAATAACTGCAGAATTACACAGATGCTTTGAAGGCTCGCCAGTGCTTCACTGGTGCTCAGGTCAGTCCAGAGGGGACCCCCTGGCCATCTCCAGCATTCAATATGTTACTCTGTTAAGCAATTCAATCACCCAGAAGGGCAAACTACTATGTGTCAGGGTATGTATTAGCTCAGTTTCAGAAAAAAAGCTTAAAGGCCTGTGAGATTCATTCTCATAAACCCCTCTGCTCTCTAAAGTCGAACACAAACACATCAAGACGCATGTTGGCTGGATATACATGATCTCGATGGGTTCCATGGTAACTGGTGGTGCAGAGCTGCAGTCACACTGGTCGTCGACCACCACCATGAACAAGTTACTGCTTGGGATTTGCTGGATGACAAAGGCCCTGCAGGAAAAGGACAAACAAGTTTCAGTGAACTTGGCCCAGTGCCCCATGTCTTCTTATGCTGAACATACGACCTTGGATGCAAACATCCAATCCCTCAGGAATGACATTCACATCTGAACAGCTAAAGAACAATGAGATGACGATGTCTGCAGATAAAATTCTACAGGTATAAGGTAGATGAGGGTACAGGTCGTACAAGCTGTGCTAAGACTATGTCTCTAGGGTTGTCTGCCTTAAATGCACAATTGAAGACAGAAAGAGGTACAGAGTCTATAGATACTAACAACACTGTTACAAAACAGAGCTGTGTGATCTGGTAAAATCATAAGAATTGTGCAGGCTGTACCTCTGATACCATGACTTAATGCAGCAAGCCGATGTTGTAGAAGAAACAGCATGATTTTAGCCATAAAGACAGAGTGAATCTTCCAGTTTCTTTGGTACAATTTGTCGAATAGATCCTGATCAAACAGTATTTAAGATAACTCGATTTAGAAGGAAGCTTTTACACAGTTTTTAGTTTTACTTAGTTTTCTGTGACGTCAATGTTTGTGAGACTGTATGAAATTTGATAAGCCAATTTTTGATTTTTTTTTAAAAAACTGGATGTTTCAGTGCCATTTTAAAAAATTCAGTTTGCACAATTTCAGTTCAGGTACCTGTCACAACTGTTGCAATCAACAATCCCTGAGGTCTCTTTAACGGTGCGTTCGGAGACAAAGGCTGGATACTCTGTTTCACATGGTACCTGGATGGTCTTTCCTCTCACCACGTCTTGTGCTAGAGGCATAGCATCTACTTTATAACACGTCGCAAAAACGCAAACATAGAACAAAAAACACAAATAGGCAACGATGCACAAGCAAAAGCACTCGCACAGAAGCAAATACAATTTGTGCAAAAATTAAAAAATAATGGATTGTGAAAAGTATAATCTTTGTGTAAGTCTTGCATTCAGCAAATCCAACCCATGCCTCATGAAAATCCCATGTGACCCCTGTAGTCAGAGACTTGCTAAAAGGCTTCCCCTTTAAGGCACCTGACCTTTAGCTGTGAGCTCAGAATGCCACCAGCTGTACACGTTGAACTCCAGAACAAATCTGAGGGGGAAGTAAAGGCTGTCATCAGTGATAAGAGTGACATATGGCTGATAGTTAGAAACAAAGTTACAAACTCCTCCGGCAGACTTGCAGAGTTACTAAATTATCCTGAAATGTTTTAGTTACTAGTCTATACAATTTTAATATATAGTGACCATTACAACTCAACAAAACTACAAAAATTCAGAATTCGGAGCTAATTATTTGTATACAGAAATTTCAGTCGCATAATGGAAGTTCCCTAATGGAAGTATCACTTATTTTTCTTCATAAAAACTTAATTTTTCTAATGAAAAAAAATGTGAAATTGTCCTCACATCACCAATTCAGTAACAAGCCACTTGATAGTAGCAAAGACAGCAAAATAAGGCTGTAAAAAAGGAAAAGTTAGTGTTACAGAAGTCTTAAAAACCCTGCGGAGATGGGTCCATTCTTATAGGCCCTTATCTAAGCTAAAACAAGCTAAAACATTAAATCCATCACTAACGTGAAAACACAAGAGCTGCGTGGATCGTGCTCCATATCACGCTAACCCTGAGCCATACCTGCCTAAGCCAAATGATAGATACAAGTGATGAGAATATTTGTCACCACGTTGTGTTATAGTCTCATGCAAGAAAATGAATGCAGATGGAGCAACGAAAAACAGAAAAAAATACTGACAAATTATAATGGAGCAACACGCTAAAGGAATATATTTTTTGAAGAGTACTTACATCTAATAAACTGCGTGGGCTGTTGCTACTTTCAACAAAGATTTTACATATGGCTTGATAGTCGTATAGAGTAATCCTGGGGAAAGGGTGTAAAAAATAAACAATGCTCATCAGTAACCAGGTTCACGTTGTTACACTAAGGATGTTAGACTAAAAGCTGCTTCCACCTCACCAAAGAACATGGAACAAGCCCAACCTAAGGACTGTTTACCCCAAGTACAACCAGCATGTCTGCTGTCGCACTAGGGGCACAAACACATTTGATCACTGTTACAAACCAAACACTTCCACGACAGCACCCTGGCCAATCAGATCATCACTCTGTGCTGCTACTTCCTGTTTACAAGCAGCTGTTGAAGCGTGACGAGGGTGGTGCAGAGCTGCACCACAGAAGCAGAGGAGAAGCTGCAGCACTGTTTGGAATCAACAAACTGGGTTATGTTCAGAGAGCCCTCAGACAATCTAGATGTGTATGCGGCAGTTGTCACAGACTTTATCACCATGCGTACCCACGGAAACAGTCTGCTCATTCCTGAACCAGAAACCGTGGATTACAGCAGTGGTCTGCAGGCACATTTAAGACCACAGTGCTGCATTCCATTCCAGAAACATGCAGGTATATAAAAGGTGCAAGATTTCCAGAAGGCGATCAAGTCTGCGAAACAGCAATACACGCACAAATTGGATTCCCAGTTTGGTAGCACAGGGGACGCACGCTGGATGTGGCAGGGAATCCAGTCATTTACAGATTACAGACCCTGATCACAGCCGACAGTTGCACACTCACAAACAGTTGAACAAGTTTTATGGTCGCTTGAAGCTGGAAAATCATGATGTTCCTGTGCAGCACTGCAAGACCCCTGGCTGATGGTCATCATGGATGACATCAGGAGGACCTTTTAGAAAACTCAACTCCCGTAAGGCAGTCGGTCGAGACATAGTCTCTGGTCACATTTTAATGACCTGTTGTGACCGGCTGGAAATGGTCTATATGGATGTTTAATATCCCTCAGAAAGAATCTTCAGTTCCGACATGACGCAAGAAAACAGCCATCATCCCTGCGCTAAGCAAAGCCGCTGCAGACTGCAGGCCGCGGTAATGATTACTGGCCAGTAGCACAGTAGCACACCTACTGCGATGAAGTCCTTCAAGAGGCTTGTGCTGGGCGACATCAACGACAGCATCCCAAACAGCCTAGACCCCCTCCAGCTCAAATATCGCCGCTAAAGTTCTGCCCAGAACGACATCTCCATGGTATTCCATACCACCCTGGCTCATCGGGACAATAAAAACTGTTAGATCAGGTTGCTGTTTGTGGACTACAGCTCAACCTTTAACACAGGAATCCCATCCTGACTCACTGCTAAGCTCCCAAACTTGGGGCTAAGCTCTTCACTATATAACTTCACATAACTGGATTCTGGACTTCCTCACCAGCAGACCCCAGCACATGCGCATTGGTGTGGTCACCAACACGGGCGCCCGGAGGGGAAAGTGCGCTTAGCCCCCTGTTCTACTCCACGTTCACTTATAGCCAAGTACAGCTACAACTTCATCTTGAAGTTTGCTGACGACACCACCATCATCCGTCAGATCTGCAATGACACTGAGACTGCCTACAGGGAGAAGGTCACACACCTGGAAGGATGGTGTCTGGACAACAACCAGAATGTAAGCAAAACCAAGGAGGTGATCTTGGAGTTCCATAAGCAGGTGACTCCCCACAGTCCCATCTACATCGGAGAGGACGCTGTGGAGAGGTTCCACAGTTTCAAGTTCTTCGTGGTCACCCTCACCCCTGACCTTAAATGGTCACATTCTGCTGCAGCTGTGACTAAGAAGGCTTATCAATGCCTCGATTTCCTCAGGAAACTGAGGGAGGCCAGGGTGTCTCCCACAGCCCTGACCAACTTCTACAGGGGCGCTGTGGAGTCCATCCTAACCCTAACCCTAACCCCACCCTAACTCACAGGACAGCACAGGACTGAGAGCTGCCGCAAAGGGTGGTTAAGACAGCACAGAGAATCATGGGCACACAGTTTCTGGCCGTCTAAGACATCTTCATCACCGCCCCAGGAAAGCAAGAGGCATCCTGAGAGACTCCAGTTACCCCGGACTGCCATTTTTCACCCTCCTCGCCTAAAGTCCATCTGTACACGCATTTCCAGGTTTAGAGACAGTTTCTTCCCCGTTGCTGTAAGAGTATTAAACAGCCAGTGGTACCAACTAACTGCTACTTGGTACTTGTACTTATTATCACTTAAGTGTCATTCTTACACAAGTAAGAATCTTATTGTATTTTAGTACATTTTGAACATCTCTGTCTGAAGCTGGACTTAGAGATAACAGAAAGCAAGAGTTATAGACTGGCCAAAAAATTAGTGCTTTATTAAAATAGGCAGGAGCAAAGACACGTGGGGATGTTACCCAAAACACAAATGAACAACTAATATTTCACTAGAACAATTCAGGCTAACTTGCTGAATGGCCCCTATGGGACATCAACTAAAACCCCTTGAGTTTTAAGCCACTATGGAACCTGCAGCCCTAGGATACCAAGCTGTGGCACAATGCAAAAATGGAAGTCAATGTAGCACAGTCAGTGGGCTTTTGGGATACTGAGTCAGGGAGCTAGTGTTGAAGCCAGGTGTGCACCAAGACGTCCTGCATTACACTGTACAGCTAAGAAGTAAACAGGAAATTAAATGCTGGAGGAATGAGAGTCATTTAAGCCCTTTATGCCACCAAAATTAACACCTCATGGCCAGAAGTGAAGCAAATGGTCTGTAGGGATACAAGGTAGAGCTTTACCTTTTAAAGGAGCCCATGAGTAGCAGCTGGTTCATTACAGCTGCTTCCACCTCACCAAAGAACATCCCTGTCTGAAGATGTTATTAGAGAGAGGAAACAAAGCAAGAGTCAGAGAAGAGCCTGCCCAGATACAGGGCTGTCTACGTATGAGCAAAGCCGTGCACAGTCAAGGCAGGAGAGAAGAAAAGCTAAGTGTAACCAAGACGGGCTTCTGTGTGTGACTGTGTGAGAACAGGACAGGATATTAGATGTCTGTCTTTCAACTGGTG
Organism: Mormyrus iriodes; assembly: GCA_011763525.2. NCBI lineage: Eukaryota > Metazoa > Chordata > Actinopteri > Osteoglossiformes > Mormyridae > Mormyrus > Mormyrus iriodes. The sequence continues at coordinate 13,743,990 of JAAGVU020000123.1, read as the reverse complement.
AGAATCACCTTTTATAGGGATAGGGAAGAATTACTGAGTTTCCTCATTTTTAATGCAGGGAAGTTTCTAAAACTCTCTTCACCTTATTAGTTTAGTGACAAACATACTCTGTGAATCCAAAGTTGATAATCCCTGGAGCAATCCAAGGCCCTACCTGGGAATAGTCTTCTGATACCAGGACAAACCCATTATTGTCGATTAGATAACAGCTGATGCTCTGTAGGAGACGGAAGCAGGAGATACAGCAGTAGTCGTATTGATTCCAACTGTCCAAAGCACATTTGGTCAAGCAGACAAAGATTTTCCAACTCCAGTTAGTCCAAAGGTACATTACCTCATTGTCACAATTAATGGGGCACTTTCCATCTAGAGCAGTGCACTGAAACAAAGCAATTAGGAGCTTCTTAGAACTTTCTCCAGCCCTCATGTTCTAGAAGCATTCATGAGAGTAAGAAACAGTCCAGCTACAATATGTAGCAGTATTCCCTACTTGCTAAGTAACTCTCACAAGGGTGCCCTGTTTACCTATCGCACCCCTTAACTCCCTACTGAATTTATCCTCTAACAACCTGTTCTTTTTACCTGTCTACTGGCTGTCCAGAACTTTCTTTGGAAGAACTCCAGCTTCATCTGAATTCCCACAGCTATATCAATGAGGAGAACACACGGTCTTACAAGCATATTTTGAAATGGGCACAGGGAAATATTGTGACATGTCTGTTGGCAGTTCAACCAAGACTGCTTGTCTCCACCCTTCATTTACAAATTGGTTAAGCTGAAGATGTAGACAGTTATTCACAGTCATTCTGACTCCATGACTTACTGGCAACAATGGGGGACCATCTGTCATCGAGCAGCTGGATGGCAGTGCTTGCTAGTACAACACTGTTATTGTCCATTCCTGGGAAAGACAACATCTGCTTGATTGCAGAATATATTTTATTGTGTCAGTTTTACAATTTTTAAATTTAATTCTGTTATTCACATCTTCTTTCAAAGGACTAAGCTAAATTAAATCTTAACTACCTAGGGCTGGCCTGGGATACTAATTCTTCCTCTAAAAATTATACATTAGTCTTCTATCTGTCAGGAAAAGGAAATTAGCTATTTATTTATGAACTGGTAGCTACATTAGCTCACAGAACCATATATTAAATCTTTAATATAGTACACAGAGATGACCAGAGGTACACTTCTGGCAGTTGAGTTGGAATGTACCTGTTCTGAAGGGAACAGAGTATACAAAGGTGCCGGGAACCTGTTCAGCAGCTCTCTTGTACCACAGGGGAAAGTGGTCAGCATTGAAAACGCCCTCCTGGTCCTCTTCAGGAGTTAAGATTTCCCTTTATACACAAGAGAGTGGTGAAGGGGAAACTGTTGACACTAACAAGGACCAAGAATCTCTTAGAAATAATCATAGTTACTTTTTTGAAGTTGCATTGTTATCACGTAAAACCCAACAGAGCTGTAAAATAGCTAAATATGGGACTATGCCACGGGGTCACACTCACTGATTGGTCAGCTGTTCTGGAACCACAAAGAGGTTGGTCCTCAGAAGTCCAGTCCGTGTTCCTACAAAGGCGATCTCAACTCCTTTGTCTGAGTTTCTATGCGAAAGAAAAGGAAACACAAGAATAAAGCAACCAAACAGGCTAGAATTGCTTTTGATGTCAAGAACGATGTAATGAAGTAATTTTTACAATTTTATAACTGACCACCTTTGTCTGTAATGCGGTATGGAGAGTATTTGACCAACTGCGCTTTATAATAACGTCACAGCTGCCCACCACATTAAAGGGGCAGTTCACCCAAAAACTAAAAAGCACATGTTTTAGAGGGGCTGCCAAACTGCACACAGCAAGCATATCGCATGCGCAGAAGGTACCAGCATGAGCTCCCCAGCGAGTTCGGTAGAAGAAAATAGTTCATACATTAAACTGCTCACTACGAAGTCTGTGGATTATCTTCAATCACTGAGTCATGATTTCTGGTTAGAGACATTGCTGTTGAATTTTTCAAATGTATTTTTTTGGCGCTTTAAACACCACAGAAAGAATACCATTCACTCCCATTATATTCAAGAGAAGCCCGACATTTCTATGGCTGGTATCTCCAAAACCAGGCATCTCCCAGCAGAACGATCTACACGTATATACGGTATGGCACTAAAGCCCCTGTTTTGTGGTAAGCTAAAGACGAATAAATTGGAAAACAAATAAATCAATAAATAAATTTGGAAAGAAATGATCATTGGCATGAATAAGCAAATCAAAATAAATGATTAATTTATTCTACAGATTAATTAATTTTATTAGGGCGAGGATTTCTTTTTACCAACAATGTATTTCTTTATTCATGCAAAAGATTTATTAATTGATTGGATTATTTATTTTTTTTTAAGTCACATTTCATCCTCCAAAGGCCTAGTCATGTATAGGGTATATACATAAGCTGTGTCCCATTTCAGGGGCTGCAGTCTTCTAAGGCTGCATTCGAAGTCCGAATGGGTCACAGAGGTGCGACAAGGCTGTCCCATTCCAAAGGCTCCTTCAAATGAGGCATAGAAATGCGTCCACCCTTTCTACCCCATGGATTCTTCGTGGTCCAACCTATCCCAAGGTTCAACTGCAGGGACTTAGAGAAGGACGTGGCCTACGATGCCCACGCCCACCCCGCAGATGCAGCCCCTGAATTGGGACGCAGCTATAATGACTGGATAATTCAACAGGTTGCACTATAAGCAAAAGGCTAAAATGGTCTGATTCTACTTACTCAGACTTGTTCAAGGCCAGGCGTGTCCAGTAACTCTCCAGAGGGGCAGTCACTACAGCATCAAACAGAACCTCTTGGATCAGTTCCCTGTCACCTACAACACAGCAGTTAATCAATCCTCTACCAGCATGACACATGCAACAGAACAAAAAAAAGACAGTCAGAGGCATAAGGATGAACTTCGGGATACAGTCAGGGAGACCCTGAAGAAACACAGCCGACACAGTGGAATGGTGCTGCACACACAGTAACACGGTAATATAACTGGACTCACACTTCAGGTGAGGCTGTTGTCCAGTCATGTAGAGCCGGAGTGCTTGGATCTGTGACAGATGTTGATGTTCACGGTGTTCGCTTGTGTCGCAGTACGTCCTGCAGCACACACAGGGTGACATTAATTTGCCTGGGACAAGAGCTCAGCTAATACGTCCCTTGTGATGTCATGCTATTCAGGCATACACATTCACATGCACAGGTTTAAACCGCATGCATCTGCACGAAGATAAATCTACACAGAGGCACAAGAGCATACGGCATAATGCTTAAAAATCACAAAGCAGTCAAGGCACACAGACATGAGGGATTTACCACTCATCTGCCAGAGATACATCCGGGTGCTCCAGATCATGCAGTCCTAGCGGAATAAAAATCGATAGAGATAACTGTACATTATCCAACAACCTATTCCAGCTGAATTCAGCAGCAAGTAAGTGTATTAGTAGCAGTGCTAGAAGTAATAATGAACATAGCAGTACATACCTGCATCCACCGTGACATTTCCACGAAAGTAGTATTTTCCATGACCTCTCGGAAGAGCCACACCTAGACTGAACATACAAGCAAACAAAGCTGCTACTCAGAGGCTAGTCTGGTTCGCACTGCACAATTCCTCCTTAATAAAATTTGCCGTGATACAATGTGACAGACACTCAACATCATCTAATGACATAAAACAGATTTGTCACAAAACCACACATTTGTTTTTTGTTTTTTTCAAAATATATATCTGAGGATGTAGAACTCCTACCTGAACGGTGTCCCTTTAATTTCGGTGTAGTAATAGTCATTGTGCATGAATAGGACACGTTTCTGAAAGAGTAAGCTAAGAATGATCCCACTGCACATGGACATGATGGACTTGGAGACTGATGGCTGCCTAAGTGATACGACTATCATGAGCTACGACATCCCTGAGAAAATAATCATTATAGATCTCATAGCCATTTAATGGCTTTACTACTTCACTGCTCACCACCAATCTTCTCAATCACAAGTGCTAAGCATTAAAGTAGTGAAACCACCTGACCTCTTCTGCTGACCACTGCTCAAAGTGATAGAACACATTTCATTCTTGAATGAAGCCTTGAGTCTCAGCTGTTTGTTGGGATAAAATCTGCTGTGTAGGACAAATATGAACTGAAGTGGCTTGAAGATCACACTGAATCACATTGTATTTTCTGCCCTCGGATCTTACCCCCTGATCCATGGTCTTCTGCACCTCCATGGAGAAAGTGCCTGTCTTCCTGTTCACCATCGCATTGCGAAGCTGACACCAATAGGCACATACATATACATTCGTACACATACACACAGAAAAAATAAAGGATGAATGTAAAACATATCACAGATAATAAATGTCAAACTACGACGTTAAACTGCGTAAAGAGAAATCCATCTTACGATATTGCCCTTGTCCTCCCACTCTACCTCGGACAGATCCACACTGCTGTAACTGGGCTTCCTTCTCTTCCCATCTTGGTACTTTAATGAGAAAGATGCCGGATAGGGCTGAAGAAACACGTACATTTGTAAACCAATTCATATGTGATGACACAGCAGTTACCAGTTACCAGTGGCCGCAGGTCAGGGTGGGTCAGGATGTATCCATTGTTGGTGATGGCAAAGACATAGCCGTGGATCCCCAGCTGGAAAGACAGCAGGACAAAAACACCACCTGACTTTATACTCATCATCCATAAGTTGCTCGATATCAAGCAATAATTTTGTTACTTAGCTAATCTTTTTTCTTTTTTTTTTTAAAGCACAAGTTATAATTCTAAGATACTACAGCAGGACATTTCATAGCACTTCAACCAGAAACCTTCATGTTACATATACCAGTATCGTAAAAAAACAGTTTCTCAGCCTGGATGTGCATGAATATCATATTATCTTCCAGTGTGTTTTGATAATAAACTTTTATTGAATGTTACATGTTACAAAAGGCACACGGCTTCACCAGCCAGTGGCTTATACTACAGCTGGGGATGGTACCTTACAATGAAGCTGGCTGTGTGTATGTGCTGTGAATGGACTGGCTTGGGGTAGCCGTGGGTTTTATCATTCAGTGAGCTTAGTACCTCCCGTTGGCTGTCCTGTGCTCTGTGGTTTCTTACTAATCGAAATCTTCCATCTTGCAGAATTACTATGTGCAAAACCTAATGATTAGCCTCGTAGAAAACATGACAAACGCCATATTTCAATTCTGTAAAACCCCAGTGCCGGGAGATTATATTATATATTATTCCAAGAATATCAAAGGCTTATGATGAATAAAACACCTAGCCGCCGGTTTACACATACATAAGGACATGATAGTACCTTATGCTTGGGAATAGCTTTTAGCAGTTCTTGGAGAGGAATATCAGTGCCAACCACACCTAGGAGGACACCCTTGTTCTTCTGTAGGTAGAGAGAGGCGCACTGCAGCAATCACACACACTGAAGGTGGAACCTCAGACTGAAAATGACATAAACTCACCGTCTCGTTCTTTGTGCTGAAGACTGGCATGGCAACGGTTGTCATGAGAAATGGATTCTGCTTTTCCTCAGACTGTGGGATCAATCAGACAAACAGATTCATCTCACATGCACAGAGCATGGAATGAATAGGAAGCGATGTCTCATGGATGGCAGTAATGGAGGCCTGCCAAGCAGTCAGTTTATGTGGCAAACCAAGCTAGCAAAATGAAGCTCCACCAACAATTGAGACCCTGGGAGGTGGAGCACACCTTGACTGATGTAGCTTGATGAATACAGGAGAACGCCAACAATATACAGCAGATGGAATACAGGGCTACACCCACAGGACAAGGAATTCTGGGGATCCTCAAGCAGTCCATTCATCTCTAAATTTCAGACACCTCTTGGAAGTGCCACCCCTCCCCCTACATCCTACACCCTCCTCCCGGAGATAAAAGGCAACGAGCTGGAAAATGATTAATGTATCTGCTCAGTGGCTGAAATACCGAGTGCATCACAATTACAGGGTGAGCAGCTCCGAGAGGAAGTCAAGGATAACGGGGGCAAGTCGTACACCTGCGTGGGCCTAAAAATTACCCCTCAGTCCCCGGCCTGGCTCCCCTGGTACTGAGCAGCCTGTTACCCATGTCGCTGGGGAATCAGCTGCTCGACGGCATCACCCTCATCCTCATATCTGCTACTTGCAGTTACGTCGCTACAGAGATTAAGCTAATACAGATATAATGCTTTCCACAGGCGGCACAGAAAAGAGCAGTTTCTGTGTAAGCTACATCTCTGTCTACCTTCCCCTGGAAAGGTGGTGCTGGAGTATAGTCAGCACCCACTCGGGGTAAAGACAATCTAAAGGCATATCTAGTAAGATACCACAGTAAGTATCAGCTACATGGGAGTGTGATTAGAAGTCTACTTTCCTCAATAACTTGTTGTGTAAAAGGGACATTGTCCACCTAGTATTTGAATAAAATGAATGCTTACTCTCTAACTCGTTTGTTTTTTGTGATTTAATAAGTGGTGCAAATAGCTGAATATAAAATGACTTAATTATAATATTCAAGAAGGAAAAGGTTTGAAAGGAAAAGCCTGAAGTTTTTAATGCTTTTCCAGAACATGGTAAGAATATTTACTGAAATGGAACAATGCCCATCCATAGCCGGGCCGAAACATTTGCTGTCGTTTTTTCTTCAGAATAAAGTGCCACTTAAACTTGTAAAGCATACCAGCACTAATGTCCTTTGTGGGACAGCTCTGAGCGCTAGGCACAGTTGCATGCCAGTATTACCCATCCGTCGTATAACCTCTTCCCCTAGACAGCATGGAAGTCCATTGCAGGGCCCAGACACATTCATACAATCAGTCATAATAGAAGGGTGATTAGAGACAGCAGTCAGCCTTCATTCTGAGGGAGGAAACCAGCACCGAATGGGGAAAATATGCAGAGTCCACACAGGACAGAGGCGGGACTCAAACCCACAAGCCCGCAGGTGTGGGCGTCACCCACTGAGACGCTGACTCCCTCCATGCCAGCATTATATATTTTAAAGGGTACAATTACCCTGAGGCCAGTTCTCTCTTTTAAAATTTGGGCAGTTCGCATATGTCAAGGTTACTGTGAAAAACAGCAATATACTTATCAGGGCGCTTTGATAATGCTGTATCTGCCCTCCAGTACAATAGTGGCAACTAGTGGCTCGTTAGAAAAACACACATTAATTCGGCTAGTGAAAATAGAGCAGTCACTGTCTCCACCAGTGAACATATATAACAGACATGATACGTTGGAACCATCCCTCCATTTTCTGTAACCGCTATTCAGGGTTGCGGGGGGGTCTGAAGTCTATCCCAGAGGCTACGGGTGTAAGGCAGGGAAGAACCCAGGATGGGACGCCAACCTATCACAGGGCAGACGCACACAGCAGGTGTGACAGGTTAGATGTATGAGGAAATTAGGGTTACCTGAGCCTGAGGAAGCTGCAGCAAAGGGGACAAAAGACAGAAAATGGGCAATGAAAACACCTGCGATGACAATTCAGTGTTTACCTCATAAAGAAGGACGCTTAATGGACACTACATTTGCGACCTAGAAATAATGTTTGAAGAACACTGTTTTGATGTATTAATATGCTTGATTTTGCAGCGGATCCCTGTGCATTACTTCACAAAATCTGGCATTCAATATAATATTGCGACATTGATTGTTAGCATTTGGGAGACGACCTGTTATGCCTGTATCAGCACATACTGGCTTACTGTGTGCTGGACAGTGTGCTGCAGCTAACATGGTTACAGCCAGAGCAGGGTGTGTCTTTACTCACAGTGCTGTCCATGTAGGCCTCAGTCCATATGGTGTCATGTTCATGATCAATGACTTTGGGTCTGCTGAGAACATGAAGGTAGCGCATCACATTCTCCTGGACGTCAGCGAGGGTGCTGATCTGGGTGAAGTAGCCTGATTAAAGACAGCACATTGATTTCTGTATGGTTAATCACCAGCATGAATGATACCAAAGACAAAACTCAGAGACCGATGACCATAGATACCTAACGAATGCATTTCCAGGTCTGGGACTCCTGCCCTAAACTAATCAGAAAACAGTTTTCAGTGAAATGGCTATCAAATGTGTTTAATGTACATGTGAAATACAATTTGAACCACTGATTTATTGACTGATTGCTCGACTGAGTCAGTGGGGTAATGCAATATCAATTGAATAATGTGCCTTTCAAACTATTTAAGATCAGTGGAAAATTGGGAAAAATTTTGCCCCCAGTACTTCTATCAAATAGTTTGGTTTTTTCCACAATCAAAGTACACAAATAAATAATGGTAGCTTCAGTCTCCTCTCATTTTGTGAAGAATATTAAAAATATACACAGCATCACTGTAAATAACAAATGCAAACAAGCACCAATACACAGAATGATACGGAAGCACACAATATAAGAGACCAAATGAAGAACAGCTGAACGTGTCTCCTGGTACGAGTGCAGCCTGGGATGTTCTTGCCAGAGGATTTCACTTCAGGATGAGCACATGGTAAGTGATGCAGATGGGGTACATTGGTCTGGCCATTGAGGGTCATGGGTGAACAGTGACATAAACAGTACAAGCAACACAATGACATTAACAACATATGATAATATGATATCCATCTTTTCTCCATCTTTTCCTCTTAGCTGGTATCATGTTAACCTTAAAGGGCCATGCACCTTCAAAGCACAAACCATGACGAGGGCAACAGAAAGGTTTTTCTCAGGCTAGCTGACCCTGTTAGACTCGCGCAGCACCGCTCTGAGTGTCCTAAGATGTAACGTGTTTATTTTGTGTGTGTTTTCTCACTTTCCCTCACAATGCATTTTCAAACTGGAAGCTATTCAGCTAGTAATGCCAGCGAACAGTTTATGTCAGCAAAGAGCACCCAAAGGAGAATGACATCAGTACCAAACACATTTCTAATTTCCCTTCAGTCTCTAGAGAAGCTCAGTCTACATCAAGCCAGTTCCATCAACCAGCTTTACCCGCTGAGTGTGTTATGCTGATATGTACTTAGGTTTGGAAGCTGTATATGGTGAAATTGTTAAGGGGGTGGGTGTCTTCCTATGGTGCAGTGCAGTGCTGAGTGCTGAGGACATAACAAAGATCGCACCTTTGTTAGCGCAGGCCATCCACTTCATGTTATCAGCGAAGGCAGACTCTCGTCCAATCAGATAGGGGAATATACGGATCTGCAGGTGACAGCAAACACTCCTCATCCGAGGTGATCTACACTTAGGTAGTAAAAGCACTTGCAGTATGCACAACAAATGCATAATTGTTTAATAGTGACAAACTAGGAACTTGAAATTTAACACATACATTTAACACCTAGTATTTTCATTTCAAATTAATAAATCTGAAAATTAAACTTAGTTTTAGATGTTTAACAGTTATTAGAAAGATTACAGCAAATATTAATATATGAGGTTAAACAGTGCATGTAAATTTGACAAACAGTATTTTTGTTCCAAATTAGTGAAACATTAAAACTTCATGTAATTTTCACCTTTAGTTATATGAAACAAATGTCAAAAAGCAGTACAAATAATTTACAAGACTGTTACGCAATAACAGCTCTAATAAAGATGTTTTGTAATAATGTCAGACATCATGAAGCTCAAGGCCATACTGATGAAATGTTAAGAGAGTCTGATCATCAGTTGCAAAATTTATCAAGTCAGACAGCATCCCAAATTCTAAGATGAAACCAGCTAGGTATAGCATCGGGCAGGGATGGTACGCCCACCTGTGCATGCAGACGTGCCCAGTCGCCGGGCCGCTTCAGCCACTCACCTTTCTTTCTGGCCAGTTGTACTTTTCAAAAACGGTGTCGTAGGTTTCTGTTGCACCATCAGTGATCAGCATAATGGCCTGACTGCAGAAACTTCCTCTTCCACTTTGATTGAACTGGAAATGCACAAGATTATATGAGATCTACATGCATACATAAGGATAGTAAGTTTGACTGGCTTAGAATATTTGGAAATGAATGCAATTTTTTGTAATAAAAAATATAATTTAAATATATAGGTTTTTTTCATTGTCAAGCCCTTAAAGCACCATTTTATGATTTTTCTGAAAGAAATAAATTCTTCGTTCGTGTCAATGTATTCTACCATGCAATGAGATAAAAGTGAATTAATAAGGCATCGTGTTTAGGCGTTTCGCTACCTTGTGGCCTGTGCTTCCCAGAATAGGTGCCAGGTGCCATAGATAACAGTAAAGAAGATGGATGGATGGATGGATGGACATACCTCTTTTAGGAGGGTGAATGCCTCGGTTAAAGCATTCCCCAATAGGCCTGTGCCTTTTGCAAACAGCTTGTCTAGATGTTCCCGGAAATGCTGGTGAAGAAAAGAATGCAAATATCCATCACAGAAAATACCGCATTCACGCCGACAGAACGTGCAAACACCCATCACGCAGAAAATACCGCATTCACGCCGACAGAACGTGCAAACACCCATCACTCAGAAAATATCGCATTCACGCCAACAGAACGTGCAAATATCCATCACACAGAAAATACCACATTCACGCTGACAGAACGTGCAAACACCCATCACACAGAAAATACCGCATTCACACCGACAGAATGTGCAAACACCCATCACACAGAAAATACCGCATTCACGCCGACAGAACTGCAAACACCCATCACACAGAAAATACCACATTCACGCCGACAGAATGTGCAAACACCCATCACACAGAAAGTACCGCATTCACACCGACAGAATGTGCAAATATCCATCACGCAGAAAATACCGCATTCACGCCGACAGAACGTGCAAACACCCATCACTCAGAAAATACCGCATTCATGCTGACAGAACTGCAAACACCCATCACGCAGAAAATACCGCATTCACGCCGACAGAACGTGCAAACACCCATCACGCAGAAAATACTGCATTCACGCCGACAGAACGTGCAAACACCCATCACACAGAAAATACCGCATTCACGCTGACAGAACTGCAAACACCCATCACGCAGAAAATACCGCATTCACGCCGACAGAACGTGCAAACACCCATCACACAGAAAATACCGCATTCACGCCGACAGAACGTGCAAACACCCATCACACAGA
>JAAGVU020000123.1:13719349-13732725 GCA_011763525.2 Mormyrus iriodes | reverse complement strand
GTGCAAACACCCATCACACAGAAAATACCGCATTCACGCCGACAGAACGTGCAAACACCCATCACACAGAAAATACCGCATTCATGCCGACAGAACGTGCAAACACCAAAATGCCTTCGCTTTCTGTCCCCAATGAGCCATATGAATATTTACTGTAGAATTGTGTTATGAATAATAACATATTAAAGTAATTCATAGGTCTTTCCAATGTATCAATTAGCCCTGATGACATCAAATGTTTAACGTGGCAGAATTGAGGTTTTCTTTTTACGATCAGTCAAGAAGCAAATAGCTTTTGCTTATCACAGGTTTATCAAGTAGGGTTAGGGTTAGGGCTAGGGTTAGGGGTTAGGGTTAGGGGTTAGGGTTAGGCTTATCAAGTACTGGGGTTGACAAAAGCAGTATCCTACAGGATCCAGGGTGATGGATATAATGGGAAGGTCTGATAATGTAGCAGAAGTTAGGGATTCATAGGTTGACTGCATGTACATATATAGAATAATAACTATATATAGAATTATTACTAATACTGGAAATTAAAACTAGAACTAATATTCATACTAAACAGAAAAACGTGATTTATGGGACATTCTACAGGAAATCTACAATTCCACTTCTAAAAATCTTGGGAAATAAAAAAGATCTTATTCTTGAATCTGAACATTGAGTCATACGGTGGACATGTCAGACTATGAAAAACACATATCATGCCATCTCAGCACATTTTAATGCTTGAATAAAGTACATTTAATGTGCATTTCATGCCTAAAAAGTCAGGCCCTTTGTATATGCTAGAATGGTTTCCTACTGAAGGTCTTTGATACAAATAGCATTTTCTTACACGTGTCTCTGATTGAATCTAACATGGTTTTATATTTCTGATAGGACATATAAGCGACTTTTCGTTAACTATAGTGGATAGATAGCACAGAGTAACTGCCAGGCACTCATAGAAAACCTATAAGTACATACTTTAACAAAACCATGATGGTGAATATATATAATATACAGTGCTCACAGAAAGTCTTGGGATGATTGCTTAATTCAGTAAAAATTGATTGAACAGATTTATTGGTTTTATAACAAAGCCATTACTTTATTCTTTTGTTTACAGAAAGTATATATCACATTAGAAACAGACAGTAGTTTTAAGTAAAACATTCATTTCAAGTAGTAATAAATCGAAACCCAAGTTATAGTTGTAAAAGGGCTGCTCTGAGTTACAAAGTTCATTGACAAGCATCTCATTGGCTGCTTTTTAATTAGTGACACCTTTGTAGTAACATAAAACACCAAACATTTGTGTTTAGTGTCCTTTTGGGAGCCAGTGACCAGAACTACAATCAATAACAAAATAGCAAGAAGAACTGAATGAGTCAGTCAAAAAAATTAAGATACTTAATAAAAAGAAACTGTGTGGAAGATCTGCGCGGATATATTAAACATTTCTTGTCAATGGACTTTTGTTACGAACCAATAAATTTGCAACATTTTTACAGAATTAAACAAGCGTCTCAAAATACACACACACACACACACACACACACACACATACACCATCATCTACACAGTTAAAAGGAGTAATTCATCAGTATTTTCTCAAATTGTCAATTTTTACCTTATAATGTCTTATGTGACAAGATTGACTTTATGGATTTTAGTGATGCAAGAAAAGTTGTTTCTTATTCTGTAATTAAGTTTTGGTAAGCATTCCTATTTCAAATTATGATGATGATTTTAATGTTAATGCGATATTAGACTAACATGGTAAAATTCACCAAAAGGACATATATAGATGCTCCTCACTTTATGATGTGTTTGACTTTACGATAACAATAGCAATGCACAGTCAGTAGTCCTCAAATTTTGAATTTTGATCTGTTCCCGGATTAGCGATATGCAGTACAAAACTTTATGCTGTTGCAGGATGACAGCAGCAAGCACCCAGCCGTGCTTCCAGACTCTGTAGCGATTGTGAGTGTAAACATCTCATACAGTGTTTAACAATGGTGTTTTTTCTGTGTCCCCATTATTTCTACTAAACACTCAAGTCTGTCCTATGGATTCATATTCGACTTACAATATTCTCAGTTTACGACGGGTTCATCAGAACTTAACCGTCGTAAGTCGTGGAGCACCTATTGCATACTTTTTATGTAATGTTTTATGTAAACATAATGGGACTGACCAAAAACATGGGGACAGTTGTAAAATGCTATTTATTTTATAAATTATAAATTATAATTTTAACGTTTTTTTAATCAATTGACGTGAATGATAACTTAGATTTGTTATCAATAGTGTTTTTATTCTAAATAAAAGTTTTTTATCATAACAAAGTTATGAAAGATGTAGCTTCTATTTGGCATTTTTCAGCTTTTGTACAGTAATTTTCAAGTGTTTTTAACCTAGAAAAAATATCTGACAACCTAATGCATGACACATCCCATTACAGAAACACCCCCAGAAATTAACCATCTCATCAGTTTTCAACATTTTTGCATTATACAGCCGTGGAAAAATTAAGAGACCACAGCACAATTTTTTGTTTCACTCATTTCCCAATTTATGAGTTTGCATCTGAGAATAATATATATTTTTTTGCAAACTTCAGCCTGGTTCTTCTCTGTTTCTCATTAATGAAGGGCTTCTTCCTTGCTTCATGGGACTTCAATCCTGCTTCTAGGAGCCTGGAGGAATGTTTCCCATTCCTTCAGGTCACTTGAGGTCATCCTCCAATTCATGAGAAACTGTCGGATAAGTTAACGGTCATCTCAAGCATGAGAAAGTCACTTCCGCTCTCTACTGGGCTGGTTTCTGGTTGTTCCCAGTGTCTCCTGTTTCACCTTGTTCTTGTGTACTGCTGTCTTAGAAATACTGAACCTGGAAGCAGCCTGCAGCTCAGCGTAACCTCTGCCAGCAGAACCAGGATTAACCCAGGATTTACAAATGCAGATTTGTTTAAAAATATAGAGTGGTCTCTTCATTTTTTCCATGGCTGTACGAGTTTTATTCACTGTAACAATACAGGATGGGTAATGTATGTTTCTGGTAGAATATCTCTTATTTTTACTTTTGAAAAACATTTCAACTACAGGTGGAAGAATTTCCAACTCACATCTTTGTTAGTCCGATCTGCCTGAACCAACGTCCCATTCAGGCATGGCTCCACGTAATTGATCTCATTGTTATACTGTGGACACGACAGACAGAATATCATGAGATATACATGCAGCAGTACATTTTCAAGCTTGTGCCATTAAGGATTTTCGACTCATGCCTTGCTTTTGGGATTAGTTTGTGCTGGACTGGACCTGCACATTAATACACTAGAGCACAGAAGTATTCGAGTGTTTATGGATTACAAATGACAGTGACATATCTTTGTCCAATTACTTGTTTTATTACAAAATGACACACTCAACAGAAAATGTCCATCCACCCATCATCCAACCACTTGCCCTGCTTAGTATTCCAGAGTGACACGGAGCCTATCGTAGGCCACAAGGTTGGGGTCCACCCTGGATGGAATACCAGTCCATCACTGGGGACATAAACCAACATTCACACACTACAGGCAACTTAGGGACACCAGTCAGCCAGACTGGAAAGCCCACATGACATGGGAAGAACATATTCTTCCATCGGATTCCAATCCCCAGTGCTTAGCCCTCACAGTGTCAGGGTCATACGTGTTATGCAGCCGAAAAAAGTTAAAGTAACATTACAGTTGGGTTCCCCCATTTTAACAACTGCGGTTTTAGCTTCTTCTCTCCTCATTACTCATACTTACTTTTTAAAGAAAGAGTTATAACAGCAGACAAACCATATGGATTAACTGTTGCCTTAATATCAGAATAAAGTCTACTGGTTGCATAACTGGTTGCATACATGTCTCCAAAAGTCACACTTCTGCTGTGACAATCCTGTGACAGTCACTGTGATAGTAACACAGCTAAGCCAATGTTACAATGAAGATGCACACTATATATTTGAACAATCCCATTAAGCTCAATGTGACGTAATAATTCTGAAAAACGTCCTCTCATAGCAATCCAGTAAAAGTCATTGTGATGAATCACAATGAGCAGTTTGGTAGGACACACTGTGACAGGCTATCCAGAAGAGCTTACATTAATAATTAGGTTCAATTAATTTGGATGTAACAATTCTTCATCAACTGGCATAAGATCCTGAGCAGGATAAGCGACTGAAGTTGGATGGATGGATGCTTCACTGCTTACTCTAATTTAAAATTCTACAGTACTCACTGCAATGATATTGAAGAAGTCATCATCTCCGAGGGTGTCCAGAATGGAGGCCACTGTCTGCCGAGCCATGGTCAAACGCAGGCCTTTCATGCTGCCACTAACATCCACCAGGATCACAACATCCTTTGGGGATGTGGCTGCCTGAATATACCTTCACAGTAGACAGTTATCATACTCTATAGCTCCAAATGTATTACATTGCACGGTAAACAACCTTACTGTCTTCATTAACATTTACAGCTGACTTACTGCAAGCAGGTTACTTACTTTTTAAAAGAAAGAGTTATAACAGCCTACAAATCATATGGACAATAATATCAGAATAAAGTCTACTGGTTGCATAACCGGTTGCATACATGAAGCTGTTAGAGCTGCTTTGAGTATATGTAGCACAAAGTCAGTCTGCTCACATACAGATATCATACCAGCAACTAATAGTGTATTATTCAGGCTACAGCTACAGACCCACCACTTGCGGTTCCTACAGTCAAAGGCAATGACTCCATGTTCATCTGGGTGCCATTTCACACCTGCAAATGTGAATAAAATGTTAAATAAAACAGATAAAAATCACAGGCTAACGTCAGACAAATAATACTGAAATGGAGTATTCCCCCAAACATAACATAAAGCTCATCAGTAACAATACAGCCTGATCTAGAAAGTTTCACTTTATTGCAATTACTTCCTGATGCGCTAAGGCAATTGAGCAGCACATTTGGGAATAAGCCTCAGATATAATAGTCACACATATTACTTATTTCATAACCGAAAATAATGTGTGGCAGCCACCTTACATCGCCAAAACAACACACATTTCGACCGCTTAAATCAAAAATTTATTTGCCATATTATTAACTGTATTTACATAGCACACTCACCAGGATATTGCCGGAAAAATCCGTTTGCACTCCCAAAGTACTGCCATTTCAATGATGGGTCTTGCTCGAAGTTCTCAACAAACACCTTATTCAGTGCTTCAGACCAGTACACACCATTCACTATATCGGGGTCTGTGACAGGCAAACATGGCAACTTTCAAGTGACTGCAGTGATCACCCACGTTAGGTATCGCCTGTGGAACCTTCCAGATACTGCATTCGGTGAAGACACCCCAATGACCTATAGGCATGGAACCTCGGGGGGGGCTCAGTGAGTAACACTGTTGCCTTGCCGTTTCAGGGTTGAGAGTTAAATCTTACCTGTGATGTGTGCAGTGTTTCATTTTAGAAGAGCAAATTACGTTTGTATGTAATTGGTCACCACGAAAATACCCAAGGTCTCAACGACACTGAAAAAACCCTCGATCAACATTATTTACGAAACACCATTAAGTTAAGATACAAGTAACAAAACCGGAATCAGCTCTATGTCATGTGCTTAGCACTGTTATATCCCCACTTTTAAGTCTATTTTCCACTTACCTAATCTTCAGTGGCACTAAACCCCTGCAATTTATCACAGAGTAACTTTAAATTAAACTTCAAATGCGTTGAATGACTCTCCTAAGATCCTTATTGGCTGAGACGGGGGGGATCGATGATAATCAGAATGAACCTGCGACTGGGTCTCTCACAGCAAAACCCGACAGTCAGAGAAAGGCTGACTAATCTACACCAATCTTTAGTTAGTTGGTTAGAGATTGCTCAGTTGCACGGCTGCTAATCTTGTAAGTGGATGTTGTTCACCTTGGAATAACTCACGCTTGTTATGTTCCATATTTTTGCATAAAAATACAACAAAGCAAAAGACTATAAAAGAGATTTAAGCCAATGCTAAATATTTCAGAATGTTTACTGATTTTCTGTGCATTTTTATTTATAAAAACATTCAACTGTTTAAATAATTTTCACACATCATAATTAGAAACACTTGAAGGGTATATCAGGTAACGAGATGACGTGAAAAATTAACATAAAACACTAGGTGAATGTAGATGCTTTGCTAGGTGAAACAATTCTGGAGGTTTGAAGAGTACAGCACACATGCCACCACTCTCAGAATGACTGGAGAAATCATTATCATACCTCCCTGAAGATAAGCTAGAGGTCATCAAGCTTGACCCTCCAGTATCCACATAATCTTGGGTTTCATCTCACCTGTCACATATTTTACATCCAATCATTCTACTAGAAGACAACAGACAAAGGCCTGGAGCCACTGGCAGAACATGGCTTGCCACCTCAGCAAAATCAGCCTACTGGACGTCTATGCGGCCACAGAGCTTGACCATGGTTTCATCAAGCATCCTGCAGGGTCTTTGACTCACCTTTGTTGTATGTGTTGGTGGGAACCTGAACCACACTATGGCTGAAGTTAACCGGTAAGTTATTAAAGTGTTCACTGGACTTCAGAATGAATTCCTGTCCAAGCTCCACGTTCTTCCCATCTTCATCAACCTCGTTTATGAGCACAGCATTGAAGTAGTCATACTGGAAAAAGATCAGCACAAGAACGAAACGAAAACGAAGACGCATGACAAAAGCAAAGACATCAGTAATTCAACAGTGTCTCCACAGTGCAAACACAGAAAACCATCACTGGTGTAAACCAGGGGTTCCCAACCTTTTGATGTCCACTGACTGGTTTCATGGACTGGTAAAATGGCTGGATAGTAAGGGGATATATTGCAATTTCATATATTTAATCATTTCAATTGTTTTCAGATCCGAACAGAAGTTTAATTGAAAATAAATAGTTTAATTTTGCATATTAACCAACCCCTTCACAAACCCCCAGCGTTCTGGTGAAATACAGGCCACGGACTGGAACCAGGGTTCAGGAACCCCAGGTGTAAACCACTATAACCATGCAAGGCAAACACAACCATGCGACCCAATGGGGGAAGAAAAGTATCGAAAGAACAGAATAAGAGACATTAAATACAACCAGCCAAGACAGCAACTACACGAAGAAAGCGAATTAACCAATAACCACACAACGTGCAACCCGGTTTGATGTCATAAGCCTGATGAGGAGTAACAGGGTCACGGGACAGTTTATGACTACTCAATGTATCAGCTCACATAGGCAGTGCGAAATCTTTTATCTTTAATGTTTTATATCTAAATGTGAAATACAGTGTATTTGGTGCAAATTCCCACCACAGACATAGGAAACACAAATCACCAAATATCAGAGGATTTCCCATAAAACCCTCTTGTTTCAGTGAGGTAGTCACACCCAGGACATCGCAACAGCATTTGGTCTCTCCACCATTTTCAAAGTGAGACAGAATTGGGCAAAGCCTGAACATGGAAATTCACATTTCTGTCCCAGGATCATTTCATACAGCTGAGATTGGTGATGAACACGACGCCTAATGGGATCATGGCACAGGCTGCTTTCACCTAAACCCAGTGATATCTGACCTGACTGTCCTCATTCACCTATGCAAAGAAGAACCCAAGCCCGAAGGATGTGATCAAAAAACATGGATGACAAATAATCAGACAAAATACATGTTGTGTAACTGTCTAGCTTTAAAATATATATTACATGAATTCATTTACTATAATATTTGTCTTCCTTTAGCCTCCCACTGATCTCCAGCTGGCCACCGACAAACTGTGAGATAACAGCCTAAATAAAATGAAACCTTTTCAGTTGTCAGGTACCTCAGCACCAACTGCAGATACCTCGTAATGATGTGCGGCCCAAAACATGCAGCCGGGCCCATAAACAATCCTCTGATAGCTAATGACACGGCTGGCTGCTTCTGGAGCCCAAAGGTGAGAGCAGGCAGAAGCAGCGCTCCCAGGCAGTCAGGACAGGTGATTAAAAGCTGGGAGGCACATCCTCTCGATGCTGAGTGCCCAAGGGGTTCTCCTGCACCATTTTCACGGGCCGGAACAAATTGTTATTGATCTATATGGGCAGAAGTGATCCTGCAGGATTCCTCTAGGAAACAGATTTTCACTACATGGTGTAGCTGACTGTTTCCTCTGCACCAGGGTTATTATAGTTAATGAAAACTAAGACCAAATCTAGGATTGAAAAAATAATTTTGTTAAATGAAATAAAATCTACACTTTTCCAAAAAAATAAATTTAAATTACAATGCACAATGCAACACGAACTAAAACGAAATAGAAATGCAGGTAAAATCAGCTTCACTTTCATTTTTACCGCCTCAATTTGCACTGTGGCCATGGGTTGCAATTTACATCACACCGTATCGCTCATAGGAAACAAAGACCGTCATCCGCCATGTTGGTACATTTCCCATCTGGTTGAGGTACTCGTATATACTTTTTTCCACATTTGTCAAGGTTGTGTGTGCTGTTTTAGGCTGGACTAACAACAGTGTTCGCAACAAGGGTAAAAGATTCTTTAGGGTTCAAAAAAAATTGTAAATAAGAGATAGGTTAAGTTTTATCTAGCGAGCGTTGCTGCACGTTTTCTCCGCTCTTCCTGTCCCACAGACACACGCGTATGTGCCGTGCAGTGGTATGTATATAACGCAAAATGTGCTCCTCTAGGCTAATCTTTTGTTAAAATATGAGACTATTGCTAAATGCAAAGCTTTGTTTAATGGTGTGCCATTGGATTTATGTGTACTAATAATATTTATTCCTTCTTATTCCTATGCCTATTGTCAAGGTTAAAACATGACTAGTGGCACTCCACATGACTGATAGAATCTTTAGCACATTCAGTGTTGAGTGAAATGTTATTGATTTTGAGTATTTTGAGAGTTTTTTAAATTGGTGTATTAAACTTTCATTCAGCATTCTCCAAACGCTTTCTACAATAACTGTCTAACTGCTTTACTTTAATTCCTCTAGGAATATTTCCTCACTTTATAAGCCTTCCCTAATGCGTCCCTAGGGTTTTCACTGGGGGACACTCAGGAAGACTATATCTTCTCCAAAAGTGCCAAATCCCATCAAGTGTGTGCATATTGTGATAAGGGAAAGGGGGCATCAATAAACCGGGTCCTTCACAGCTATAAAACCATGATGGTGTTACAGGAAAGAGGTGAGGGGTTTGGGAGGGAATGTTAAGGCAAGACAACAAAATGCTTCATACTGTCTCCTTTAGCTGTTTCTTATGCGGGGTGAAACTCGCATGTCACTGCCAGTGTGCTATTAAAACATGGTGCTGAAAAGTAAAATTAATACCGAAACGAAATAAAAACAAAACTAAAACTACTTGTAAATTCTTAAAAGAAACTGAAAACTGAAAAACAAAATGTACAACTAAATAAAAATAAACTACAATAACCCCACTCTACACATGACAATACCCTCCAGAACAGAAGTACTCAACTCCAAATCCAGGCCGTGTTTTCAGTTCTCCCAGGGCGTTAGTTTAATAGTTACGGATTCTGATTGGTCAGAGGCTTCACGCCTGGCTCACAGGTGAAGGAAGGCTGGAAAATCAGCAGGGCTCAGACCTCAGGGACGGTGAGTTGCATAGCCCTGCTCTAGAATCTTTAATGTGCCCCCTTTTGCATTTGTACACCACAACCCTGAGGTGGCATTTCCATGTAAAACCCTCTCAGAGAAACACACACATGCACATTAAGCTTGCAAGGTAATTTTGGTACAGAAGACAACATATATTTACATATTTATGTTAATATCATCAGTAACATTTTATAATATTTTGGGCTAGATAAATACCTTAAGGTTTTTCTCAAAATTAAATTGTATATTGAATATTTCATGGAATACTAGTCAAGAGTCACAAAGCCAGATGCATTAAGGTCATCTTGAAGGTGAATGAAAAGAAGGCACAATTTCCATTTGCTATATTAAAACGCTGCTGTGCAGGTTAAATAATAATTTTTGCTCAAATTATCGATGATTAGTGGTGTTGCTGAGACCGACTCACACCACCTCACTCTCTCTCTCTCTCTCTCACACGCACACACACACACACACACACACACACACATGCGCAGACCTTTACTCATATCTTTATGGGGACTCTCCATTCATTAACATGGCAATAACCCTAATCCCAACTATGACAACCTTAACCCCTACCCAGCCCAACCATCTTAACCAATCTGAACCGTAAGTAACCAAACAAAATACAAGACTTTTGGTATTTTTATAAAAAATGGTCCCCACAATGTCAGTATAACAGGTTATTATTACATTGCAGGGACATTTGGTCCCCACAATGTAAAGTATACCTGGGCCACAAACACACACATCTTCGATAAACATCTGCACCATTGTCCTTTTGTATAGAGGGTAGAGAAATCCCGAACAGACTGGTGAATGTATAACCATAGACAGACCAAAAACATCTGAAAACTTTGCACAAAATCTCTTAAAAACAAAAGAAAACACGACCTTCACAGCAGAGCCATCTTGATGAAGACAAGGGTAAAACTGAATACCAGTCACGCATAGCTCGTCCATACAGGCGTGATGAAGGATGCTCAGCACAGTCATCTCAAGCCATACCAGTCATAATAACATATTCACACAGCACTGAACCCTACTTGGACAACCATTCATGTCCAGTGAATTTCATTAAGACTGTGATGTTAAAGTCCGAGTTCTGATACTGATCAAAGGGTAGGTGTTGTGTCATTGCCATAAAGATCTACTATCAAATTCAGGAATGCGTTTTATGGGGGCGTGCATGAGGACTTACTGCATGTAGGTCACTATATGCAGAAAAAGAACCAGGGGACAGTAGGTGCAGCTCCACCGCTGTAGGTGGCTTACCTGCAGGTCTGGGTCCTGCACATGCTGAAGATGGGCCAGCTCCGCAGCGTCCACTAAGCGCTGGAGGGGGTAGGAATGACAGCAGAACATCCTTCACGGAGCACGCAGAGAGCATCTCACATTAACAAAGAAGCGGGATGGCAGCTGCAATGGCGCTGACAGAGATGGGGACGCATATAGCTGCTGGGAGAGCAAACGGGAACGAGGCGACTAACACGCTCTTACTCTCACTGCCGATGCTTTTTTACGGAACATCTCCTCCATGTTCTCAGCCAGTTTCGTTACCAGTCTCGCTCCATCGGTTTCTTCAATGCGGACTGATTTTTCATACTCCTTATATTTCTGTGGGGAAAAAGGAGCGAGGCTTTCTCACGAGTAAGATAAGATGTACTACCACAGAGAATGTGTGCAATACAAATGGTGAGCTGTTACTCAAATACACCTGTTTAATGTAACTGTGCATGTATATCTTTTCACAGATAATGACATGAGCTTCGCAAAAGTCAAACTAGCTAATATGCAAAACATACACAGCTATTTCTCTGCCTAACAGATTCAAGCACTTAATGAAGTAAAAGATGCTTAGTGAGAAATATTCATTTCAGTTGGGTATTGTTACATTTACAATTCACAATGGGCACCATCAAGATTTAGTTCATAATAGAAATAAATGCCATAAAAGTCAAATTCCACATATACAGTAGGGTTGCAAATGAGATTTTCATAGTATGATAACTCAGGAAATATCACGGTTTCACGCTATCATAGTATATGGTATTTCACCCTTAATAATAATAATAATAATAATAATAATAATAATAATAATAATAATAATAATTACAAAGACCCGTAAGGAATGAAAACAAGGCTTATTTTGCTTGAACAAGCGCTTTATTGTAGCTGAAACTTGAAACAATTTTTTAAATAGAACTACGTGTAAAAAGTGTCCCTTTTGAAAATAAATGGGATAAATGAGATACAGGGGAATGCTGTACATCTCCGACTCAAGCAAAGGAAATTTGGAGAAAAAAGGAGCAGGGTCTTTAAAAACAGTCATCTCTCTTATAATCAATAAAACGTGTCACTACTGAGCTAAATATACATCATTTATCTAATAAAATGTCAATGAAACAATTCTTGTCAAGCTATGTATGTGGTTATAACCCGTAAAACAGATCACTATCAAGCCAAATGGACATTAATAATCTAATGTTGGTTATACTATCAAGCTGAATGCAAATGATTTTAAACGTAATTAAAACACACCTTTTTAAAAACATTGGTAAACGTATTTTATTGATGGAAACTTTTTTTCTGATCCCACAGGTTTGGAATGATTTAAATATAGCTGTAACAAATGGAAAATACACCAAATTTCATATTTCAGTTCAGAGCGTACCAAAATACCATGTTGCTGGACAGCAGTATTTGAAATGATGAAAATACACATTAGTATTTCAAGTATTGGATATTTAGGTAATAGTTTTGATGCAAAAACTAGAAGTCGATGACTGGAATGAATCTGAAATCAAACAAAGAGTGACCACTTAAAATGGCAAGAAAATGGACTTTTTTCAGTCAGCTGAATCATTCACACTGGGTCTTGCTAAACAATTAAGCGACCACAGTTATTGTAGACAATATGGTTTAACATAAAATGACAGGGTGAACAGATTGAACAGTGCCCGAAAAGATAATGCAGTGCATGCATGCTTGGAAATGCAGGCGCAGACGTGTGAGGTACAAATCAGGCAGGTGGCACAGATCAGGTAGTGACACGCTGTGGAAGATTTTGCATGGCAGCACCAGTTGCCAAGTCTGACTGACAGGCAGTTGTGGAGTTTAGGTGATGTGAAGACACAGGTGAGATTCTCCATTTGGTTGCATTTTTTTTGGAATACCGGTAATAAGAAAATGTACGTGGTATGATAACCATCAATTTTCATGCCATTGTATACCGTGAATCCAACAGCAAGATCACTATACCAAATCTGAGATTTGAAAAGGTGACCTTCTGATCACAGGCACAGCATCCTAACCTGCAGAGACACTCTCTACCCTCACCGATGAATATGACCCTATACTCCACATTCTCTAAAGCTCCACTGAAGTCGAGGGGTTGTGGCTGTCTGGAATCTATCCTGGGGGCTGTGGGTGAATGGCAGGGAATAATCCAAGACACAATACTAACCCACTGCACAACAGACACATCATTGGGTAACACCAGTTCACCTTAGCATGTTTTTGGGCTGGGGGGTGGAATGGGGTTCCCAGCAGTTCTATTCTATTAATAGAACTTCAACATGGGAGGAACATACAAACTCCACAGACACATCGAGCCACTGAAGGAGAAGGTGACCCTACACTCCACACACCCTAAAGCTCCACTGAAGGAGAAGGTGACCCTACACTCCAC
>JAAGVU020000123.1:13709053-13719249 GCA_011763525.2 Mormyrus iriodes | reverse complement strand
CTACACTCCACACACCCTAAAGCTCCACTGAAGGAGAAGGTGACCCTACACTCCACACACCCTAAAGCTCCACTGAAGGAGAAGGTGACCCTACACTCCACACACCCTAAAGCTCCACTGAATCAGCTTACCCTATGATTCTTACTGTTGTGTATAATGAGAAGGCCCTCTTAATCCCTATTTTTCCTAAAGTTCTTTTAAAAAATCTCTAGAGTATAATATATAGAGAACATCCTGAAACAGCCAGGAAGAGAAATGCATCTTTCTGACATTTTTCCATAATGTTCTTACCCCCACAGACCCAAAGTTTTCACCTTGAAGACTAAATTCGGTGTCATGGGCACTGCCTGCGGTCAGGAGTATTAAGCAACCTGAGCACTCTTTCTAATTATAAACCCCTTAACAAACCTCCTTATTGGGATTAACCTGTGACTCTGGCAGTGCACTGTGCTTATATCTCTTATACATGCTTCCACCACATCTTGTTTAAATATGCTCAAGGTCATTAGTGATTTCACATGCAATTTATATTACGGCGATTATTGTTTGTTATATAGACACAATTTATATTATGCTATTTTGGATTATGTTAGTATAGCAGTATTGTTAGTTGTTTTTCCTTTCAGAAAGCTGAAATTACAACAGTTTACTGCTGTATTCTGTCATACAGTAGAAGGAAGTACATTACAGGGTATGGACAGAAGCCTCCTGTTCCCCATTTCCTTGCTGCAGACAAGCTAGTAATGTACTGCATAGGAGCGCTGGCCGCTAGTCAGGTGGAACAAGTAGTTTCACGCCTGGTGTTCCCCGAAACCCTCCAAAAGTCCTCTGCACACACAACCGCGGGGGCCACCACTGGAGCACATCCCCATCAATGCTCCTAATTAAAATACTGATGGAGACGAGGACTCCTAAATGGAACAAATGACACAAATGACAGAAACATCTGATGATTCCCCGCCATCAGCTGATGTAGGGCCTCGGACAGCTAATATTCCGCTAAAGCACACAACAGTCACTCACTATCCCCACGTTTCTATTTCGCTGGGCGTACTCAGCAGAATTAAGGCTGCAGAGGGGTTTCCCAAGGGCAGCTTTCTTCAAACTGAGCTGAAAATAATAAAACCAGCAAAAAACTAAAATAAACTTTTAGTGGCTGTTAAGTGAGTTTTGGCCAAAACCATCAGCCATTAATAAATGATTTATGGTTTCATGGCTGATTATTATTTATGTACATTACAATATTATATAATTCCATCTATCCTTAGCCCTGATCACATAATGGCAGTTAGCCTGAAGTCTATACCAGGAAGCACAGCATGCAAGGCAGGGCTCACCCTGCATGTGATGTCAGCGCAGGACACACACAGCCACACACACAATGGACAGTAGAGACATCAGCTACCACCAAACCTAGAGAGACCGAGGCAAAGGGATTCTACAGAATCACTGAGACAGTAAGTAAATTCCACACAGACAAACAACAGGGTCAGTGAGGGAATCGAACAAACAACCCTGAAGGCCACTGTGCAGCCCTACAATGTACAATCTGAACAATGATTTGCTTCACTATGATGCATAGAGCCGTACGAAAGCGTACGACGGTGCTTTTTCTAACGATATGCAGGGATACCAGAACCATTTTTTGTATTATTTTCAAATTAAGATGTACAGAATCAATTTAATAAGCTCAGGTTTATTATAAGAGTGACCCATTATTATTTGTAAAAAATGCCATTTTAAGCATAAAAGCACCTTTTATTTTAAAAAATACTTGCTGTATGGACATTTTGCAGAAAATGATTGTGTTATAGCACAGCATGATGGAAGGATGATCCACAGTGCAGCTTACAAATGCAGAGGGAACTTTATAAACTGATCTTGAAACAAATGACCACAAGAGGTCAAACAAAGGCAAAAGGGTAAAACAAGTACTGAACTGAACACGAACAACTAATAGCAAGGAATAGCTAACACAACAAAGGATCCAGATACGCAGGCAAGAAGCACATGCAGGGACAACACTGGAACAAACACAGTGCACCACATATAATGACCAACTGAGGAACCAGGGCAAGAGCCGGCACAGATAATGAGGCCAAAACAAACAACAGATGTGAGCCATTGACATTATACCAAACACTAGGAACTAAGAGTAATAAGAAAAGGGTGAGGGCAGTTACAATCAAACACTAGGGGTATATTTGAGACATTGTGAACCAAGGTGAAACAATTACAAAACTAAACAAGGTACCGGAACAAAGATCCATATAAATTCAAAGGACACCTCTAGCCAACTTCCTACCGACACAGAGAACACACTAGGAACTATGGGGCTACAACACTGATGAAGGACCAGGATGGCAAGTGACACCTGCTGGCCAAACTGGTAAACAAGAGACAACAGCACAAGGCAGGGGCATTGCACTAGTTTATAAAATCTCCCTTGCTTAATCATTTAATTGTATAGCTATACTCTGTAACGTATACAATAAAATATTAAAGTTCATGATCGCAAAAACGTTCACAGGAATACAGTGTATGCTGCTGTAGAGGTCATGAGATCACTGGCCGTCCTGTAGGATGCTTACATTCCTGTGCGCCACACACATCCTCTGGGATTTTGTGATATTTGCGGGCATTTGTCCGCAGCGCCTAAGGTTAGACTGACACAAGCTCCATTAAACGGCCATTAAATTCCTATGGGGGGGGGCCGTGAGAGCATGGATGTGGCAGATCTGTAATTTGCTGAGAACAGTGGTAGTGCTCAGCATCATTGGGTATTAATAGACTTAAGGTATTAACTGAAAAACATAACTGGGGTTCTCAATTGTAGTGAGTACCTTTATGTCACTAAGCAGTCATGATGTGAAACCATATATCGCAGGTCGATGATCAATGCTTCTGAATCTATTCCTGTACTGCCGAATGCGGCATATATTCCTTGGCCAATCCACACTGAGCGTTCAGCACAGTGATGTACTGAGATGGAACCATCATATCTGCAGCCTTATGGTGTCACACTGAGCCACGTCTCTGATCGCTTGCATTGTCCACAAAGCACTGCCTTTGTTCAGTTTTATAGATTCATGCTCTATTCAGGTGGCAATTTTCCTCTGTCAAAAACACAGTGAAACAAAGAACAGAGGCATCTGTCAAACTGGACAGGCATTTTATTCATATCTGTGCAAATTACATTAAAAGTTGCAAAGCACCGAAGAGTCTATATCACTGCCTGTTAGACATTTAAAAACAGCAAACAGAGGTTTAAAAATGTATGACTTTTATGGAGTTTTATGACTGAAGCCAAAGAAGGAGCAGGTAGACGAAAAGATTATAAAAGACATTTATAAACCTAGTAAGGCTGGTTAAGTAAAGTCAAGTTTTTTCAGAATTAATTGCTAGTCATGGTGTCTTGCCAAATCTTAATTGTATGATGTTCTATCTGTTATAGCTTTATAATGAGACGTGTATCTAATTGGTTTGGCAGTGATGCTGTGAATCCTGCTGCGGTTTATTGTTACACTGTCACTGTGAAGTACAGCTCTGCTCAATGTCACAGTGGTACAGTGAGGAGCAGGCTCCGGCATTACAGAGAGCGGGAAGTGGAGTGAGCCCCAAACAGGCACACAGCTCTGCATTCCAGTCTGCAGGGGCTGTCCAAGCGGAATAAGAAGGTGTATGTTAAAGCAAAATGAGAATGAGAATGAGGTAATTTAATGGCCCGTGACAATGGCTGAACTGAATCGATCTGCCACAGAGACTGAAAGTCAAGCGGCTGAGGGCTTATGTCATTTGCTGCTTCTTTATGCGGCGCCCTGTTGTTGCTGGTCATTTGGCATTTAATGCAGAATCCGCATGGAAGGAACTACTTCCAAAGCAATGGCCATGTCCCAGCCTAAGGCTGGCTGGTGATTGACACAAAGCTTGCAGAAAATGAGCCACATTATCTGTATCTGCTGGAACCTTTGAATCATAGAAACAAATTGGTAACATGCATCTTGGAGACATACCTTTTGCAGGAGCTGAGAGCCTGAATATTTGGCAGAGATGGATTTGATTTCACCTCCAAAAGCTGAGGCCCACAGCTTAACCCTGGATGGAGAAACATCAACAAAGATTGCAGAGACATCCTGATGATCACATCGTGCTCTGCTTAGGAAAACATCTGGTAGTTCAAATACATTGTGCTCTCATTTCCTATATGTTAAAATTTCATGCAAATTACAATACATACATAAACGTTTAGTTTCCATGAAATTTATGTCATAAACAATATTGCAGAATATAGGAAATTTATTATAGATGTCATTTTCATAACTGCGAAGCATTTCATTACCGTAGACCTATTAACGACCAAGAAGAATTGGTGTTTCTGTGCAGCAGCAAAGGTCACATGACATTTTGTCCAGACACTGGCTTCTCCTGTGGTTTTTTATGACCAAACAGGGAAGAAGCTTCTTTATGTTGCGTATGAGTCCGCTGTGTTACACCACATGATGACAGGCAAATAATACATTTATAGCAGAACTTTTTTGTTTTTTCCAGATTCATAGAATAGTTTTTACACTCGTTGTTTCAGCTGAAAACAAATTAAATCTGCCAGCGAAATTTAAAACAATGTAGAGAGTGACTGAAGACTTACATGGACATGGGTATTCCTTGTTGGGTTGCGACTCCATCAGTTACTGTCAGGCCAAAAGTCAGCCAAAGGACCAGTAAGCAGGCATGGCGTGTTTGAGTGCAGAAAGACCTTGAGTTCCCCAACATCCTCATGCCCATTCCAGCGGTCAGTCTTAGGCTTGCTGCTTTCCAAATTTTTCAGCACTCCCACCCTGAAGTGGATTCAGCACGAATACATCCTTACTTTTTATTCATACTGTGTATTCCAGCAGCAGCTGACAGAAAGCATCTTGTAATATCCTGTCTGGTATACAGAAGTTCTCTGTGTATGTATATTTGTGCTCTGCACGTCTCTTATAGTAAACAAATTTCATATAGTGAAAAAATCCCATATGGCACCTGCTCTGAGATAAAACAGACTCACTACTGTGGGTCATCGAAACTTCCATTTCAGCAGCAAGAAATAGTGGAGGCTGAGAGAGAGAGAGAGAGAGAGAGAGCGAGAGAGAGATTGGGGGTGCAAATTAACTATGTGCTTTCCTGGTCAGTGAATGAGACATTAGTGGGTATATTCAAGCATCTGCATTACCGCCGTTCCGATGGAGGTATTTGCCAGGTTACTGCATCAGAAAATCAAGAAGTGCAAGAATATAGCTGGAAAAACAACTGCAGAAAAAAACACGCTTGCCGGTAGTCCGCGCGAAGTGAAACGGAAATTCATGCTTAAAATTAAGTTGACATTTTATATAAAATTTGCAGCGCAACGAAATCCATAGTTATGAGACAATTTGAAAGCAGTCGCTTTTCAGCCTTTCTGTGAGGTACCAAATTTAAGGTGAAGGTAGCAAATAGCATATTGAATTATTTTATTAATGAAATGAAGTTTGGGTTAATTAAATATTTCTTTTAAAAATTTTAAAAGGATACGTTCGCTGCTGTTACTCTGCGAAGCATGTCCACCATACAGAATACGGGGTGCGCATTTGAGGCATTGCATAGCGAAAAGTACCGGATCCGCTGTGACTATTTTGAATATCTACAGTGAAATAGCTTGCAGTATAATAGTACCATATGTGTGTATTCACCAAAGCGGAATGCGCCTTGTACTACTCATATAATGAGTCCACTTACACATACAATATACAACGCGCCAGGAATTACATTTTATAAGCTGCGCTAAATACACAATATGGAGAGTGCATCTGTGCATCTGCTTGGCAAATTATTAAAGTAAAAACATCCTATGGACCCATAAATGCATTTGCCTTAAAGGAGCAAATATTCCTTCTTGTCCTTACAAACTGACAGAAAAAATCTGCTGATGTAGTTTCTCGGTGGAAAAAAGCAACGTTGCATAATCCCCAATGCAACCTACCGTTCAATGTTCTTAATCTATTATTTGAACGTGGGCACACGGTGCGGAAAATGGCTTGCCAAGTCAACCAAAACCGTAAGCAGATCCATATTCCCGGTGGAGAACAGTCCAGTTAGACCGTGTCCACTAGTATTTGCCTCATTTATAGTGACTGCAACACTACAGAAAATGGTGCTGTTAGTACTATTTTTATATTTTAAAAAATGGAACTACATGGGACTGTGAAGACGGACACGAGACCAAATAACAGACATCCAAGCAGAGCCACGGAGCGTTGTTGTTTTTTTGTTTTTTTTTTGCTTAAACAGCAAGTAGTTCGTGTTAACATGTTACTGAAACACACGTCTCAAATCTGCAGAAATTCACAGCAATCTGATGGCAATCTAAAATCACGGTCTACTGATCACTCCCTTGAAATGAAGTCATTTCCTGTCTTTCAGTGAAATTTTGTTGCAAAAATGTAAAATCATATTATATTGTTCATTGCCCTTTGCTGATCAAGCAAAAATTATGCATGTTTATTATTTAACTAGAGCGCGTGTATTGTCTATGCCTGTATAAAACATTGACTTAATATCCCATCCTTAATTTTAATTTTACTTAATGACAGTTAAGGACCCAAGCTATGTACGCAGTACACCCTTAATGAACAGTGAAAAGTAACATTTATTGTGTTTTCTGGGCAGTTCTGGTCAACTTTTCAGGTCTGATACCTAAACCGGCATGACGGAAACGGGATTTTAGTTAAAGGTGGGCTCACGCTCACTGCAGTTTTAAATATGGATCGCAGGGACAAGAATAATTTATAAATTGTAAGCTTCTATTTTGTAATCAAGATATTCTTAAACCGTTCAAAATACAATCTTATCAGATACACAATGACGAAAAGTGAACTATACGGCTTAATAACCAAACAAAACACATCTATAGGCGTAATCAGGGCCGGTCCATCTTAGGACACATAGGCGGCTGCCTGCCAACTTCTGAGGGGGTGATGACTTGCCAGCCAGCATCACTTCGCCACAGACAGGAGGCACCAGCGGTGATGCTCACCTAGGGAGGCGCATCGAGAAGGACCTGTACTGGGCTTAATGTATTAGCCGTCCGGGACGCAGGGCGCGGGGCATGGCGCAGGCGGAGCAAAGGTGACGATCCGCTTAGCGGCTCCAAGACAACGGGGGTTTATTGAATAAGCTGAACACACGGGGAGACGCATGAAAACAGGACCTCGAGGGGTCAAAAGAAACTTGAAAAGACTAAACTTAAGACCATTAACTAATCACACACAAAGGAACTAAGGGATAATGGGAATAGGGCCAGACAAGTAAGGTAACAGCAGGCAGAGACATATACCGAGACAATACAATGACCAGCCAAAGAACAGAGCAACAGAAGCATTTTAGTACAAACTGACAAGAGGGCTAACGGGGGAGGGCAGGTGGGGAACATGAGAATGAGCCTACAGCAAGGCAACAGGTGGGGAAACTTATATTAATGAACAGAGGACTAGAAACTCTGCAAAAGCTGAAACTGCACTCTAAAAATGGTTCGAGGGCATAGTAAGTAACGTTTAAAATAACAATGTTTTTCAGCATAAAACTTTACGATTGCTACACGTTCCCATCTTAGTTAACAACTTATTTTTAATAGTTATATAATAATAAAAAATAAAGAACACTGTCAACTTATTTATATATGTATTTTGAACTGTACTTTTTGCCCTCTCTTAACATTGGAAAAATGCTAAGTTACCGCAAATTCATCAAAGAGCAAAGAGTTTCATCTGCATGGAAGCATTCGACGCTTTTCTACCGCGCCAGGTACCGCATTTTCGATACCTTACTTTCGGTACTTTCCCTTTTCCATTGACTGATGATTTCTGTACAGAATTTAAAATAAGAAAAAGCCTGATCTAAATCTAACTGACTAGCCATGTAAGAAATGCATGTCCATAGCATGCGATGTTAGTTTTAGTAACGCATATCATCCAGCCCTATAATATTGTAGGGCCAACGAGATGCGCTGAGCATGCTGGAACATTGTATACAGCCCCTTGTTTTGATAATGTTAATAATTGCTGTATTTCCCACTTGTTGTGTGTGTGTTTGTCCATGTCTTACATGAACCCTGTCCAATCCTCGCATGTCTTTATCGTTGTGAAATTACACCCCCCCCCCTTTATCGTCCAGAATTAGACCTCCCTGTGTTTGGGTATCTGTTATGTTTTGAGACATGTTGAGCGCTTACCTCAGAAGTTCAATAAAAAAACCCAGATTTTCCCTACAAGTTTCTCGTATATTTGTTCAGCTCCGTTTATGCCGTCATAATAAAGCAACGTGTGGCGGTACCGGAAGTATGATACCTGGTTTGGAAAATGACCCTAAAATGGGAGTAAAATAAGACTGAAGAACAGCAAAGTTCTAATAATTAGGACATAATATCCATTAGAAAGGTGAAATGATGTGTTGTTTTAACCTAAGTACAGCCAAAACTATTTGCCTTTGTTTCTACAAATCTACTTAAGTTTTTAAGCTAGTTCACCTTTAAAATACTCATATATTGTAGTTTACTAAATAATTGAGGCCAGAATAACTTACAATAACGTATGCAAATTGTTAAATTGATTTTTTTTAATTGAGCCAATAAGTGATAGAATAAGAATAATTAACATGGAACTAAAATACAAACAGGAGCAGAAGTAACTAGACAGATGCAGGGCAAACCGAGACCAGGAAACCAAAACAGAACTCAACAAACATGCAGTAAACAGAAAACCAATAATTACTAATATCAGATCATATTAGTTATTAGCCTCAAACCCACAAGCAGAGGGCTAACAGTCTCTGTGCTTCACGCTCAACACACTCAACTATGCAGCAGCCTGGGGAACAGGAAGAACACACTGGGGCTGAAAGGCAAGAGACAGGGAGGAGGACAGGATGGCCAGCACCACCTGCTGGCCAAACGGGAAGGAGACACAAGGGGCAGGGTTGGATGGGTGCTGACCCTGACAATTAGCTACATAACTAAATACAGAGTTAGCCAAAAGATATGACTAATTTTTTTATCAATTTATTGCTTATGGAAAACCAACAGGGTCAAAAATGTCAAAATGTCAGAAAGTAGCTTTACTCGAAGTTGCGCAAAATGTGACCATTTAGTTTTTTCTATCAAAAATAGTTATACGCAGGGTCTGACAAAATAATTTACACATGAATAATTTACAAATGCTTTCGAATGTTGCTGAATTTCAAATGATACAGACAATGCAGACAAATTTTGGTATTGATTGCAAAGTGACATTCTCAAAAAGACAGTATTTAAATCCAATATTCAAGTATTTGTCCGTGGATATTGCAAAGATAAAAAGTAAAACATTCTGCTTGTGTAAGTATTCCGGAAACTTCATATGAATCACAAGTTAAATTAAAATTGATATGAAGCACATTTTATGTTGTTATATCTAGTGTAAATCCATATTTTTATGCAGCACAATTCCCCCGCCCCCCAAGTGGTCTGTAGCTGTTATGCTTTAGACAGAATGCTGACACCTTGCCCACTCCGGAGATGATGAGGATGTCAGATATCTGAGCAAATAAGAGTTGCACAGAGCTTTGCATTGGCAGTCTGCCATTACTCCGGGTTCCTTTCATTGTCCATAGTCTTGCGGTTTAAGTGACTTAGTGTACCTAAATAACTGATAGCTTATGACAGTGTATGTCCTGTTTTGCACTAGCATCCTATGCAGGGTGCAGCACAGCTTATTTCCTTTATTAGAACACATAGCATTAAGGTTTGCCTAACAGCAAAGCCTTTTATGTGAGTCTGTCCTTTTATACTGAATTTGTTACGTGTGAATGGTTACTCCACGTACCTTTTTAATTGCCCCTTGGGGATAAAAAAAAAGTGATTTGAATTGAATTAAATTCCTGTTTCTGGCATATTCTCAAGGCTCACTACAATTCGGTTTTAGACAAGATTATGGGAAATGTATGAATGTAAGAGTAGCCACAAAAAACGTTTGGCACGTTATTGTGCTAAACAGTTCCTCTTTAAGCAGAAAAACGTTGTAGAATAGAATAGAATAGAATGCCTTTTTATTGTCATTATATACAATATACAGGGGTGGCACGGTGGTGCAGTGGTTAGCACTGTTGCCTCACACCTCTGGGATCGGGGTTCACGTCTCCGCCTGGGT
>JAAGVU020000123.1:13685565-13700726 GCA_011763525.2 Mormyrus iriodes | reverse complement strand
TATACAAGTTTCACTTCTTGAATGGAATTAGTGAAATAAATCAACTTTTTGAAGATATTCTAATTATATGACCAGCAGCTGTACATACCCACTGAAATGCTGGCCTTCTGGGCAGGACTGTTGATGTAAAGGGGCATGGAGAGAAACCAACAGTAATAACAGGTCATCATGAAGAACTGACACAGGTATGTAGATGTTTTAACCTCCAGTTTGGAGCAGGGGTTTCTCTTTGATTACGCATACACTCCGCAACAAAAAGGTTAAGTACCCAGAAGAAATCGTCCGATCTGATACACGTGCAGACCAGGATGGGTATGTAAATGATTGGATTTGCATGGAGCTGGCAGGTCTAGTCACCAGACACAGAGGATGCCTCGTAGACGCATTAGACAGCATTACCAGCACTTGATGGAGTTTGATAGGGGTCGCATTGTGGATGCATGAGGTCGGATGGTCATATCGTGCAATTGCCCGGCATGTGGGGCATGCAGATGTCACAGTCGCCTGATGTGGGAACCAGTGGGCACGTGAGGGCACCCACACACGTTGTGAAGGTTCCAGTCACCAAAGAAAGACCACACCAAGGGAGGATCATTGTATTGTGTGCCAAGCATTACAGAACCCCATGACATCTGTGCCTGTGATCCGGACACAGGTATTGGACTCTTTACAACACCCCGTATCATCCCGCACCGTGTCTCGACAACTGGCATCAGCTGGATTACGGGTTCACCATCCCATGCATAGGCTGCCATTAACACCAGCGCAGAAACGGCTGTGTTTGGAGTGGTGCCATAACCGGGAGGCATGGACTGATGACGAGTAGCATTGCACCAGGGTCAACGATGAATCAGTTATGCAGTACCATGGATGACCATAGTATGCGTGTATGGCGACGCAGAGGGGAGAGGATCAATCCTGCCAATGTTGTGGAGAGACATACCGGCGTTACTCCTGGTATCATGGTGTGGGGAGCCATAGGGTATGACTTCAGGTCATCTCTGGTAGTGATTCGGGGAACCCTGACGGCACAACACTACGTCAGTGACATCCTCCTTACCCCTCCTGAGACAGCACCCCGATACGGTCTTTCAACAAGACCATGCCCATCCACACACGGCTGTGTGTCTATGGACTGCCTGCATCATGTTGAGGTCCTCCCATGGCCAGCCAGGTCCCCCAATCTTTCCCCAATTGAACATGTGTGGGATCAGCTAGGACGTCACCTCAGACCCAGTGCCAATCTGCAGGATCTCGAGGGCCAGTTACAATAGCTGTGGGCCGACTTGCCGCAGGAAATGATACAGTGGCTGTCCGACTCCTTTCCCCACTGTATCGCCACATGTATCCAGGGGGGGTGCCACACCCTACTGACACGGGACCAGCAGATTGCCCATACTGCCGACTCTGTTGTCCGTTTCATCTGATATCATAATCATTGTGATACAGTCACATGACCTTTCACCACATGCAGATTCATTTCATTGCCACCACTCCGTCTGGGTGCTTAACTTTTTTTGTCACTGACTATTTTCTACTGTATGAAGGTCAACTTGATGAGGGCACTCGAACATCATGTCTTTGTACTGCTCATTTTAAGACTGGTACAAGTCACAGTTCTGGCATATATGATTCAGAACCTCACACCTAAAGCTGTTGGTAAAAGGTGTGTACCGGGTGGCTGGGAGGATGGTAACAGTTAAACATGTTATGCTGCATCGGGCAATCATCCATCTTGCTCTTGACAGGA
Source organism: Mormyrus iriodes (assembly GCA_011763525.2). Lineage (NCBI taxonomy): Eukaryota > Metazoa > Chordata > Actinopteri > Osteoglossiformes > Mormyridae > Mormyrus > Mormyrus iriodes. The sequence continues at coordinate 13,698,976 of JAAGVU020000123.1, read as the reverse complement.
TCTGCCACTGAAAATAGCATTGGAGCTTTTAAGTGACGTCACTCCTCAGAACTAGAATCCCACAATGCATCATAGCATCCATCCATTTTCTGTAACCGCTTATCCTATTCAGGGTCGCAGGGGGTCTGGAGCCCATCCCAGAGGCTACGGGTGCAAGGCAGGGAATAACCTAGGATGGAGCACCAACCCATCGCAGGGCACACTCACACACCATTCCCTCACACATGCACACCAATGGCCAATTTGGCAACTCCAATTAACCTCAACATATTTTGGGACTGTGGGGGGAAACTGAAGTAGCCAGAGGAAGCCCCACGACGACACAGGGAGAACATGCAACTCCACACACATGGAGCCATGGTGGACACTTGAATCTTGGTCCCAAAAGTGTGAGTCAACAGTGCTAACCATGGGCATCGTTAAGTCTGATCATTCCGGGATACAGCCCCCGTATTTTAAGCCTAGACCCGAGTATTTTAGCCCCAATGCCAATCTTCCTTCAAAAATAAATTCATTAATTTAAAAATAGATACAATAAAGTGAAGCCCCAGGTAAACTTGATTTAGCCCCTCATCTTTTCAACAGCTAGCAACTCCCCTGGTGCTAACCACTGTGCCACTGTGCTGCCCTAACAAACTATATTTGTTATTTTCACGAAAGACAATATTTCTCGACTCAGGTCCATCTGCAAATTCAAGACACTCTCATACAGTTTACAGATCTCTTGCTATATATTATTTGCTTAATCGTCTGTGTCAACTTGGAGTTAGACATCAGTGCGAGCAAAGAGAAGGTTTCTGGAAGAAACGTGGCCATCGTCTGCGTCATCACCTTTTACATGCAGTGCGCCTTCCTGGTGACTTGCCTTCATGTTCATGAATAAATCACACATTAAATATCACTTTGAATTTTAGTGTAAGTTTATTCAGTAGTAATCATTAGAAAATAAAATTTAGGTATTGATTCAAATAAATTAAAGGCCAAAATTAAATGAAAAAATACAAAAAAATGGATACAAAATCTAGAGGGCAATAAGCTGCTACTAAGATAAGTTTGCAGAATAAAAACATTAAAGAGCAAATATTTCAAGTAAAATAAATAAGAACAGGTCTTTCCGTACTTTATACACTTTTCATCACATATTTAAATACATCTTGTATCAACTATCCTAGTAATGTTAAACCGAGTAAAGTATTTAAATTAACATATATTTCTCTGTAAACTTAAATATTATATTTCATTGAGCCACAAACTGGCTTTATCACAAGGAAAAAGGCCAGTGCAGCTAAATATTCTACTGTATATCCCAGCATTGTAAAGTGACAAGTATGACAAATATAGATTCCACTAAACCAGACACACAGTCACAGGAAAAGTACAAAATCGCCTCTTACATATAGATCCGAAATTCATAGAAAAGGAAACAATATCACTTAACAATTACTTGTGCAAAGACATACAGCTATGTGCTAATATTTAAATACCATTTTTATTCAGGAATCCCTGACATGAGGTAAAGTAACTTGGTTTTAGTCTTTAGTTTTAACACCATTTACACAAGTGTTTAGAAAAGAATGCATATTTCTAGTTTCTCTGTAATTGCTACGTTACAGTACAATGTGCCTGGCCGTGAGGGTCATCTTAGATATACGAAACACCAGTACACGTGTCTCACAGACAGATCAGAGCCCTTTCAGCGTGCACCTCCTAGAGAAACCTAGCTGGGTCGGGTGGACCAGTCACACGCCCCACTAGGCCGTGCACTTCATGTGGAGTGTTGAACTGCCCCACACTGTGCTCGGCCAAGTTTGCATGCTGGTCAGTGTTGTTCTTTAAAAAGACGTTTAAAGTGACTGTTTCATCCCTTTTTTGCGGTGCAAGAGAGGGATGCTATAGTTTGGAACACGTTCGAAGTAAAAAGGTTTAAATTATTGATATGTCACCCTGCTCTTCTGGAGGTATATGTAGAGGACTTCGTTTGGAAGGAATGGGGGGGTAATATTGCTTTAACTCTCCGACTTCTTGCCCTATGGTGTCGCTGTGTGACCACCGATCAGCTTCACAGAATTTCTGAGCGGACACTGATTCTAGATGCTTTTAACAACTACCTTATAAAACGCAAACAATACAAAGTTAACACCAGAGAAGGGAAAAATGAATCGTCTTTAACTGACTTGGAAATGCAGTTTGTGTTTCCGATTGCTGAAAACGATCATTTAAAACTTGTCGGGATCAGAAAAAGAGAGAAGTGGCTCGGAATTGTTGTGGCCGGTAACAAAATGGATAATTTTTCCTTCGTGTAATAAGCGCAGAACAAACCCAGGGATGGGATCTGTGACAGATTTGTTATGGTGTGACTGACAGCGGCACAGCTCCTTCATCCTTAGAAAGCAGCACTGTCAGTCACAAAAGAAGAATTTAATATCCAGATGTAGCCGTGCACACAAGTTAGCACAAGCTAAGCAAAAAGCCAGTACTTCTTGCTTACACAGATACCTGTAAATCAAACACACCAGTGAATCAACATACAGATCTGAGTGCATTTTGAGTGGTGTGGTGGGGTGAGGAGAGGGGACGATATTTAAGACACGACAGCAAGTTCGACGGTTCAGGTCTATTGACATAACAACTTTGCATATCTCGTGCAAATGCATGTTCACCTCGACACAACATGTTATAAAAGGTTGCGAGCAGATTGAGAATATAGTGGAGCTCAAAAGAAAAGGCAGATAAACATTGTTGTACAGTACCTCATAAAATAACAACAATCTACGTTTGTAATATATTCATTAAGAACCGTATTGCTGTTCTTATGTAAGATACATAATTACAAAATATAGAACATCTCTTTACAAAGTTTTCTGATTTAATATATTACAATACATTTACAATATATCAGCTAGGAAGTATTAAACAGGCTCTTTTAATATTCCAAAAGAACTGTCTGATAGTGCATAATTGCTTAATTTTTTAGTGGGAATCTCTTTGTGACTGCAGACATCTTGCCACCATATTTGGAAAGTGATAGTAGACAGTGATATATCTGTAAACGAGCATATAGTCATTTTTCATGTCAGCCACGATCTAATTCTGAAAGTAACTGGAGGATTCGGTTCACATCCACGTGGGAGATATGCCCGTCTTTCTCAAGGATGAAAGCTGTGCCTGATAGTATGTTTCCACATAATGTATCGGGGCAGCATGTCCTATAGATGTTCCACCGAGCCTGGACCTGTTCCCTTGTGGGTTGAGATGGTTCTGGAAGGGCAGCAGAGCACTGCTGCTGTTAGCTCCATCACCTTCTAGTGCCTTTTGTACTCCACTGGAAAAAAGGCACTTCTTTTGTTAGTGAGCCAAGAGATTCACAGAGTCTCTGTGTTTCTTTATGAGTGGACCCAATGCTACAAATTCGTAATGCATATCATTTCATCAGCTAAGTCTTCCTCATACTTCCCAGCCAGATCTTGCTCCAGTTCCTCATCACTGTAGCTGACAGAGACATCCAGAACCTCGTAGTCTCTCCGGCTCCGGATGGGGAACGTGTCCCTGCCGCCATTCAGCAGGTGGCTGGCAGCACTCTCCATCTCGTCGACGGTCATCTCACAAGCATCTGCAATTTCGTGCTTCGTAGCAGCGACAAACTTCGGGTCCCTGGCATACCTCCCCAGTCCCTCAGATATCAACACCTTCCAGAGAGAGAATGAGGACCAGCGTTACTGGCCAAAGAAACACTCATGATTTTACCAAGGTGCTTGATAGGACGCTGTCTGGCCCTGATACAGTATTGAGAGAGCATCTGGTACTCCCAGGTTGATATTACACATTTAGGCACATTTACTTACCTAGCAAACACTAGAACGTAACACTTTACTTGAGGGGGCCCAAGATAGTTACTACTCGCGTACAAATGGAAAAGTATGGTAACTGCATGAAATACAAGAACCGTTATGGTTGATTAATGATCAGTACATAACTAATGCTTAGTTTCTGGTTAATTGATACATGAAGTTAGAGTTACTGCTACATTATTTGTGCTACATTATGACTGCTTAGATGGCCACAGGATCTGAGCCCATGCTTTTCCATATCCAGGCACATAACCCTAACTCAAAGAGTGACACACCACCCCATGTTCTAACAAGGGTCCCTTTACTGTGTTTCAGACCCTGCACCCTGGCAGGTGACTAGCTGATGATGAAGGACGGAAAACTGGTGCCCTTGGCTTAACTCACCGCTTCTACAAGGCTTGTGGCGCTTCCCCTCTTCTGGTAGTATTGCTGTCTGTACTCATGGGGGACCTGCAGATGTGCTGCTGTATATGTCCTGTACTGGTAGTCCGGGTCATCTACGTACCAGGAGCTATTGCGCACATGGCCATTCTCCCGCCCAGCCCGCTCCACACGGATCAGGGGGGTGTAGTAAGGGGAGAGATCCTTGCTAAGAGGTGTGGCTGGAGGTGTAGCCCAGGATCGTGTGGAGCGGGTTGGGGAGAGTATCTGGGCTCTGCTAGAGTCCAGACCAGCAACAGCCATGATCTGGTAGCAAACAGGTGTGACAGAAAATGGACACAACATTTACATGCAAATAGCAATACCATTGGGAAGCATTAGCACTTGATAAGAATGGCAAACCCACCTGGTGTTGCATCAGATGAAGAGGCAGCGCTGTGCGCTGACGTAAGCCAGGAGAAAGGGGGATGTCGTCCTGGCTGCCCTGCCTACGCAGGCACTCGAAATTGAAGGACGGCCTTCTGTGGCCTGAACACATCCACATAAAAAACAATGAAATATATAGTATGGCAGACAGAGAGAGATGTCGCCTCAAAAAGTAAGAGAAAATGCAGAGCAAAGCCAGCGTCAGACAGGAGGTATGACCTCTAAATACAAGAACAAGGATACTAAAGTACTCCTGAGTAACTCAGCTGGAGGCTATTAAACTTCTTGAATGCTAATTTCTTTGTCTTTCCTTTTCCCTGTTCTGTATTACTCTTTCTTAATACCGAAACAGACCCATGTAAAGCGCCTCGGGGTGACTCCGTTGTGAAAGGCGCTATATAAAAATAAATTGAATTGAACTTAAGTACAAGGATACCAAAGTATTACTGAGTAACTTGAGTAGCTGGAGGCCATGAAACTTCTTGAAGAAGCAGTGAGCTAAACGTCTGTTTCCAGCTCCCCATAACAACTGGATTTCACAACAACAAATTCAACAACTTATGGAGCCTTTTTCAGATGCAGCTTTCATGAATTATGAAACTCATCACACTGAGCATTTGATGTACACTCAGGGATCATGTCACAATCATCACCCAACTTTTTCAGACACATGCTGGAGCTTAATACATTGTATTCCAGCATACACCTTGGGAAATGACCTAAAATATTAATCTTCAACAGTTAGTGGGTAAGCAGGGGAACCACCATTTAAAGCTAAAATGATTGAACAGTCTTTGAGGAGCAAATGCACATCCACAATGACTTTACACTATATGGTAAATTAGTCCAGTGCAGGGTTGGGGGGCTGTAGCCTTTCCCCATGCAGCACTATCTTCCACGCAGCAGGGGTACATCTCAGATGGGATGCCAGTGCAATGCCATCGCACCTGCCTGCATGTAGAAGCAAAGCAGAATGTACCTAAAAGAAACTCACATAAGCCAGGGAGAACATGCAAAAGGGCAGAATTGGGATCGATGACCCTGGAAATAGTGCGAAGCTGCACTGCAACCCACAGGAACCAGAAACCAGAGTATGTCAGCATTTCTTAGTCAAAAGCAGCAATCGTTTTTCCTAAAGTCAGCCGAGAAGCTAACTGTGGCCCATTGTGATCTGATGATCTGTGATCTGTAATAGTTTCCATTTGTAAATGTTCTTTAGTACAGTAGAATGATGGACTTGCAGACCTTTTTCAATAGATTTGTATCTGTTGCTAGACTCTATGGTCCTCTGATAGCCTGCTGCCCTTGGAATGATTCATTCTCTCTCTGCCTCTCATAATTACTTCAAAATTCAAATAATTTGCTTCATCCAGCCCTGGGCCCTTAAAGCTATTCTTTAATTTGCAAATGATTTTCAAATGTTTTGTTGCACCAGAGGCAAATTACAATCTGTTAATGAAGTAATGAAAGTGGGGGTCTATTTATGTTCCACTGTGAGAAAATAGAAGCACTTCTACTGAATAAATAATCACAAAGTTTAAATTTCCAAGTGCTGCTCAGTAATAGACCAGTGTCCCAACCAGGGTATACCCCAGCCTTGTGTCCTAAGCTGCTCAGAAAGGGCCCAGCCCCCCCCCATGACCCTGATCAGGATAAGCTGTTGGAAGAGGGACAAACGCTACAGTACTCACCTTGTGGTGTGGGAGGAAGCAGCCGTCTCTTCGGGGACCTTTTGGAGTCGTGGTAAACCGACTGCTCATCGTCATCACACTGACGCACATGACGATAGTACCCTCTGGGCACGTCATAGTCCTGTTCTAGGTTATTAACCTTGTCAAGGTACTCCTTATATCCCTTCCTGCGAATATGGCAAAAAACAATATTAGTGGCATATTCCCCATTTCTGAAAGTTCACATATCTCCAAAATTAATAGTGTATTTCTCATATTTCCCCACCAAAGTCTTCTACCATCTATAATTAAAGGTTTCCATTTGTTTTACTTTTTTGGACGCAATACCACCCACTGAGGCATATTTGCTTGATGGCAATCTGATTCTACCTGTCTGCGATCATAATGTCCTCCTCGTAAGGCTCCTCCCCACTGCAATACTCCCCATAGCGTTCTTCCTCGGTGCCAGCATCCTCTCTACGAATCGTCGGCTGACAGCTATCCCCGGCATGGGCTCTAGGGGGCAGCACAGAGGGAGTCAGGCCTGGTGATGGGCACATGTAGGAGAACGTGCAGTGCCATGGAAATTGCACCTCCAGAAGGGCAGTGTGAGCAGCCTTAGCCATATAACGGTTGTACATTGACTAGCAAAGGGAAAAATGTCGACAGAAAGTTGTTTCCTGATTCTAGGATCAGCTTCCAGGTTCTATGGACACATATGTTTTCAAAGCCCTAGTGATTAGGGAGAAAGTTCACAGTTCACAGTGTTGCCTTCGTCGTGCTTGCAGAAAGTTGTGTCTGCCTGTGTGATGGGTTGAGCTTATTAATGGCGGATTCCAGCAGGGGCAGAAATGTGTTACTTCACCCGACATGTGACTGCACAGGCATGGCTTCTGCAGGTTCAAAATGAAAACGGATATTTTTACAACCTTGTGCTGCAGCAAACATACCTAATATAGGTCTCATAGTAGCGTGTCCTATCCCAGAAAGCAGAGAAACGTTTGAAGGAAAGCAATTCAGATACGTATAGATGGAAAGGAGAAAGAGAAGAAAGTTTAATATAAAATATATTTATTCAGTATATCAGGTATACGCTGAAATAGTTATCTGGAGTTTGCACAGTTACAGGCTGGACTGCAGGCGGCCTTCAGAATGGAGAGGCAGCAGTAGTGCCCCCTACTCAGAGTTATACGACACGTCATTGGTCAAAGTGTATACTAGCATCATATAAGCAGTAACTTAATAAGTAATAGCTTAAGCTCGGAGGTCTTTGGTACCTTTGGATGCTGGAGTTCTTGGGCTTGTCATAGTCGCCTGGGTAGTATGGTCCCTTGTTTCCAGCATAGCCATTTGCATGCTCATAAGGGCCATTATGCTTCCCGTTAGGTAAGCTGGACACATTGGCATTGTTGAGGTTGATGTTGGTAGACTTGTGATTGGAATGGCCATTTTGAGCCAGAGTCTGGCCCATCCTGTCCAACCGGCCAACTGGTTGTTCCATGTTGGCATAGTGTGGAGGGGGATGCACCTGCAGAGGGCGCTGTGTGGCATTGGTCTGATATGAGGGGTTCCTGGCATCTCCATTCATGTGATTGACATGATTTCCGAAAATTCCCCCGTTATGCTGTCAATAAAAGTCACGTTAAAGTGTGCATTGCAAATCAGTCATACAGTAGACATACATTTTCAGAGAATTACATGTTAAAACATTTGCTTTTCAAAGATTATATGGGCAAAAAATATTTTAAAAAGCAGATTAAATGGCTTATGACATGCAAAATGAACTTCCTTGCACTGCTTTTTTATTTAAAAATGTACGCTTCACAAAATAACAAATGCGTAATAAAGCTAAACCAGGGCACAGTCAGCTGTCTTATCTGGCTTCCTGCCCTGCTTTCATCATGCCTACTGCTAACTCCTCATATACGTTCAGCTCTTGTTGGTCCTGCATCCACATATTTTATTCCTAAAAACTTTGGATAGGCTGATATAAATGGACCAGCCATTCCCAGTAAGGCTGCTCACCCTTCTTCATGCTGTAAATATGAAGGATTACCCAATAAAGCCTTTATAGCAAATTCATCTAATCATTTACAATGAGCTGTCCTATAAGGGTTACCTTGTTGTTTAAATCGTTATAAACATGAATTATTACCCTATAAAACTCCTCGTCTTCCTCAGGAATAAAGTCTACAAGCTCCTCATCTTGTAGGTCACATGATATCGCTCTTCGAATTTCAGGCCCAATATCATGCAGTGTGCGAAGACCGGCCTGCAACCGACGATAACAAGTGGTGAGAAGCTGCAGGGCGATGCTGTCCAGGGCAGCTCCTTGACCCCCCACCCCCCCAAAAGACGATTGCTCATCAAGCAGAAGTCAACCAATCACATTCGAGCTACAACTGTCCCCCACTCTACCCAAGAGCCCTTTGGCTGAACCTCGGTTAGCTGACAGTGAAACATGGGGACAAAAAACACTGAGGAGACAGACAGTTTATTCTATATGAGAGGCTCTGAGTGCATAAACGTCCCTGTGGGTAGCCTGCAGTGCACAGCCCTCTGTCGCTGCTGCTTATATGAATATAAAACCCTGCCTCAAGCCCCCAGCAGAAGAATGTAAATGTGTGGTGGAACTAATGGAATTTTACTTCTAATTTAGACCTAAAATTAGATACTGCTGTTAATTTCAAAATGATAGACATATAGGAGATCTGCGTGAACTACGTACAGTACCAGTCAAAAGTTTGGACACACCAGTAGACAGGTTTATTTCTATGATTTTAGAGTCATTACAGACACGTCAACATTAACATTACATATATGGAATTATGCAATGACCAAAAAAGAATTAAACAAAAAATCTATTTGTTGGGGGGGGGGCAGCTCTGTGGATTGGGAGTCAGAAGGTTCAAATCTCGTGGTCGGCAGAGTGATCCGACCATTGGGCCTCTGAGCAAGGCCCTTAATCCCAATTGCTCCAGGGCCTGGTTGACCCTACTATCTCCACTATGCCAGATTCATGAGGTGGCCTCCTGGGATGCTTCACAAGGTGTCCTGATCGAGCTCCCACACATTTTCTAAGCGCTCACTAGTAGCTTTTTCTACGCTCTCTGGTATAACTGCTACAAAACCATTTCTGCTGCGTTTAGGAGGCCAGATCATGTGATGTGACTCTATCATTCTCCCTTGTAGGTGGCTTGGTGATTCCAAACTTCTGACTGGTACTTAATGTTACTGATCTTTAAAAGCTGAAGACGCTTCAGTAGTGAAACACGGTAGAGTGTCGGGGTTAATACTAGACTCTGTGAGTGAATCCTGGGTGGAGTTTTGCTGTTCTGCGCTTAAGCTTGGCCGTACCTGAACTTTCTGAGTCAGCTATATCCATATCAGCTGAAGCTACCGGGGCATTGCAAGAGGTGGCCACTAAGCATGCAAGTGCAAGTAACACCAGTAATGTTTATGAATGCAGAGAAGAGACCAGCAGCAAAACAAGAGGCTGGTTAGTTTGAATGGGGGTGAAAACAGTGTTATGGCTTCATAATGATCATGAGGAAAATGTGGCTCTTTGTCCTGGAATCCACAGAGATGCTGGGAGCGCCATCTGACTGAACATAAACGTCATATGAATTCACATGCATGGATAAGTGATGCAAGGAAAGCCGCAGCTTTCTTCTCCGATTACAGAAAGGAGTGAAAAGTGGCACAAATACTGAGCACAAGAGACAAAGACATCAGGACTTCAAATGTTGCGTCTCTCTGGGACACAAACTCCTGCACTCTACATGTACTGTTTTTAAATCACACTTGAGTTTCTGCTTTTCATGGGAACTCTATTTGCACACCATCCTGCAGAGGATAAGGCATAAATACATTTCATATGATTTTTCATAAACACTTTTCTCTGGGCTTGAGGGTATCAATATTGAATAGAGGTACAGGAGCAAACCCTGGCACTGTGATCCACTCCATGCACAACGCCAGGAAACTCCGTTTGGATGACAGCGTGTACACAGGGAGCTGCCTGTCTTCTAATGCGTTTGGATGACAGCGTGTGCACAGGGAGCTGCCTGTCTTCGAATGCGTTTGGATGACAGCGTGTGCACAGGGAGCTGACTGTCTTCTAATGGCCTCGACACCTAAAGCACCCGATCCCGCACATCACCACGGCCAGCCACGACCCAGCACTCTGGAATGGGGGAGGACACTCTCTGGGAGAAGTAGGGGTAGATGAGGGACATGGGCACCATGGATAATGATGGATAGACAGAGAATGGAGCAGAAAGTGGATACGGTTGGCCGATGAAGCTCACCTGCAGGGCAACGGCCGTGCTGTTCTCAGTGGGGTTAACGCCCAGCGAACCCTCCTCTTTGCGTTTCTTGAATTTCCTAAAGTAGTCCTGTATCAGGAAGGTGGCATAGAACTTCCCCAGGGTCACCTCATCATCTGAACAGACAGACCACTGTCAGCATGGAGGCCCTCAGCCACCCTCAGGCTGACCCAGAGCCGGCCAACTGTCGCTAAGGCCACAGCATCCTCATGAAGCGCCAGGGCGCCCCCCCAGACAGCAAGCCCAGGGAAAGCCTTTATCTCACATAGCTCTGGGAAGCCCCTGCCTGTACAGTCTGAGGTGCACGCTCGTGCATTGCGGGTTTCGCATAATAATATATTATTGGTGGGTAGGTTGGTTGACTGTAGGAGGATCAGTTCAGGAAACATATATCAACAGAGATTACTGAGGATATCATACATCTTATTTCTGTACAGAAAATATCAGCAATCACACAACGCTAGCAATGAACATTTACTCTTGTTTTTCTATTTCTTGTTGCCTCTGGGGAATACTCATCAAGAGGAGATTTCAAAAATGTGTGTGTAACCACGTTATACCTGGACTTAACATGGTCAAAGACAGGATAGGACTTTGACTTCAAAAACATACAGAAGAATGACAATTTAACTCTTGACCCCAAACAGAACTAGCGATGGAGTGGAAGCTGAAATGGGAGATCCTGGGAATCTTTAGTCATTAAATTTTACAAATGAGTTGTAGGTAATACTTTTGGAAGGTCCCACTGCATTGGGTACAATACATTTTTCATTTTACATCTACTGCTTACTGACACACAGCAGAACAACTAATAAACTCACTCATTTCATAAGAATGACTAACTTATGACTAAGCATTCAGAATCAGGTCTTTTGAGCAATGTAGCAGTTTTCTCCATCCACAGGACCTGTCCCTCTCCCCTCGCCTCTACCCTTCACAGAGCACATGCAAGCAAGCAGCGTGATCCCGAAGGAATCATTCTGAAGCAGGGTCCGTATCGAGTCAGCAAACTCTTTGGGGAAAAGGGTGCGACACCAGGGAGAGAGGCAACACCAGTTCCATGCCACCACCCTAAAACAGAATTGCTTCAGAATATTCGGTAGGACCCAAGACTATGCGCAAGGAGCTGAAGCTGCAGAAAGGCTCGTGCAAAAAGAGAGAAGGTTTAGTGCGAAAAGAACATGCAGTGCTGCTGAGGGCCATGCAAGCTGGTGGAGACACACGGATATATTCTCCTGAAATGATAGGTGCGTCCTCACAAATCTTGGAGTTTGTACAGCTAATACATTATCTGTTATCATGGAATGGGAGGTGAGTCGGTAACGCAAAATGTCTTTGGGTGTAAATTGATATCGCACAGTAATTGTGCACCTTTTCTAATAATAAGGTGCTCTGTAACTGCTGGCCAGGAGCGGTCAGTCCTGGCTCTGGATGGCTTTGGATGGCTGACGTCTCTTGGCTGCTAACAAAGCTAAGAGCAAAGTCTCATTAATCATCTCTCAGAGCCAGGCCACGCTTGCACCTATAATGCCTCTATAGGTTGTGAGTGTCAGGGTTTCTACTCAAGCATGTTAAGGCTGTGACATAACTAAATGGGCAAATCGCTGGGTAAATAACTGCAGATGTACAATGGAAAAGCACAGAAAAGAATCAGCCTTTGACATCTAGGGGTCAGTATGGGAGGCATTGTGACTGACCGCCTGCAGGGGGACACACTTGGTCCAGCAGCTTCATGTTCGTCCGTTTCCAGAGCTTCTTAATGATACTGCGGAGCTCCTCGTTTGCCTGTTCCAGGGGACCTACCAGGCACAAGCAAACCTCTGTGTGAGATGACGATGCAGGTGCTGCGGCAGATTGCTAGCAGGCTGTTCAGAATTTCACTGTAGCACAGATTATTAAGGTGGAATAAAAGTGAGACGATTTGTGGTTCATGTGTCCATTCTTCAGTACAGTGCTTAATGTGCTGATGGTAAACCAAACATGTTCACAGCATTTTGCACAAAAACCTAAGTGTAAATACTGTAGATGGATAGGTAGGATGGTAGACAAACAGACAGACAGATAGATAGATAGATAGATAGATAGATAGATAGATAGATAGGAGAAGTTTACGTGCCATCAGTCTTGATCTTCAGAGCTGTGCGGACCAAAGCGAAGAGCGTGGCATTGAACATGACAGTGCCGTCACTGTTGAGAGGCATGTTCATGGCTACCAGTCTCTGAAACAGAAAGTGGTGATTATGTCAGTAACAGACAAGTAGAACATTTACAGATGAGTCTACAATGTTGTCGGAATGAGTGCTTGTGCTCACAGGACGTGAAATTTTGTGGGCAATTCTACCAGCACTCTTATTTGTATGTGCTTATGAATCATGCACGTACGTGTCTGTGTGCATGTGAGGACCTCAAAGGCCACTGAGGACACAGCCTGAATATATGTATGCATGCATAGGTGTGCGAATATTATTGTACCTTACAAGCCACCCTGTGAGGACACAGCCTGAATATATATATATATATGCATGCATAGGTGTGCGAATATTATTGTACCTTACAAGCCACCCTGTGAGGACACAGCCTGAATATATATATGCATGCATAGGTGTGTGAATATTATTGTACCTTACAAGCCACCCTGTGAGGACACAGCCTGAATATATATATGCATGCATATGTGTGTGAATATTATTGTACCTTACAAGCCACCCTGTGAGGACACAGCCTGAATATATATATGCATGCATAGGTGTGTGAATAT
>JAAGVU020000123.1:13642900-13685465 GCA_011763525.2 Mormyrus iriodes | reverse complement strand
TATATGCATGCATAGGTGTGTGAATATTATTGTACCTTACAAGCCACCCTGTGAGGACACAGCCTGAATATATATATATATGCATGCATATGTGTGTGAATATTATTGTACCTTACAAGCCACCCTGTGAGGACACAGCTTGCCGAAGCCCAGAGGAGGCTGGATGCGACGGAGCAGAGTCACCAGATCCAAGTGCTTGATCCTGCCACTGGAGAGATGGGTGAGGAGGTCACAGAGGCCACGTTGTACCACGCTATCCAGCCTATGCAGTTAGTTCACAGTTATATATAACTGATGTCACGGATACTCAGAGATAATTTAATAATGACACTTTATTGAAATTCTCTTTTCACCTTGCCATTCTTGCTATCCATGAGCCACAGACACCTATGTACGTGAGTGCAATCGTGGCAGCAAAGGGCAGCCAACTGCAGCAGCACCCTTGAAGCTGGGGGTTAAGGGCCTTGCTCAAGGGCCCACGGACATTTGACTATCCTGCTAAGGTCGGGCACAAACCGGCGACTTTCCAATCGTAGGCACAGAGGGTTAGCCCCCCAAATTCTGTTTCTATTTAGGGTACAAAACTGTGTTCTGACAGAATCAAAATGAAAAGAAAAGGATTAACTAAAGGTAACAATGCAAAATAAAAGGATTTGGGAAAGTCTGGAAGAGAAATTAACGACAAAGTATATATCTGCATATAAAACTATACGTTAATATTAAATGAGAAAATAATGAACGGTTATAGTCGCATTCCTGCACTGGATGTTAGTCACTCATCATCTCATATCTTCTCTTGTGAAATGCAAAGCTTCTGAGCCCGCTCACACTTACATGGCCTCTGGGTCGTACTCGGACCATATCCTCTTAAATTCATCCAAGTGGTGGGGACCAAGAATGGACCAATCACGGGTCAAGTAGTCAAAGTTGTCCATGATGACAGCCACAAATAAATTTATAATCTAAAAAAAATGAAAAAGTCTTAATGGTGATGTCAGTGTTTGTTGATGGTAATGTATTTATATATATTTGCAGTTTTCTATGTGTTTATGGGCCGGGTCACACCAGGAAGGCACACAGCATGTAGAAGGTGATGAAGTAGACGATGGCGACGTTGCTCCCACAGGACCTCTCCTCTCCTGGATTGATGTCCGATTCTGGATCACACAGCCTCCCGGGCAAGCAGGCCAGCATGATATTCTGCCAGGCCTCACCTGTGGCACATCTGAGACACAAGGAGGCAGATAAGGGGAGCCCATGTACAGCATCAACACTAACAAACTCAACTGTCCTCAGTTCATCCTTTGCCGTGACCAGTGTTAATTTCATTTATGAAAATGATGACAAAAATTATTTATCAATGAAGATTTTTAGCTGAATGAAAATAAGACGTAATCCATCCCTCCATTTTCTGTAACCGCTAATCCAATTCAGAGTCGCGGGAGGTCCAGAACCTATCCCGGAGGTTTCGGGCGCAAGGCAGGGAACAACCCAGCACACCATTCTCTCACACATGCACATTGGGCAGCTCCAGTTAACCTCAGTATGTTTTTGGACTGTGTGAGGAAACTGGAGTAATCAGAGGAGGTTAGGAGCACAGCACTGGGCCACACCCAGCACACAGCAAACCACCTCAGGGCTGAGAACCCGAGTGCAGCGATGCGGTGGGTGATACCTCAGCACCACACTAGTTTGGATGGAGTGGAACAGTGTGAGGTTTATACCGGAGGCTGGAGTGCCAATCCTGCCACCAACCCCCCAAGTTTTCCCCTGTACATTGGAGGATCTGCTTGCAGGGCAAAGTAATACGATGATTATAAAATAAAAATTGATGCATGATGCCAAAAACCATAATGAAATGTGCTGACACTTTCATCAATGCATATAAATGCGATAATGTCAGGAAGAGACAAATTTTGAAGCTGATCCTATCAGAAGGAGCATCTTTAGCTAGCACTGATTGTAGCTGAACATGATTGGATAATGCTGATCTGACCGGCTTCAAGCTCATAATCCATGCAGTTCTGTCTCTAAAGTCTGTCTATAAATTTGGTATATTTGTGCTAGGCTAGGGCTACTTTTTTCATGGCGGATCATATATCATTGTGTAATCTCTGGACAGTATGACAGTATGAAGAATTAAATATTGCCCTAGCCTCGTCTGTGCCACAGTTGGCTTTAGGCAGGAAACAACATACCGATATATGTACAATTTCTACGTCTGATGCAAAAGAAAACGATTCTCAGTGCAAGTCGTGTGGAGTGGTAGTCACCAGGAAAAACACCACAAATGTTAAGTGCAGTGATATGAATAGAAAATATTGATTTTTCCTGTAATGTGTTTGAAAGGTTCACTGTCATGAACTGAACAGCATGTAAACATTAGCACAATCCAGTTGGTTTCAATAGTCTGAGAGAGAACATGTATGTTTTCTTTATTTAATTTCTATATACTGGTGTTTTTTCTTATAATTGTAGATGTGTTGTATGAAAGTCTTTTGTTAGCATAAAAATTTTGGTTTTATTTATATTTTATTTAATGATAAATAAAGTTCGTATAAAATAATTTTTGAATTAGTGGACCGCAATGTTTCACATTACGGCCTTTACAACAGAATGTGTGACCTTCAAGGCCACATGTTCAAATCTAATGCCATAATAACAGCTTTTAAGATGTTTCCTTCAGGAAGCTAGAGCAAATAAAGGCATAAAAGTCTATTTTTGTGTTTGTAGGTGCGTATGTGTTCATAGAAAATTAAGTGAAATTTTCAAAGAAATGTGAAAATGATGTATAAGACTATAACTGAACCTGTTTCACTGACTGCATATACTGTGGATTTTGTTGATTAAATATCCTGTAATTTTTGTCAACTAAATCTTCATTGAAACAAAAATAAATGAGCGAAAAAATAAATGACAAAAGACTAAGGCAAAGACTAAATCAAAATATGCTGCCAAAATGAACACTGGATGTGACTCAGATTATGTGGGCATCTCCAGAGGGCAAACAGGGTGTCTGATTCAGAAGGATCCGAAAGCCACCGACCTGAAGAGGAGGAGCACAGCCTGGGGGAAAGTTTGGAAGTTGTTGTTGCGGTTGATGCTTGTGTTGTCCACCATGGCGATCTTCCCAAACATCTGGAGAACACACAGTATCACCTGTTACATCACTGAAACACATTCATGCTCCAGCCATGGCTTGTCTGCTCTATATTTCGGTACAATAAGCAGAATGTACCTGCATTCCAATTACAGCATAGATGAAGAAAACCATCACGATCAGGAGAGCAACCCACGGCAGAGCCTGGGAGATGGAGACACATAAGGAGAGCTTGCAAACTCAGGTGGCAACTGCACGTACTGCGGCTATACCTGCACTCACAGTCTGGAGGCCGTCAGGAAGCAAACTTGCATCTTAAATGAAGTTTAATAAATCCAGAGGCAGAGTCACACCCAGAATACTTCCTGTAATGTCAACAGTAGGGCCGTATTTCACCTGAAAGGACTTGATGAAGGTCCACAGAAGGGTTCGAATGCCTTCACCCCTGTTTAGCAACTTGACCAGTCTCATAACCCGGAAGAGACGGAAGAAGGAGATTGAGAAAGCGCCACCTTCCTCTGGATTCTGGGAAGAAGACGACTGCGTCAGTACATAGACAAGTGGCGGACACTGAGTGCATACGCACAACGTCGGCAGTGCAGAGAAGACGGCAGCAGGCGCTGACATAGAGAGTCATGTTCCTCCTGCCATCTCCAGCAGAGATTAAACCACTTAAAAGGTGTGTCTTATATTATGTGTTTATTATTTGACCAGTGTTTATGAGGGTCTATCATTTACAGGGATATCATTATCTCCACATGGATAACAGTAGGAAAGATTGTTTGAGGATAATTTATCTTTTTAAGAAGGCGTGTGGTGTATGCCTTATGCCTCTGTGGCTTCTGTGATCAGTAGATGACAGGTTCAAATCCTGTAGTCTGCAGAGTGGTTTCACTGTTGGGCAAGGGCCTTAACCCCGATTGTTCCAGGGATTGGCTGACCCTGCTGTCTGAAATACACATCTGCTAAATAAATAGATGTAAATGTAAAATACTGGCTTTTCATCCAGTGGCTGAAAGCACTGCCAGACGTCGTGCTCGTTCAGTGGGGGGGGCGGGGTGCAAAGGGGGAGGGAAGCATGTTCGGCCCCTGGGCGTACAGCGTGCCATAGCCCGGCCTCAGCATTGCTTCCTCTGTCCGGAGCAACGCATGCGGCTCCAGAATCATGCAGCCAGCAGGGGGAGTTCTCCACGCTGCTGACCGATTGAACGGAGTGACAACGCTGTGCGGGACACCCTGCTTCAGACGCCCAAAACACAACTGAACCCCAAACATGGAAAGGAAAGATCAAACAGAAACACAAAGGAAAATAATACCCAAACAAACCAAATAAAAAATGAGTGAAGATTTTAGGGAACAGATTCCAGAGAGTAAAGCGATTAACAAATGAAAAAAGAAAGCAAAGTCGAAGCAGGGCTGGAGCCCACTAGGGGGCGGTGCATCTTACCCCAGCATCGTTCACCTGGGGAGCCTCTGTGGGCTTTAAAATTGAAGAGCTGCATTAATTCCTCGAACACAACCTCTAACATCTCTAGCGACTATAACTGGAAATCCTTACTCGTTTACAAAGCAATAACAACGCATTTCTTAGCATTAGTGTCCAGACATGTGTGCAAACACAACAACTCTGTGGTGGCTTTCTGTGAATTTAGCGACTAGACATCTGTCATAACACAAAACATTGTCACAACATCTCTTCAAAGTTAATGACAGGACATAAGATGGCAAAAGGACACCCCTCAATCTGCAAGGCTTCTTTATGTACCCTTTCAGTGTACGTCATGTTCTCTGTACTGGTGTATATGTGTATATCACATTTCAACTGACTGTCCATCTCTATCACATTTTTACAGCTGTCCATCTCTATAATATTTCTTCTGATACACTAACGATGCTGATGACGACGCTGAGAATGCTTCTAATCTTTCTGGTTCGGTAGCCAGCAATGAGATCATCTCGACATTAGGCCCAAATATATCTACTGAATATACTATGAGACTGCAGATTGGTCGTCTTCTTCTGCCATCAGGAACTGAATACCCGCAGCAGAAATCAGAAATCTCTGAGATGGCAGGAGAACCACAGGACGGTGACATTTGTAACCCCCTTGCCGAACTCCTCAGTGACCATCGTGCTGTGTAATGGTGATATTTACCACACTTCAAATAATAAGAGTTGCTCTTATCATAGTACGTGTGAAGAGCCACTGAACACTGGGCATGGCAAAGACTGACAAACTGTAAGCAGACATAAGTATGACGTAAAACACAAAGCCAGACATGGCTGGTAGACCGTGTGGGTCTTCCCATCTCCAAGCGGGAGCCATGGAGACTCCGGCCAGAGTCAGCTGCCCGTCTCACTCCCCTATGGGATGGTGCGGGAATGAATACAAAGTAAAACATGGATGGGTTCCATTCAGGTTCAGACAAATCCTTCGGCAAACCGGCCGTAGCATCAATGAGACATGCGCCAGCAGCCACACGGGCAGTCAAGCACTTCACACAAGACAATCGGCAACAAGGAGAATTTTCGAATTTCTTATCGCATCGCAGCAACGCATGCAGTAATAGGACAGGTCCGCTCAGACTAGAGGAAAGGCTGAGAAGCGAAAGAAAAGTAAAGCAAGATAGGAAGAATGAATTGAAAAGGTAGCGTCAAAAAAAGCAAAGAGAAGTAAGGAAGGAGAAATAATAAAGGAGAGGGAAGCAGTGTGCTCATGGACCTGGCGGTGGCGCCATGCACCTGGCTGCGGTCTACACACCTGAGGTGCACACACCTGCTCCCTACACTCGAGCTCCTCACTGAGCTAAACCAGCTAATGGCAGAAAACAGAACAGAGCACAGACAAGCATTCCCATTAAAACAGAGAGACTGCAAAGACCTATCACTGTAGGTTGCTCCACTGGGTTTATAGGAACCCTCTACGGAGGTATCAGTGTCCAGAAGCTGGTCATACCCAAGGACCAGCATGTGCAAAAGTCAATAATCCTTCCCTCACTGGAGGATTTTCTGCAGATGTCAACCTGCTTTGACACCAGGCACACCCTTGGCCAGGGAGAATCCCTTATCGTGATCACCAGACACTGCTGTGTGAGTGGGTAGGTGTATTTGGAATCACCAGCTCAAGTCACAGCTAATTATTCTGTGTGGAATCACTGGCTGACTGTGTACCAGTGGGTAGTTATTCTCTGCCTGATAAGACTTGCAAGCAGCTCTGAGCTCCAGGGGCATTCTGACCAAAATGAAGGCGATGGCAGCAAAGTCAACATAGTGAACACAGACGGTGGTGCGGGACTGACCAAAAGTTCGCTGGGTCCGAGAAAAAACTGTGCATGGGGGTCAGCGTGGTGGGGTGACATAAGACAGAGATTAGGGTGGAGGCTTGCTTGACTGGCATCCAATAGCACACAGGGGAGTGGGGGGGACATGCAAATAAGCCAAAGGGCTGGAAATAGACCAAACCCCCAGGTATAAGGAATCACACTCAATGCTGCTGCCACAGACACTAAATTACTAGACTTGAATGTTGATGTTTGTGACATAAAATAGCACAGCTAGAATGTTATATCTAGTAATTTTGTATCTGTAACTCATATCAGACATTAAAAAAATGAGCAGAGCTGTGAAGCACAAATAGGCATTTAGGTATGTTATTCGGCTCACAGTTGTTCATCTTAGGAGCCTTGCCGTGAGTATGAAAAACCCAGAGTTAGTGGTTCAAATAAGGCAAGAATTAGCCTTCTGAATAAAATAAGTGTGAAAGCTTTGTAAAAATGAGTTAGTGATTTACACACAAACACACAAACAAACACACACCACTGCAGCTCAGAAAGCAATCTACAGAGAAAGTTACATGGATCAGGGGCACTGTCCTGGCCATGATTATAGTTCAAAGGTAAGCTGTGACCTGTTAATTTAGGACTTTGCTGTCTAACAGATGACTTTTTCGATTTTTATTTCTATTTTGAAGAAAGCACACTTGTACTCTAGAATGTTACTGAATATTATGTCTGTGAAAGGCAGTTGAAGTGGTAATTAAATATAACTAATTAATTAATTAAACACTGATGAACAAAGTGTACCAGTGAGAAGTCTGGACAAACCACTAGCTGTGAAATAACGATCATCTACAGTTTCCCGCCAGTATGTAAATTCTGTTGACAATATGAATCAACCAGGAGGTTTACGTCCATCAAAATGATAGAAATCTCTGTGAGTCACTGGACTGTTTTTCCTTAGTTATAGTCCATGTCGGCTGGCCAGACTGTAAATTTAATGACGATATGTAACTCACAGCTTGTGGAATTTATTTTAGTCCGGGTTACTCAGGATAAAAAAGGAAGAATTTATATTTTGTTTGTGTCTGTAGCATGAAGGTTTTATATAAACACAGCCCAAACAGAAGAGAGTAGACACGCGGGTAAAGAGATTCTGATAAATTCATACTTGCCTCTTTAATTGTCTAGGGAAAAGAATTGGTAAGAACAATGATTAGACAGATGGAGACACAAGCAGACCCAAAGTCACTTACATTTGTACTGAACTTGGGACACTCTAATACACAACAAAGTTACAGACATACAGATATAACAAGTTGATACACAACAGAACACAAAACAATAGCTGTAGTTAAACATTTTTTCAGTAACACTTAAGGAAACTAAATTTAAAGTGCTACATGTGGGTCCGTCTCTCAAAATGTTGTTGTGAGTCTTTGTTTTTGTGTCTTTGGATGACGATGTGTTTTTGCATATTATAGATTTGAGTAAGTGCAAATCCAGCTAGGTGACTCACTGTGTCTGCATGTGTATAGACATCTCTGCATATTAAGTAAAGACAGATGAAAGAAATATATTTTATGGTCACCATATATACTTTTTATCAGTACAAAACACAACAATATTAAGAAAACGGTTGTCTTGCAATAAATAAATATTCATTTTGAAGACTGCCACTGTATACCTTTGTGGATTATGAAGGGTTAAAGTAGTAAAAATATGAAGTAATTTGTTTGCTTAAGAAAAAAATGGAAAATGAATGATCATGTATCACTAGCAGTACAGAGGTAAAGGGAAGCTGAATTGGACTAAACTGATTGAGAAGTCAGTGAACATGTGATTATTGCAAGACATTATTATGAGAGGAACAGAGAAAAAGCTGTGAAGAGGGGTACTTACATTGACTTCAGTGATAGCGATATCAACAACGCTACCCACTACTATTAAGGCATCGAAAGTGTTCCATGCATCAGTGAAATAGTGCTGTGTCCAAGAGGAGGGAGGAGAAGAAGGGATAGGAGGAAAGGAAAGAGGAGAGGAAAATGAGAAGTTCAGTTTGGTGATTCCAAGAATTCCCATGGAATTGCACCAGTGGATGACTGAGGCATGTGGGGGCCCTTTCCGGTTTGTCACATGACGGCTCGTCGAAGGAGGCAGTGTCACATGGCAGAGGGACCAGAAAGACAGCTCACACCAAGTCCAGTTTCTGATCGGAACCAAGTGCCCAGCAAGTGACAGAATCGAGGTTTCCCTGAGGCCAAGGCCTCCAGCAAGCCCCGAGAGACAGCAGGTAACTAAGGACAACAGCTTCAGTAAAGCTTAGGTCCAGCGATTTGCTCCAGGAGTGCAAGAGACAAGTGATAGGGGCTTCGAGCATGGCTATACTCACATGCATCTGGCCGAGGGTAATGTCTACAAGGCTCCCAACCACCACTAGGGCATCAAACATATTCCACGCTTCCGCAAAATAACCCTGTGTGATGTAGGCAGCAGTGGCAGCAACAGACCAAACAGGAAGTGTGGGTCACAGGGATCGTAAACATGTTTCCAAACACGCAGCAAACCGACATACAGAAAGAAGCACCCAAAAGTGAACCAGAGATCTGGTCTTCTCTGGCGAAGAATGCCTTTACTAATCCAGGACCCTGGCAGAGGATGGGGAGCTCGTAATAAACAGATCAATTGCTACTCCTAGTGTGTCAAAGTTGCTCAAAAGTTTTTACATGGGTCCAGGTGGCAGGCAAGGTAATTAGCCAGAGTTAATTAAGTTGGACATTTTAAGGGCATTGCAGGAACATACTCGTAATTCTAAGAAGGGGCACAGCATGCGAAAAACCACACCATTTCCGAATGTTTCACAATAAAGAGATAATTCAAGGAAAGAGCAAACTAACCACACAGACCAAGGCGAGGTTTTTGCCTGTAATGAGTACATTTGTCTATATGCGTCATGTGCATTTGTGATATGGGTTTATGGAACAGACATCTGGGCATAAGCTGGAAAGTCTGAGGACTATCGGTTGCTGCTGCCGTGCAGCCTCAGTTGGAAATGCTCTCACAAAGGCAAACACACACACACACAGCACACCCTGGACTCTGCCACTGCACTACATCAACTTACAAGTGTCCGTTCCTTCTTTGGCACAAAGATCTGTGACGAGACGTTACAAACGTTTTAAAGCTTGCTTCGCTGGTCAAAATAATTATCCATATCAATAGTCTAGTATCTCAACGAGGGCCTTCAGCTGTGCCCACTAGCTGAAATGGTGTCCTGCTATTTTTGCATTTTCCAGCTCAATGCAAGTGCGACTTGAGACATTCCTGCGTTATGAATTCCTTTGCAGGAATAAAAAGATTTGCAGCTGTCTTACCATTTCAGACATCATGGAGCATACCTGAGGTTTGTAGGCAATGATTTTAATGACCATCTCCACAGTGAAGACGGCAGTGAAGATCATGTTCAGGATGTCCATGACATGACTAAATTCATCTGACTGGCCGTAGTGCTGGAGAGAGAAAAGACAGATCCCCAAGACTGATGGTGAGGCACAGGAAACAATGAGGTCCTGGAACTCTATCCAGTTACCGAAATGCAGTTAATACTGTCTGGCAGTACTGGGAGTCCAGTGAATTGGGCTAAAGTGATTAAGTCTTGCGCTGACTGGCTGATGTAAACGGACAAGACTTCTGTATCAAGAGAGCAGCCAAAGAAAGTGGAGCTCACCTGCACAGCCAAGGACACTGTGTTAAGCAAGATGAGTACAAACATGACGTACTCGAAGAATTCAGAGTTGACTGCAGACCAGAACTTATACTGGTAGGGGTTCTTAGGAATGAAAAATGGGAGCGGACGAGCCTTTAGGGCAAATTCCACACATTGCCGCTGTGGTACGATAAAAAAAATCATTAGCCATCTTACGCGGGCATGTACACAACTATGAAAGCTTACAGGATGCTTGTATGACTCACAGAACAAACACGTTAGCAGTATAGCTGTCTAACATTTCCCACATTATGTATCAATTAATTTCCTATTTATTGTGATTGCTAGCATTAAACATAATGAATATTAATACTGGCTACCTCAGGGTTTTCATTTGACATTTGTGACATTAGCAATATTTACATGCATTAAGAGAAATTACGACCTGCCACTAACATGGTTACATACTAATATGGGCACATAAGCAGAGTCTAACCTGGTTTTTGTCCAGCTCACAGTTTTCATATTCTTTTTCACCCTGCTCCTGGAAGGTGACAATGACGAAACCCACAAAGATGTTCATCATGAAGAAGGCAATGATGATGATGTAGATGATGAAGAAGATGGAGATCTCCACACGGTAATTGAATTTTGGGCCCCTATTCTCCTGGTAGGAATCGATGGCCTTGTAGAGCAAACTGAAAGGAGGCAGGCGCACAATAACACACCCGACCAGCAGAGGGCAGCAGAGACCCATGGTCAGTACAGGCACAGCTCCCTGGTCATCCACACATTTTGTGTATTTATAGAGACACCACTGCTCTGTGTGTCCATCTAGGTGTAACTGTGTATACAGTAAGTATGTGCAAGTGTCACATATGTACATGCATGTCAGACCTGTGTGTTTATGTAAATATTTTTCAACCCAATCCTTACTCTGGCCAACCCTCGAAGGTAGACACAGTGAAGAGTGCCATCATGGCCATCAAGACGTTGTCAAAGTTGAAGTCGCCGTTGACCCACAGCCTCTGGCGAACTAATGGCTTGCTCAGGTCCTCATCCTTGTACATAATGAAGGTTCCCCTGTGAAGAGGCAGTCTTATAGCTGAGCCCACTACAGGCCAGACTTGGTTCAGTCTGGCAACCACGGATACTTGTAATGCTACTAGATGCTAATGACTTTATCAAGGCCCGTACCATGAGGGTGCCAGACTTACTTGCACTCCTCTGGAGTTGTCTTTGTTTCATCTGTGCAACTGAAGAACTTCCCCTGTAAAACAGTAAATGGGCTGATGCCAAACTTGTGGCTTTTTCCCCAAACAAAGGCTTATGGATGTTTATCAGGGCAAAGCTTTATATACTAACAGTGACCTTGCACTGACCTTGAAGAGTTGCACTCCAATGCAGGCAAACATGAACTGCAGCAGCGTGGTGACTATCATGATGTTGCCAATAGTCTTGATGGCCACGAACACGCATTGAACCACATTCTGCAAATTGAGACAGGCAAGAGAGGTGGTTAGGGGTGTGCTGGTTAAGAGGTGTGTGGCTCTATGGGTTAGGCCTAAGATCAGAAGGTGACTAGTTCAAATCCTGTGGGTGGCAGAATTTTCATGTCACCATTGTGCCATTGAGCAAGATCCCCAAACTTGAAAAATCCAGGGGTGCCGGATGGATGCCTGATCTTGTGCTCTGACCCCAAGCTTAGTTCTCACGTGTATATGTGCTTATATTTCAAAGGAAAGCAAGACGGGATATACAAAAACTACAGAATACCTTGTGCAATACCAGAATATACAGAATGTACAATGACAAATAAAGTAGTATTTCAAGGAACTGGCTTTGAAATGAGACTTGTGGGTTCCTTGTGGATTCTTTGCCATAATATGGTGTAACATAAAGGCACTTGGATCAGTTTACACAGTGTATGTGTATGCTCTGTGTACGCTCTGTGTGCCTAAGGATGGGGAGCTCATGCCTTGAGGCCCTTGGCTCTGTTGATGGCTCGCAGCGGCCGAAGCACTCGCATGACACGCAGAATCTTCAATCCCGACATCGCTGAAGACCTGCCAATAATACACTATGTCAAATGTAGGAAAGGATAATGGCCCTACACAATTCACAGCAGTGTCGCTCAAAGGTTCTACTTCCCTTGCATCAGATCATTAGAGTGGACTGATTTACAATCATCAAAGCTTCTCTTGATTCTAAAGCATGCCAGCTCTTTGCACCTTCATATTACAGGATCTGTGCAAATTTATGGAGAGGCCATTGTACAGGAGATACTCACTGGAACATGAAAGATATCAGTGACACTCCTACAACAAGAATGTCTAAAAGGTTGAAAGGGCTTCTGCAGAAAGCGCCTTCATGAAGAAAAGCCCCAAAGGTCATCATCTGTGGAATAAGGACACAAATATAAGGGTCCACAGCGTGTCTCAGTTAGAGCATGGTCCAACAGAAATCCCCACGATGACACATGCCATTTCCCAGTCTCTTCCAGACATACAATGGCATAGTTCATCCAGGGTAAATTTTTTAAATCTCAGCTTGGAGCTTCACTGCGAAGGAGACCTGCTGTTCCCTCTCAGCTGCTGAACCTGGGCTTCACTTTACATGAATGTATTAGTGATTCATTTTGCTGTGTGCTATTCCAAGCAAAGGTCACAGCTATGGAGCATGCGATTTGTTGCCAGGCTAACATGATAACATTGTATCAATAGCAATGCATGAACAAATTACTTTACTGTCTTGGCATTTTAAGTGCATTTTAAGCACACTCTAGTTTTGGGTCAGTTAAAAAGGCAAACGATTTTGAGTCACACTTCCAAAACAGCAGGCAGAGAACGGAGAGTGAAATAACATAAAGAGAGAGTTACCAAGTGGATGTAAGTAACGTGAGCAGCAGAATCTCTTCAGTGACTCAAGGGGTCATCCTCAATGATATGCACATCTCTACTAAGGAGGTTGTGCTGCCCAGTGCTGTTAATGGTGAAGTCTATTTAAATCTAATTACCAGTGAGGAGAAATTGAGAAAGCCCATGCTGTAACCGTAAAGCCAGACAGAGGTAAGCCCCCTCTTTTACAGCTACATGGACAAGTGTCGACAAACTTTGTCTA
Source organism: Mormyrus iriodes (assembly GCA_011763525.2). Taxonomy (NCBI): domain Eukaryota; kingdom Metazoa; phylum Chordata; class Actinopteri; order Osteoglossiformes; family Mormyridae; genus Mormyrus; species Mormyrus iriodes. Next base: position 13,672,264 of record JAAGVU020000123.1, on the reverse strand, counting down.
CAATCTGGTCCTAGAAGGTTCTGCCAAAGCAATAGCACTGAGACCAGAGTGTAGTCAAACAGATATTTTAACCATGGTCTGTTACTTCCCTCTATGAAGAGTACTTATATAGACTTCTCCCCTTGCAATAGTGCATCTATGGTTTCAGAAAGTATGACATCAGCTCCAATCTGAATCCCTGATAATTGTCTGGCAGACCACACAACTTTTGTTCCAAGCACTGTGCCAGGAGGAGGCTCTGGTGTACTGAATTAAAAAAGGTGCCACAGCAAGTGAGAAAACAAGCCAGGTTCCACTGAGAGGCAGGTGACATGAAGGGGTTTGCAGCACAGCTCTCATTGTCAAAAACAGTTACCTTCATCATGATTTCAAACGTAAACACACTAGTGAAGACATAATCAGCATAGCCTAGGACCTGGAAGGCAATCAGATGGTTAAAGGGTTACTACACAAGCACTAGGATCACAAGACAGAAGCAGGGAAAGAGCATTTACCTTTAACAGGATCTCAACAGTAAAGATTGCCGTGAAGGCATAATCAAGGTAACCAAGTATCTGAAAGAGCAACACACACATTTAACAGAAGTCCAGAGAAGACATTAGAGTGAAATGTCCCTCTGATGGAAACAGAGAGGGTGTAAGAATATTTAACATGAAAGTGAATGTACTACAGTACTGATCTGGAGCGTTAAATAAAAAGGCCATTTCCATCCTCTCTCTGCATTGGTTTCACCGAGCGAGGGGGCACAAACCTTAACTCCAAACAACACACAGATGAGGTTTAGACAACTATCAATCTAAAAAAGGGCAATCTTAATTTGTTAAAACATGATAAACAAGAGAAAAAGAACAACAAGGTAACATACAGAAGATTAGTTTTATGCATTAAGATATCTGTAAACAAAAAAGGTATTCATTAACAAAATAAGGGTGCAAACATGCAGGAATATATTTTTCTGTAGTATACTGGTATTCTTTAGAGAAATTATTTTCTTTAGAGAAGCTGTTTGCCATATTTGGGCACTAGTTGTACTTTAATAAGAAACATTCTAACATTAAGGCTGTTACTCTGTACTGTACCGTTACAGAGAAATTGCGAGGATTCTAACACTGGAATGGAGAATATCAGAGTACTCACAATGTTCCTCCCAGAGTGGCTGCGAATAGGGTCTTCAGCTGCCAAGGAGGCTGAGCTCAGCATGATGAAGACAAGGATGATGTTGGTGAAGACCGGGTGATTTATGAGCGTGTGGCACCCCACCCGAATCCTGACCACAAACAAGTGTAGAGGACGTTAGAGGACAGCAAATAGAAACCCTTTCGAAGTACAATCATTTTGTTTTCAATAAATTAATCAGAGGAACATTAATGCAATCAGCTTAGTATCATAATATGTAAAAATAGCATAGTAACTCATATGTTGTTTGATTTGATCTGCTGTAATGCCCCTTAACTTTGAATTGTTCCAGTAAAATACCCATTCAATTTTAAGGGTAAATTTTTTTATTTGCTTTCCAGAGTGTAAGGTCATCCAGGCAGCTGAATAAAAAAAAAAGTTAACTCTGTTTCAGTTACTCATCGCTTCTAAAACTGATCCATCAGATAACTTGCCACCCCAGAAAAAAATGGATGAAGTAACATTTTCAAACCATGAACAGAATATGCTGTATTTTATGAAGCTTAATGTCTGCATGTGAACTTAGTGACTGAATACCAAAGAAGTTTCCATAAAGAACCAATCATATCACATTAATTGAGAATGAATAAAATACTTTCCCTGAACAACAAAGACAATTGTAATAGTCTTTAATAATGACTGAGTACTAAATTGGATTAATATGAATTACGTAATTAGTAAAAAACAGAAAATCAAAATTACATCGCACGTAAGGTGCTGAGCAACAAAACAAACACTGCAAAATCCCATATGAGCTAAACAAACCCCCATATAAAACAGTGATATACAATAGCTCTGCACTCTGTAATAAACTGATATGATGGCATAGCTCTACCAAGCTAATAGCACCAGTGAATTAATGGGTTTTATGGCTTTGGGGTGGTAGTCAATTCTTGTTAGCAATACAACTCATCTATAGTTTTCCATTACCAGCCAAAGGAGGTCTTGTATAAAAACCAAATGACTGTATTTAAATTTCGAAAGAAGGCAAAGATCTCCCCTGTTGTGAGCGGTGTCCCTCAGGGATCAGTTCTCGGGCCCCTCCTCTTCCTAATCTACATCCTCCCCCTTAGTCAGATCATTTGCAGGTATGACCCTAAGCTTCACTGAAATGCTGATGATATTCAGTTGTATCTTGGTTCACACTCCTCCACTACCTCCCCTCCTAACAAACTGCATCTCAAATTTAAAGCTTTGGATGCAGAATAACTTTCTCAAACTTAACATAGACAAAACTGGTCGGCCCTAAATTATCAGTATACAAATCCTTCAGATTCTCTGTTAGTATTGGTGGTGTCCCTGAAAACCTGCTACTGTTATCAGAAATCTTGAAGAGTTTTTCGACTCTTCACTCAACTTTGATCGTCACATAAAATCCCTCTCCAAAATCTCATTCTTTCACCTCTGTAACATGGCTCGTCTATGCTCATTTCTGTCCAGTACTGATGCCCTAACACTGGTACATGCATTCATTACATCCTGTATTGACTACTGCAACTCCCTTTTCGTTGGCCTCTCAGCAAAATCTATACAAAAGCTTCAGTATACTCAGAACTCAGCAGCCAGAGTTCTCACTCACACTAAAGGATCCGCTCACATCATACCCATCCTCTCCCAGCTACACTGGTTACTGGTTCAGTCTCGTATAAAATTCAAAATATTGCTTCTCACTTATAAAGCTCTACATAACCTTGCTCCTTACTACCTCAGTGAACTATTTACTCCCTACTCACCCTCTCGCTCTCTCAGATCTAACAATAATCTCCTTGCCGTTCCACACACTAGACTTTCCACCATGGGCGGCAGGTCTTTCAGTGCCATAGCCCCCAAACTATGAAACCATCTTCCACAGTCTCTCCGGGGCTGCTCTTCCTTCTCTTCCTTCAAATCTGAACTAAAGACATTTCTCTTCCATGAACATTTCTCTACTGTCTCTTCCTGATTACTGATTTTTTTTCTGTCCCCCTGTAATATCATGTAAATCCATCATGTAATACCATGTAAAGCGCTTTTGAATTTAGAATTGAATTAAACTGTAAAGCGACCTTGGAATTGTGAAAGGCACTATATAAATGTAACCTATTCTTCTTATTCTTCTTCTTCTTCTTCTTCTTCTTATTATTATTATTATTATTATTATTATTTTATTTATAAGATTGCCTAACAAATACTTAAGTGAAATATAACCAAACTGGGTAAATATGAAAAGAAGGCACTGAAGGAACACTAAGTGGCACTGTAGGCTCACAACCCCAAGGATTAGGGTTCGAATCCCACCCCTTTGTGTGAGTGTGGAGTCTGCATGCACTTCCTATGCTGTGCAGGTTTCCACTGGATTCTAAAGTTTCCCTCCCAAAGTTCAAAAACCTATGGCTGTTTGTTAGTATGTAGTTGTACCCTGCAATTGACTGACAACACACGTGGTGAGGACAGCCTGAACACCTACGGGCTGCACACCCTATGTTCCTGAGGCAGAACAAAGTCCACGTGCCTGTGTTTTATTCCTTGAGGATATGCCAACTGTTTGAGGTGGAGAAAGGAGGGCTTCGTTCAAGCCATTTGTCCCCTGACTGGCATTCATTCCATTCCAGTTGTCCTTTCTTTGTGTGCACTCCACCTTAACTGATGCCCCCAGCATATGTGCTACTGAAGTTTCCAGAAAGTCCACAGGAAGGGACCTCAAACTATTTTTGCCCAGACGTGTACCTGTATATGGTATTCAAATTGTTGGAAGGGTATAAATACCCTAGCATATTCAGGGGACCCAGAGCTTTATAGGGCCCCAAAAATCTAACATTTGCGGACCGGTCAACAAAATCTACCAAGGGAGCCCAAGGTAATATTCTGCCAGGGGGCACAGAATTTGTAATTACATCCTTGATGGTAATATACCACTATTTCTAAAACTTTTGAGAACTCTTATTATAAACATAGAGTGGGAAAATGCTTGTTGTACATTTTGTTCATGAAACATGCAATTTTGAATTAAGAAAAAGTTATTGCACCATTGCACTTTACTGTACACCAAATAAAGGGATAATTGCAATCAGTTTGTTGAATACTTCACCATAACCAACTGGTAAAGTTTTCAGATACATATTCACAGTTGGGCCCTAGGCAAGGTTCTTAACTCCCAATTGCTCTAGGGATTATCTGCGTTCTCAAAAAAATGTAGTAAATAAAATTGCAAATCTAAAATCCACTTTTGACCTGTTTTGGGATAACTTTATTTGAAAGGCTCAAGACACCTGAGATATGGCTTGTATATATAAGGTTCATTTGCCTAGAATCGAAATGTGGACATTCAAGCCTAGCATTGTCCCAAGAGAATCTGGATTGGTCCACCATGTAAGACATCTAGCCAGCCCTGGGAAGCACTGCAGGCACCTTTAGCCAGCATCCCTGTGGAAGCCTTTTAACATTATGGGGTCTGTGTGCTGAAGGATTGGGATTGCTCTAAGGGCAAAAGGGTGTGTGGAATGAGGAAGGCACATTTAATGTATTGTACTTTCAACGTATTTTTAAATAACGTACGCATTTGTCCATGATGACACAGGCCAGACTGTGGAGCACTTGGGGTTAAAGGCCCAACAGTGATATTGCTTTGCCAGCTGGGGGACTTAAACAAGCCATCACAGGCACAGAGCCCTAACCTACAGACCTATACACCACTGGTACATTTCCTGAACCAATTCATGTTAAGTTCCTTGTTTAAACACCCTCCAAAGTCATACTGTTACATATTGCGGGATGTAGGACACAGGAGCAGGAGTCGAGGCAAGCAAAATGGGTTTTATTATAACAAGACGCAGACTAGAAAGTAATGGGATTATGGGAGATCAAAAACGGGGAATGACACAGGGGCAGCAATGCTAATGTAAGATCTGGGGAACATAGGACTGGGAAGCATTTTTATACAAAGACTAACAGGGGAGCAAACGAGAGGCAAGGAAAACGCGCAACAGGAGGGACAGATGGGCAAGATGTACCACATACAAAACAATGACCTTGACCAACACACCTTCTATGTGTATCAGTGCATGTAGGAAGGCTATGTTCTTTTGTACTCACGGGTTGGTGTTGCTAAATATGAAGAATGCGCTTGGCTCAGGAATAGGGGTAATCTTCTCTGCCCTCACCAGGTCTGCAATGCGAGGCTTTGGCCCAGGTGGAAGCCCTGTCTCATACTTATCATTGTCTGCATCCTCTTCCTGCAACCACAAAGTAAAGACGTATTATGTGATTAACATTCTTCTGTTACATGGACTCAGGAATAATTGCCAGCATCCACACAGAGGCCCATAAACAGACCTGTCCTTCACCTTCATCATCTTCACTGTGGAGAAAAGAAAGTAGTTGTGAGATTGACTATAATGTAAGAGTAGCCAATCAGTATGAGAGAAACACATCCGATTGCTGCCACAAGGGCCCTACTATGGAATTCTCTTCTCTTCCTTCTTTCCACCCCTTGCATCTGCCAGGTTGTCCACAGCAATGGCTAAGAATACATTTAGCAGGATATCTGTTAAAACCATATTTAAGGAAAACCAAATTTGATGTATTTGCATTCTACCTCAAACCCCTCGCCCAGGTCCAGTCTCTGTCTCCAGGTGCAAGAACCCAAGGATACAGTTTCCACAGATAAAGAGGATGACAAAGTAAAGGCAGACGATCATCCCTGACCCTGGGCCGCCAAATGCCATGATTCCATCGTACATAACAGTGTTCCAATCTTCACCTGTCAGAATCTGCCCACAAAACAGCACAGGTGAGTCTACAACCTGCACAACCGATCAGTATGAAAACAGAAATCAGGCTGCCAGTGCTCTCAATCCAAATCTTGATCGAATATACACTGGAGTACATCCAAACAGGACACTGTTACAATAAATCCAATTTTCAATCTGTCCTTGAGCTCATCACGAACACACTCTCCACATCAGGTTTAGCCAGAACACAAATAAAACTAAATACATTCATCTCTCCTCTAGAAATACAGCTGGAGCCAATGCAAGGACTCAGAGTTCAGTGGAAACCCACACATGCACACCCAGGATCACCTGGAACACTGTGAGGAGAGCCTGTGGGAAGTTATCAAAGGAGCTCCTCTTCTTCTCTGACTCATCAAAGTTGAACTTGCCTCCAAACACTTGCATGCCCAGCAGGGCAAAAATTAGGATGAAGAGGAAGAGCAGCAGCAACAGGGAGGCGATGGATTTCAAGGAGTTGAGCAAGGAGGCCACCAGAATGCTGAGTGCCTCCCAGTGGCTGGTGGACACAGGATGGAAGATGGATAAAAGACAAGTCACTTGTAGACCAGTCTTGTAAGTATGATGCTGATGCACTTCTGAGCATCTATATCGACCACAGAGAGCAACTGAGCTCTTTTATTTCTTAAAAAATCAGTCATACATGCCACCTTCATGACAATAAAAACAACAGCTGTAATTGTCATCCTTTCCTTTATAGTCCCCCAGAGCTTTCATATTATCTTTTGTTGTATTCCACCACCAGTAAACCAAATAGAAAAGCAAATTCCCAAAATTAACTCAGTCCATTTTGTGTTATTTTTGAGAAGAGACCACCAACGACCTAAAGTCAGGCTTCCTCATCATATGTTGCAGTTTTGGTACCAAAACTAATTCAATCCTCATGTAATCCAACAAAAAACTTTTGTTCAATTTTCTCAAAAACGTATCCTGTGTACGGAGTGAGTTTTAGATATTTGCTGTTTAGTTAAGCCCTTGATTAACTGAATCAAGTTTGCCAGTAGTGGAATGACAAGAGTTGGAAACTGCTTGGCAATACCTAAGACCTGGGTCCCTGAGCACCAAGCCGTCACAGACTAACAGACACCAAAAGCAGCCAAGTGGAGCCGACTCTGAGCGGTGGTGGGCGTACCGTGTGACCTTGAAGATGCGCATCAGGCGCACGCAGCGAAACACAGAGATGCCCAGTGGGCTCATGATCCCCTTGTCTACCAGGACCATTTCAGAAATGCCGCCGAAGACCACAAAGCAGTCGAAACGATTGAACTGCGAAACGAAGTACGCCTGAAAACCCAGGCTGTACATCTTCACCAGCATCTCGCAGGTGAACATCGACAGAAGCACCTTGTTGGCTACCTCTGAAAGGCAGAACACTCATTATTAGCACTGCTATGTTTCACTACTATTTCCGTCTAAAACTGCAATGCACTGATGGCATTACAAAGACTTTTACACGATACATTCTATCTACGGTTGCATTTCCTCTGTCTGGAAATTTATCTCCCCACAACCCAGATCAGGGTAAGCACTTGGAAGACAGATAGATTGACATCTTCGTCCATTTATGCCCTGAATCAGGAAAGAGTGGTCATTATTTTTTTTGTTATGCACACAATTCACTTAAAATCCTCACCCTGTATCCGCGATAGCCACTCTGGCTGGTTGTAATGCTCCGTGCAGATCGTGAGTGTGTTGAGAAAGACCAGGAGGATCACCAGCCAATAGAAGGCGACTGATTTGACAGCAAACCTGCACTTTTTGCGGATGAATCGGTTCCAGCGACACACGTTACGACTAGAAAAAATAGAAGTGATATTAGCGTGGGTCACTACAAAAACACAGACAGATGAAAGGTATGTTGGCCAGGCAGACAGAATGCATAAATAATGACTGCATGGCACAGAGAAGGACACCAACAACACTCTTCTGCATCCTTGTGTGTGGTAGTTGCCTGCCATTGCTTCTTCATCTTTAGCGACTTAGGGCCCTGTTTTACACCCGGCACAAAGCAGCACCAGGGGCCCCACAAGCGTCTTTGCTAGCATGCAGGTGTCGTTTTCCTGTCCAGTGTCCACGTCGTTTAAACAGCAAATGTACTTGCACCCATCTGAGGGCCCGTGGGCATGTCTATCTTAAAATGAGGTGGAGTCAGACGCATTTTTGGTGCATTGCTATCTTGAGGCAGCGGAAAATGATGCACTTTTTACCTAGAAAAACCTGGTCTAAAGTCAATGTAGCAATATTTCACTGTTATTTTAAGGGTGCATTATCAAGATAGTAACAGTGCAAAGCTGCTAGTTACACACACAGGGATGCGGAGCAGCGCATACACATTCAAAGGATTAAAAATAAAAAGATTACAATGTGAAAGACCACTAATGTGTACATCAAATTATTTTAAGAAATCTGTCTTATGATGGTTAGTCTCAGGATCTTCAGTCAGCAGAGCTGCATGACATTCATGGTTCTTTTATTGTATGGCTTTGTTGCAGGTGTTAAAAACTAAAACTAAAAACTGACAACATATTGTGCCCTACTCCCTGCCACATCTCAAAGGTCTCGTCTCATTCCCACCCGCAAAGGAAACATGCGTTTCATTTGACTGCTTATTTTCAGGTAATGAATAAAGACAAACCTGTAGCCTCAACAAAGAGGTTCGACATTTAGCAACTAAAACAGGCTACGTTTTCCACATAATAGCAGGGCAGTCATACATATAGGCATATTTTGCCTACAGCAATGTTTGCAATAGCAGGTCGTAAATCTGCACAAACAAAATCCACTCATTTTTATGTTGTTTCAGTTATTAGTGCAGTTGTCACTTTTGATTTGCTTGCACTTACAGTGAATTTCAGTGTAGTCTGACCCTTCAGAACTAAACACACGTGGCCCTGAAGTGCCAGACTTGTGAAGAGCCCAGTGTATGACAGCACTTTGTAGCACTTGTCACAACAAGCAAGAGGCATGTGGTTCCCATTGTGGTCACTTTTAACGACAAGGACTGCCAAATATCTGATTTCCTCTTACTTAGTCTGATTTAGTTCATGAATTTTTAAATCTAACATTTTCTTTCACTCATGAACATATAAATAATAGTTTAATGAAATAACAAAAAAAATTGCAGTAATTATTTATTTAAATTCTTTTCCCGCTTATGCAAACACATCGGTCTCCTCCTACCTGCTTCTGCATTCAAAAATTAAAATTTGTCTCAGGCTGCACTCTCTAGCTGCAGGTCCTGCAGGTCTACGTTGGTGGCACCCTGCTGTTGCTGTAGACGGTCTGTTTACTCACATGCACTTTGCACAAGGGCAGATCCGTTTCCTCCGTAGAGAAACTTTCTTTTCTACTACCTGCCAAAGCCGCCATTATAATAGCGATCCACCAACGTGCGAGCACAACTGGCTTTTAAAGGGAATGGGAGATGACATTCTGATTGGTTTATTGCCTGTTACGCCCCAAACACTCCCCTAACAACTTAGTCCAGCCATTTTGGACCCTGTGCCTGACACTGCGACTATTTTTCTGCCATTGAACTAGCAAAAGGGGGTTGGCCACACCCTAAATGAACTGTGCCGTGCGCTTCAGACCATGGACTCCGGGTGGTTAAAATAGGGCCCTTAGTGTTAGAAATTAGACATGTGAACTTGAAAATATGTAAACATAGCAAGGGTCAAAATATCACAAATGTAAACGCACCAGTGCACCAATGCGCACACACACACACACACACACACAAAACTACTTTAAGTACATGGGATTTTGAACCAGTGTCACACATATATACCATATCAAGTTATGACCTTTTTCCAGAAATTGCAAAACAAAGCACACGGTAACCTCCTGTACTGACCCGATGTTTGACTTTGAAAACTTCTTACTGCAAAAATAAAGGAGATGACATTGTTAGAGTCAATGAGACAGCTGGAAAAAGCAGAATAAAGCAATCATCCATCCATCCAATCACCCACCCATCCATCTTTAGATGCAGTGATCAAAGTGTATTGGAATACAGGAGAAAATGTCATGAAGGACAAGTGTGGAACCAGATAGCTGTGTGCACGAGGAGCTGGGGTAGGGTCTTAACGTACCACAGGGACCCACAGCAAGTTGTCTTCTCCTTCTCGTGCTCCGATTCTGTATCTGTTGGTGAAGAAAGCACAGTCTCTAATCAAGCTGGGGGGGACATCCTCTTTACTTAGCTTACTCTAGAGTTATTGACACTGTCCTGGTCCCGCAAGGAGAAATGGAAACAGCGATAAGTCATAAATTACATAACAATGGCAAATGATGCTGATGATGGTTAATGGTTAACAGTTATCCATTTTTTCTGTTACATAGACTTGAATTTGATGTTGGGTTGTGTGGAATTGCAATTGAATGACATGAAAAGCCTATGTTCAAGTGTCAAATTACTACACTACATCATCAATGTCACCGGGCAAATATGGAGTACCACAGGGATCAGTGCTTGGTCCTTTGTTTGTTTTCTCATAACATGCTGCCATTAGGTAATATAATGAGAAAACATGATGTTAATTATCATTCCTATGCCGAAGACATGACAAGTCTATTGTCACTTCAGCTAACTTCTTTAACGAAGTAAAATGACCTGGATGAATGAAAACGTTTTTTCACTAAATGCATAGAAAACCGAGGTACTGTTTTTTGGAGGTCTGTGGCTATGAATGCTACAATCTCCAGACTCTGCTCTGAGGGGCTGAACTGTTCCCTAAGAAGCTCAGCCCGTAACCTAGGCATCACCTTAGATACAAGTCTGTCATTCAAATTGCATGTGGATGCAGTATCCAAGTTGTGCTTCCTGTAGCTACGTAACATTGCCAAACTACGAAGATTCCTTATTTATCAAGACACAGAGAAATTGATACATGCCTTTGTATGCAGTAGGTTAGACTACTGTAATGCTCAGTTATCCGGGAGCACACACTGCACATTAAACACCTTGCAGCTTATTCAAAATGCAGGAGCTCGAATCGTCACCAGGAGCAGGAAGTTTGAACACATAACCCCTGCTCTTAAGTCGCCTCACTGGCTTCCTGTTAGGTTTAGGACCGACTTCTACGTTCTCCCAATTATATATAAAGCACTTAAAGGTCTAGCACCTGCCTACCTAACAGAAATACTTCAAGTGTACAAGCCACATCGTTCACTCAAATCTCGACTGAAGACCTATTATCAGTTTAGCTTACATGCAACTTAACACATAACACCCCGTAACTATGGCTGCTGGTGCTGCTGTACATGCCCTTATGGCCTACTATGCTTGGCCATTAATGTGTCTATGTATGTTCTGACCACCTATGTTCTGTGCCTTCCTTTCCATGTGTTCAGACGGAGGCTGGGGCGGGTTCAGTCCCATGGAAGGGTGATATCATGGATGTGACTTATGAACTGTAACATCATGGATGCAGACTTCAGTCTGCCACCCTAAACAGGCCAGTATGGAGAACTGACTCAATGAGGGACTTTGGCTTGGCCCTTGACCACAGTTTACACCTTGCTTCTAGCAAGCAAGCCCTCTCTTTCTTTTTGAATAATGTTAGCATTCCCGAGGGGGGTGGGCAGCCAGTTGATCTTGGACTCAGAGGGTTTTTTTTCCCCACTTGGGAATTTTTGGTTCCTTTCCTCCTTGTCTTGTTTGTTTGTTTCTTTCTTTCTTGCTTTCTTCATCAGTCATCACTGGTCAGTACCACAATCTTTCCATCAGTCATCACTAGTCAGCACCACAATCTACCCATCAGTCATCAAAAGCTGCACAGGTTAAAAGCTGGTTGACCTTCATGGTTCCTTTATTGTATGGCTTTGTTGCAGGTGTTAAAAACTAAAACTAAAAACTGGCAACATATTGTGTCCTACTCCCAGCCACATCTCAAAGGTCTCGTCTCATTCCCACCCGCACATGCCCCAAAAAACCCAGACATGCACATGTATCTGTGTCTCTCATAGGAAGAAAGACGGCATATGCAAATACTAATGAATTTCCCACAGGATCCACAGAGTGCCACTATTCAGGCCTGGATCACTCCTTTTGTAAGTGCAAGGATTTAGAGCAAACCTTTACATACTGAGCACGCACAGGTATAGCTCCTGGTGAGATGGTGACCTTGGTACGTTTCTGTCTGTGAGTGTGTCTGATTATGTGTGGTTGTGTCCTTGTCAATAGTACATGCACTTAGATGAGTAATACTGAGAGAGAATAGTGGGAGAATTCCTTTAGGGTAGGCAAGCTCTTATTATCATAGTGACATCCCATGCCAACGTCATCTGGCTGTGTTATTGCCCCAACATTTGGCAGTGCTGGCCTACTGAACTCAAAGTGAGGCTTAAACAGCAGACCCAAAACTCACCTCCTCCTAGGCACTGAACAACCTCTGCTGTAGAGGACCTTTTATAACACATCAGCCTTTCTGTAGCTCAGCTGGCCTTCGTTTGTTTTTGTATTGTTACACTGTATCAAAACACACCCATGTAAAGCGCCTTGGGGTGACTGTTGTTAAAGTCGGTATATAAAAATTTAAATTGTATTGAATTTTCATGCTCAGCTTTGAGTGCAAATATGTTGATACCCCCTGCAGAGGATAGTCTCCTGTCTGACCATTTCTCATCACTTCCGTGGGTAGCCAAGCATTTCCAGCTTTTTTTGCAAAAGATATTAAAAGAATGCTTTGACAAACGTTATGAGGGAAAAATGTGAACGCTGTTATCTTGAACCGTGTAAAATTTCATTGTAAAATGTGGCCGGACATTCATTTAAGAAAATACCGTTTATGAATAATATTTCGAAGTGAATTTATTAATACAATTTTTAAGTGGCATCTTATTTATCAAGCACATAAAACATTCACATCTCGTACTGGGTCAACTGCTTCAATCCAGTGCTATAAAAGCGCAATAAAAGTATCAATCAAGTGCAATAAATGTAATTGTACATTAATGTTAAAATTCTAACAAAATTCAAACATTATTAGTGTCACAGACTAACATATGGTATCACAATGTACCAGCCATTACTTCACTTGCCTTTACCAGGTCAAAAAATGCATCTTCCCTACATTGCATATTTTATAAGAAGCAAAAATTATTATTACAACAAATATTTCCATGTCTCATAAGCATAAAGATTTCCTGATTTCATTGAATATCATGCACAATGTCACAAAGGCTGGAGAAAGTCTGGTACTGACAGAAATGTGTTTGTGCGTAGTCCTGCCTCATTCCCTCCCTATACCAGGGCAAGCAGGGCCATTCCATCACTGCTGAAAGGTGAACCAGCAGGGAAATGCCCCTATTCTGAGGCACAAGCGCTCAGGTAGTACTCACCACGCTTGGCTTCATCGTCCTCTGGGTCGATGTCCTCGGCCTGGGTGATCCATTCCAAGTAACCCTTCAGATCCTCATCAAACTGCTGCTCCTCCCGAATCCTTTGGAAGTCTCCCCGAGCCACGTTCTTCTCACGCTCCTTGGAGAACTCTCTATACAGAGCACAGCACAGATCACATCATGTCACTCGTTCAACTTTAAACACAGTTTTATTCTTTGATTCACTTCTTCGGTCACTCATTGACAGTGTTGTGCAAATTACTGAAAATTATTAATTACAGTTACTAGTTACTTCATTCAAAAGTAATTCAATTACATTATTAATTTCAGAATATAAAAGTAATCAGCTGCTAGGGAAAGTAACTTTTGTGTTACTTGACTTCTCCTGTTAATGCACACAGACCCAGACAGCACACATGTGTCACCAAGATGTTGGTGTAGGATTGAAAGATTGTTACATGATCGCCTTCCATTTAACCCTATTAATACTTTATTTGGAAAGTCTGCCTATAGAGGGTATACAGAGCATTTTTAACAGCATTTCAACAGCTTATTAGTTGAGATTCAACAATTAATATAACATTGGTGGAGTGAGAAGTCAAATTCAATTAATGTCAGGGTCGGTGCTGTCTGGTTCTTTCCCAGGCATTTTGTCCCCGTTTGGCCAGTAGATGTTGCTGGCCATCCTGTTCCCTCCTCTATCTTAGTCCTAAGTGCCCAGACAGCCGGATAGCTCAATGGGCTGACTGCATGGCTCAAAGGCCCCCTGGTCATAGGTTGACGGCTTTTAGTTTTGTTTTTCCAGGTATTTGCTTTATGTCCCTGCGTATAACCCAAGTCATGCAAGACAAACGTAATGAGTAACAAGCCCATTTAATTTCAGTATTTTTAATTTCGTTATTCAATTTGAAAAGGTATATACATTACTTGTTACCTCCAAACGTATAGTCAGTCCTGCTACAACGCAATGACTACGTTCCCGAAAAACCTTGTGTTCACTAAAATCACGTACTACAATATATGTATCCAATGGGAAAAAGAGGGTTGGGGGAATGCAACTCCAGAACTTAGTAACTTACACCAAACAAAATTAATTAAATAATAGAAACAGTGATACTAGTGGTATATATAATGTATAAAATAATGTAATTATATGCATTTTATGTAAGAAATAATAATAGACTAATAAAACACGGGGGGGCAAAAGTAGGTTTCCAGTCTTTATTTTACAAAGTAAAGGTTCAGATTAGACGTTGGATCGAGCGACGTGGCACTACTGACTGGCCACCACGTTCACCCATCCTGACACCCATGGACTATTATTTTTGGGCGTAGTAAAGAAAAAGGCTTTTGAAAGGAAGCCCCAAACAGTGGATGAATTAAAGGAGTTCATCTCTCAAGCATTTGTGGACATTGATGGTAACCAGGATTTGTCTGCTGAAGTGTGTCACAGTGTCAGGGACAGGCTCCACTAATGTATCGGCGTTGACGGAGGACATTTCAAACACCTAAGAGACTAAACATGACTCAGTCAGTACTGTAAAATAAGAACTGTATACCAACTTTTAAAAATCACTTGATAAAAAACTGAACCTTACTGTATACCTACTTTTAAGAATAACTTTATGAAATAAAAGTGATGCTTTGTAAAATAGAAGCTTTACTATGTAAAAAAGACTGTATACCTACTTTTGCCCCCCCTGTATATCATAAACCTCTTCGGTGGGTCTTGTGAGTCTCATGAGAACCTCTTCATCAAAACATGCAGAACTGTCTCACTACCTCCATGTAGCTGGGCATGTATGCAGCACTAATACAGCGGATTAGGATATGCGGGAGGGGCACAGAAGGCAGCATGGCTACAGACAGTCTTCAAAAAGCAAAAGTAAATGAATTAAATAAAGGTTGCTGTGTGTTTAATATGATAATTTGTCAAATATTTTTAGATTTTTAGAGTCTAAGACTTTGAGCTGTGCGATGCGTGGATGTACAAAAAGTTTGATTCTTTTAGATTTGAAAACAGTTCAACTCAAAAAGAATCTACCCAAAAGAACCAGTTTAAAAGAACAATATGTTCCCGAATCGGACATCACTGTCGCTCACTTGGATAGCTGTTTCTCAGTGCAAGCAGTGTTTCTCGCTAAGACCATATGCCATTGTGGTTCATGTAGGGCTTTTCTCGCTGACTGAAAATCACACAAATACAAATGCACATTGTACTGGACTTGGGTACTAATATATCGATCATTCATTCAACACATCTCATTCATTCATACAGCTAAATTCCTTGCTAGGATAAGCAACAGCACAAAGATTATTGGCCTACTTTTTGCTCTCATAGTTTGTGTTTAAAGCTGAACCCACCAAAAACTAGAAGCTGTCAGAACAACAACCAAGCGTACCTCGGACAGCCTTGTCACTCCCCCCCCCACACACACCTAATCCCTACCCCTCCCACACTCCGAATCTCAAGCCCCCACATGCTCTCCTCACCTGTCATCTCCAAAAAATTCTAATAAAAGCCCAACTTTATGTGACTTGTCAAAATATAATCAGGTTCCCCAGATCTGCATCTTCGGCTAATCTCTCACGTGCCTCCACCAAGCATCGTTCTAAAAGCATCTAGTTAACATTGTTCTGTTTATCATCAACACGTCCATTCATCTTCAAACTGCATGTCCAGTATAGGACGCCAGTCCATCTTAGGGAATACACACCTACATCCTCACACATTAAGAACATTTTGAAAAGTCAAATCATCTTATTGCATGTCAGAGATGGCACAGGGAAAGAAATCGGGGCACCCAGAGAAAATACAAGTCAATTCGATGACAGCATGCAAATACACCGTCCACGCACAGCAGCAGCAGGAATCAAACCCACGGCCCTGGACATGTGATGCCAACATCCTAAATTTCTAAAGAAAACATTTCAGGCATGACAAAGCATTAATAATTTCCATAAACACTTCTGGACATTTCTGTTCTGTGAAGCCTGGACTGATGACATCTGGAAATCATCAGTATTTTTTATGCTAACTGCAGCACATACAGTATAGATTCTTGATTAGTCTCAGTAAACCAGTGCTATTCCCTGCCATTTCTGTTTCTAATCCACTAATCCATAAATACTTGGTGTTACAGAAATGTAAGTAGTTGTTTACATGATGACACTAATTTGTAATTGTATGAAATGGCCAGCTACTGGCTGTGATTTACAGACCTGGAGAGTAAACATATAATGTTTTCTTCAAAAGAACCCACTGATTAGGGTCAACATGTGAACTCATTACATCTCTTTTGAAATCCCTGTAAATACATTCATACCTTTTTGAGATATATATATATAATTTTCACTGACCTACCAGGGTGGGTCACAAATGTGAGCAACAACAATCCAAAACTTCCTGTTTTAGTGAGGTATGAACTCTACACCCTCTTCTGTTTCAGTCAAATACTAAAATTCTGTTCTACCTACCAGCTACACATTCACAACAGCATGTCCTTCTCTGAACTTGGCTGGCACGTAGCATGGAGTATGAAATCCTGAACACCTGCACTATGTGTGAGCGGACAAAAAGCAGAATGATTCTGGGTGGATGCATTTTTCATCCCCGTGGCCATAAATCCCCAGGAATACTCTGTAGCTACTTGGTCGGCCTAATGAAGTCCAGCCGGGTCCTTTTAGCATTACTTAAGAAAACCATCTTGGTTTAACTATAGTGACTTTAAGCGTAATATTTATGTTCTTCTATAAAGGCCCATAACCTATTTTTTCCATGTGTCCTGTCCACTGTGGCAACCTTCTCTTGAAAATGTGCACGATACTTAGTGAGATTATTTCAAAAGTATATGCAAACATTTCATAGGCTTCTGAATTCATGCGTGTGCAGACAGAAAGCACATTGCGCCACACATAGGACACACAACATAGTACTGCGGTATTCTGAGTGGGGGGGTCAGTGCTTTATAGCGGAGCTCCAGCTTAGGTAGGGGGCTGTTTTTAAACATGCCAGTAAATAAAATGCAACAGTTCTGAGACTGCAGGCCTGTGTTCTGCTGTTCTGATTGGTTACGGGCAGCTCAGAAAAACATTCACTTGGAGGAGCTACTTTCTGTTACTAAATGAAGGACAAAAAGGTAAAAATCAATAAAAGATGCCAGCTGTCCCCTTAAGGACAGGTCACAGGGAACAGATTTGTTTTTTTGCGTTTTTTTGCTGCACTACTAAACTTTTCACCTCATCTGCACCAAGAAAATGCACAAAGAGACCTGAACTACATCTGATATTTCTGTCTTGGTTCAGCTTAGGTGTAACATAGATGTGATATTATTATTAGCTTAGCAATATCCCAGGAAGAAAAGGGCGCAAGGTAGGGGGTAATATGGATGGGATGCCAGTCCACATTAACATATACTGTGGTTAATTTAAAGACACCCTTTTACCTGACTCTGTGTGTCTGAGTTTGAGAGGAAACTAGTGTGAATTACACACATTCAGAGCTGGGGATGGGAATTGAACTAACAACCCTGGAATTGTGAGGGCACAGTGATATTTAGTGAGCCACCTTGCTACATAAAAAAAGACAGGCAATTATTATTTTTTTTATTTTTGATATCTGTTTGTTTGCTATTAAAACAATAGGTGTCGCCATTGAGGAGAAGCACTGCAATCAGAGAACATGCCCAGCGAGGGCCACTGCACGCAAGGTCACATGGCTCTTACCCACTCAAAACACCCAGAACGAGGTTCAGCACGAAAAATGAGCCCAGGATGATCATACTAACAAAGTAGATCCAGGGTGTTGTAAAACCAATGGAATCGTTCACCTGCAAAACCCAGAGGAGTTTGTTAACAATGTAGGAAGCAAGGAAGAGGCTCTGCCCTGAACCTCTGCTGGTCACATAACCCTCCTGTCCACACTGTTACCTGGTGCAAAAACTGGACAGAAGAAAACCCACCCAGTGTAGTTCATCTGCCCATCCAGTGGGTGGGGCTACTGTGACAGACAGAGACAGGGCAGGGTCTCTGCCTGGATGAAGAGTGAGAAAGGCTTACCCGCTTAGCACACCAAGAACGAGGTTTAGAACGAAAAAGGATCCAAAGATGACGAGACTGACAAAGTAGACCCACGGCAGCTCAAGCCCCATGGCGTCGTTCATCTGCAGGGACAGGCAACACGAGGGAAATTTGAAACACCACTCCCAGAGGAGAAAGACAGAGAAAGACTGCAGCCACCAGGAAGAGTGACACAGCAGTGCGAGGAGGGTGAGTAGCTTGAAAATCCCACCAGTAAGCATTCAGAAAGAACATAACATTTTCTTGGTAATGTGCCAACATACATGTGGACATGTTAGTGGTATGTTTAGGGTCAAATGCCAAGAAGACAACTGATTGGAAAGGAGGGGAGGGGGGAGTTTGTGTAAAGTGTAATCCATGTGGACATTGCATCTACCCTTCTGCTTTGGCCAAGTGAAAGGGCTAAAGAGGGGCATGACTACCCATCATGCACCTGGTAGGAGTAGAGCTGGACGCAGGTGTCACAGCACGTTGCTATACAACAGAAAAACACTCAGCAGAGTTTATTTAAATATACTTCCTGATATAACATAATGATAATAACATAGTCATAATAGGAGATTTAGACATCAGGACATTGGTGGTCATGTTGCCAGGAATATCTAACAGATTTCTCAGTGCTCTAGGTTATGTTTTTATGTTTTTGAGGGAATGAGTATACATTTTAAAAACTCCTTTGTCTACAGCAGTTCACTGACCTTAACAATAATGATTTTGATATTTTTGAATGATCTTGCATCCATGAACGACAATCAAAGGTCATTCCTCCAAATTGGTTTTACGTAAAAATCCTCAGTGTACAGTAACAGAGAACAGATTGCTTCAGGTAAAACCACATCCCAGCATACACATGGACAGCAACTATCTCCGGAATGTACACTGGCTGATGTTTTCGGCAACATCCAAAGGAATGAGAAGCATTCCTTACTCTATGAGGTACACAGCAACGTCATTATTTGTATCTGTATACGTTCAACCAAAAAATGTATGTGTCTCTGTGTCTGCAATACAACTAACTAAAGGTTAGAAAATGCAATTTTAACAGGCCTTCTGGAATAAACTACACCCACTTCTGGTCTTTTATCTGTCACAGTTGCCTGATGTGGGAACCAATGGGCACGTGAGGGCACCTACACACGTCATGAAGGTTCCGGTCGCCCAAGACAGACCACATCAAGGGACGGTCGTCGTATTGTGTGCCAAGCTTTACAGAACTCCATGACATCGGTGCCTGCCAACCAGACACAGGTACTGGACTTTCTACAACACCCCGTGTCATCCCACACCGTGTCTCGACGACTGGCATCAGCCGGACTACAGGTTCACTGCGTAGGCTGTCATTAACTCCAGAGCAGAGATGACTGCGTTTGGAGTGGTGCCGTAACTGGGAGGCATGGACTGATGACGAGTGGCATTGTACCATATTCAGTGATGAATCTCGGTTCTGGATTACCACGGATGACCGTCATGTGTGTGTATGGCAACACCAAGAGGAGAGGACCAATCCTGCCAAAGACACACCGGCGTTACTCCTGGCATCATTGTGCGGGGAGCCATAGGGTATGACTTAAGGTCATCTCTGGTAGTGATTCGGGGGACCCTGCTGGCACAGCGCTATGTCAGTGACATCCTGCGTCCCCATGTCTTACCCCTCCTGAGACAGCACCCTGGTACAGTCTTTCAACAAGACAATGCCCGTCCATACACGGCACGTGTGTCTATGGACTGCCTGCATCATGTTGAGGTCCTCCTGTGGCCAGCCAGGTCCCCCAATCTTTCCCCAATCAAACATGTGTGGGATCACCTAGGACGTCACCTCAGACCCAGTGCCCAGTTCCACCACTCCGTCTGGCTGCTTAACTTTTTTTGTCATTGAGTGTATAATTTTAATAGCTCAAATTTATATAATCCATGAATAACAAGATGTTAGTGCACAGTCAACTTTGAAGGATTTTTACTTTCCAAGCCCAGAGTGAGAAGCGTTAGTTAGCTGCTAGGCTGACGGAGAAGACTGTAGTTTCAGAGGGATGTATCCAGACATTACGGGAGATTCAGGAGAGGGAGAGTTTTGTAGATTCAGTGTTAGCGTCTCCCCCCTCTCTGGCAGCAGAGCCTTTAGCGTCTCTCCCCTCTCCAGCGAGTGGGTGACGACCCGGTGGCATAGTCGTAAGTCCAAACCGAACTCACACCAGCACCATTCACCCATTCGCGTTTCCAGCAGGTTCTCCCCACTCAGTGAAGCACCCACTGAGATGCCTGTTGAACACGTTCTACTACTTGGAGATTATATTTTAAGAAACATGACAGTAGCTACTCCAGAAGCCATTATTAATTGTCTCCGTAGTGCCAGAGTGACCGACATCTTGGAAAATTTTAAAATGCTGGCTAACAGTAAGTGTAAATATTCTCATATTGTTATCCACGTTGGCACTAATGATGTCCAACTGAAGCAACTGGAGATCACAAAGACAAATTTTGTAAAGGTGTACAACCTTGATGTTGAACTTTGAAGATGTCTGTATCAGTAACGTGTTCTGGCCCCATCTCTGCTAGTGTGGAAAGTAAATTGGTAGGCCAGGGGTCGGGTGGCATATTGGGCTTAGACCTTAGGCAGGAAGATATTGTTTGTATACTGTGTTCTTGTTTCATGGCCAGCCTGTGCGTAGGCAGTCTCACAGGCCTTGAGGCCTTGGAGACGTGGCAGCACAAGGGGGGTGAAAGCCCCTCACAGGAAGGGACTCGATACCATCTTGACTGGCTAAGATCAAGGTCCAGAATGTTGCAGTGTCAGAACGTAGCTGCAGTATGTTATATGCACCATACTAATCATAATAGTGTAATCCATAACCACCAATGTATCTGCATTGACCATGTGATCCTTCATTGATTTGTGTGTTTATTACCCATATTATCCATAGTATTAACCGAACAGTAGCCCCATAGGATAGGTAGGATGTTCTGATAGTAGGGCAGACGGGGCGGATGTTAGGTGTAGTTAATCCAATGCCAAAGTAGACCAATAGAGGTAGAGGATAATGATTGTTATATGACTGAGCTTGGTTTGTTTGTGATTTCTGACCAATTAGGGCTCAGAAGGCCTTATAGGGAACTGGACGTTACGGCAGATTATCGTCGCCGCGTCGCTGGCTGTCAGAATGGGGCCCGATAACTGGTGTGGGTTACATAGACAACTGGAGGACATTTTGTGGTAGGCCTGAGCTTTTGATGAGTCGGTGCTCACCCCTCACGGGCTGGTGCTGATCTCCTGTCCAAAAGCATAGCTCATAGTCTAGAGGCCAAATGTTGACTAGCCAGAGCCAAGACCAGGTGGCAGGCAAACCGGCATAACTGACCTCCTGCTAGTCGCTTAGAGTCGTCACCTAGGGCCCATTATTGATACTGTGTCTGTTCCCTACACCTATAATGATGGTATTTTCCACCATAGTGCATGTCACAATTTAATAAAAATTAAACTAAATTCATTACTCGAAAAGAGGTGTAATGCAAGGCTAAAACTTAGACTTTTGAGTGTAAGAACACTGGCTCCTAAGGCATTTTTTATAAATAAAACGCCCATCCGACCCTGTCCTACATGTTTTGTTTTGACCAACAGGTGGCTGGCCATCCTGTTCCCTCCGCCACCTTTTTTCCCTTAGCCCCAGTGTGTTTGCCCGGTTCAACAGACTGCCCCTGTAGCTCAGTAGGTTGAGTGTGTGGCTTAGAAACCTTTAACTCTCTGGCCATGGGTTTGAGGCTGGCCAGGAGCCAGTTTATTTGTATTCACTGTTTTCTGTTTCCCCAGTGTTTTGGTAACTTTGTTTTGTTTCCCAGTTATAGGTTCGCCCTGCTTTTTGTCCTATTCACTTCTAGTCCGGTTTGTATTTCAGTTACATGTTATATAGCCCGAGTTAGTATTCCCAGTGTCGTTAGTTTCCTAGTTTCAGTGCTTGTTAATTGTTCCACCTGTTTTTCAATGTTCCTGTGCCTTTCTTGATCGGTTAATAGATTATTAGTTGCACCTGTTCCTTGTTTGCCCTGGTGTTCCTATTTAACTGCCTGTCTGCGCTGTTCTTTACTTAGTCACTGTGTGTGAGACATTACCCTGCTCTATCACTGAATCCTGTCCCCCTGGGTTCTGTTTGTTCTATGGTTCTTAGCTTATTCTTTATTTCTTTCCCTGTTGGTTTTTTGATCACTTGTGGTCATTTTGTTCTGTAGTTTTATGCTGTGTGTTCTGTTTAATTTAATAAACCCTTTTAGTGTCTGAGTCGCAAGTGGATCGTCCACCTTTTTCATGCCTGCACCATGCCCTGTGGCCGTAACAAGACCTGGCTTAAACCTAATGAATTCATGGCACTAAATGAATCTACTCCAGCTGAATACAGTTATAAGCGTAACCCTTGACCAAATCGCAAAAGTCTAACCTAGGAGTGTCTGAGAAAAGTGGTTATAGCTTTAGCACATTTGATATTCTTGTTCTTATTTTTACTGGCTCATCTCCTTGTAGTTCTTCACATCGAATCATTGCTGTTATGTATAGAGTACCTGGTCTGTACAGTAATTTTGTAAAGGAGTTTACAGATTTCTTTAACCTGGTGGTCACCACTGACAAAGCTGTGATTGTTGATGTTTTTAATATTCAGATAGAGAATGATACTGATCCTTTAACAATGTTTGCTGTGATTCTTGACTCTTGGTGTGTGAGAATGTAGTTGGGCCCACTCATGCCTGTAACCATACCCTGGATTTGATTCTTAGCCATGGTGTCCTGGTGGAGCACATAGCTATTATCCCTCAGAATCGCCTATTTTCAGATCGCTACTTGTTAATGTTTGAAATACAATAAAGCCTCGGTTCAGCCTCAGCTCCGAAGTACAGTACCAGTCGTTCCATAGCCTCATTATCCACGGCAAGGTTTCTTGATGAACTTACAGTCCTTCCACAGTCTTTCAACCATAGATCTGAAGGCTCAATTGAAAATGAACTTGAACAGGTAACTGAACAAGGAGAAATCATTTTGCAGCACTCTTGATCTTGTAGCTCCACTTAAGAAAGCATGGAGATAAGAAACCTGCCCCGTGGAACTCTGATCACGTGTGAATTTATACAGGCTTCATGCAAGCTGGTTGAGCGCCATTTGCACTCTAAACTATACGTTTTTAGATCCACCTGGAAAGACCCTAACCCTCTCTATAGACAAGCACTAGTGACTGATAGATCTGTGTATCTCTCCAGACTAATAGAAGAGAACAAAAACAATCCTGAATTACTGTCTGAACCTGTGCCTAAATTAACAAAAGTTCCAGAAGCTCTTAGGACTGACAACTTTATTAAATTTTTTAATGGTAAAATAATATAGATTAGGCAGACCATCCGGAGCACGTCTGTAGATACATACAGCTACCAATCTTCTGCTAGTCCTATTTGTACTGTTAATGACACCTGTCAATCTTTCTTTCCTGCTTAACGCTTAGAACTTTTGAACTTAATTTCCTCCTATAAATCTACAAGCCTTGATGCCCAATTCCTTCCATTAAGGAGAGTGCACCGCTGATTAGTATGACCCTGTTAAACATCATAAACTTGTCTCTTAAATGTTCCAAAACATTTTAAAATTATTTTTATTAGACCTGTTCTTAAGAAACCAAATCTTTAATGTAGTAATTTGGGAAATTATAGACCTATCTCAATTCTTACTTTTGTTTCAAAACCATGGGAAAAAGTTACTCATCAGCTGTCTTCTTTCCTACAGAAAAATATTGCTAATGAATTATATCAGTTTGGTTTTACAGCTAACCATAGCACAGAAACAGCCCTAGTAAAAGTAATTAATGATTTCCTTATGGCTTCGCATCATGGCTGTATATCTTTGTTGGTGTATCTCAACTAGATCGAACTGTAGCATTCAATACTGTGGACCATAATATTCTCTTGGACTGGCTAGAATCTGTGCTTGGCATTAAAGGGACAGCTCGCTCTTGGTTTTGCTCCTATTTCACTGATTGTCATCAGTTTGTTCATGTGAACAATGAGTCTTCCAAGCCCCAAAGTTAAATATGGTGTCCCACAGGGATCAGTGCTGGGCCCGCTACTGTTCACATTATATATGCTACCAGTCTGTAACATTATTAGAAATCTTGATGTGGGTCTCCATTGTTATGCCGATAATACTGTTATGCACTACCGTTCAAAAGTTTGGGACTGCTTACAAATTTCCCATGGAACAGCCTTCATTTCTTAGAACAACAATAGACTGATGAGTATCAGAGGAAAGTTCTTGTTTCTGGCCCTTTTGTGTCTTCAATCAAACCCACAATTGCTGATGCTCCAGACACTCAACTAATCTCTTCTACTTAAGCTAATGTCGTTTTTATTTTCCCCACCCCTCCTGGGGTGTGCTGCTTGGAGACCCAAAAAATATCAAGATGTTCTGATGCCTGTGATGCCTGTATTACCTGTGACGTCCTTCCGGCCTGCCCGCCCTTCTGCCATTGACGTCTCTCCTGCCTATGACATCCTTCCGGCCTGCCTGCCCTTCTACCTGTGACGTCCTTCTGGCCTGCCCGCCCTTCTGTCTGTGACATCTCTCCTGCCTGCTCTACTGCTGTTCCACTGTTCATCCTGCCATCAGAAACAACACTAGAACCTGCCTGCTATCACCATCTTGCTGCATTGAGACTGAAATCTTAAAATTTGGATTCTGTAAATTAGGATTTTGTTATCTTGTTCATTTGACTTCCTCTGCCAGCCCCTGGAGGATGGGCTTTGAGTCTACTTCCTCCCAAGGTTTTTTCCTCCTAAGGAATTTTTCCTTGCCACTGTCGCCTCTGGCTTGCTCACTGGGGGCTTTAGGGAAGAATGTAAAGTGCTTTGAGACAATGTAATGTTGTGCAAATGTACTATACAAATAAAATTGAATTTAACTGAACTTAATTATACAACAGTAATTACATAACAGCAATACAAGGTAAAATGTCATTTTTTATAGTATTTAAGTATGAAGTATAACACCTCAACATTGTCCTTTAAAAACGCAGACATTAGTCTTCATTTTTGCCTTTCATCCACACTACCTCAGTGTTTTCAGCTCCCAGAAATGGAGACTTCTGTAAATGCTCTCCTAGACTTATGCTTCTGAAAACTCTGTTTTAGAGTTGAAGTGTGAATTTAAATGGGGACTTCGGAAAATGCAGACTCTAAAACTGTGCTAATTGGTCCTTACTCACCTCATGGCCCATCCCAGATTTGAGCCCACTAGTAGGACTAAGGTGGTTACCTGCTCACCCTATATGGAAGTACTCAGTATCTTTCAATGGCGCATTGCCTGTTGCTGACCTGTATACAGCTAAATAGCATGTTACACAGTGTGACTGCTGCATATTTGCAGGAAAAGAAACTCCCAGTCACTGTATCACTGTGTGCATACCAAATGTAGGCTAATAGCTACATCATGTACACTGTTGTTCCTTTCAGCGTGCATGGAAATACTTCCATAAATGATGTGAAAACGCCTGTGGGGATGGAGATAATTTTCAATTGGAAAAAACGTGGCAGTATGGGTGTTGATAAATGTTTCCATAGATGTTCATGCATATGCAACTAAAACTGTCGGCAAAAAGTTTTTTCCCCAAGGTCAGTAGGTTAGATAAAAAGCCAACATTTATTCATATTTTTAAAAGTAGAGTCCTGGAAAATTCAGGGTGGGACAAACAGCACTGTTTTGAATATCGGGTGGAAAGTGTCCCACCTGCCCCCAAATGAGTGATGCCTGTTCCCCTGACCTCTTTATATATCTGAGATGACTTCTCATCAGACTGGCTCTGGCGTGTCCCCCTTGACGCAAAGGCAGATTTGAAAGTAGTGGGATATGGCATGAGAAGGGTAGGGGCAGTGACTCGATATAGATCACATACATGGGGCAACAGCGATGAGGTGAGGATGAAGCTGTCACTGAGCTGTAAGAGGGCACTTGTGGCACATGGATTTAATCTGGCAAGGATATACATGGTGCCAATCGGCCATGAACTCACCCAGTATAACATGTCAGTCCAGCCCTCCATCGAGATGCACTGGAAGACAGTCAGCATAGCGAAGAAGAAATTGTCGAAGTTCGTGATGCCCCAATTGGGACCTTCCCATTCCTCTAGACATACAGTACCATTGAGGGGGCATTCGCGCCCATCACCGGTCAATGAGCATGGTGCTGGTTCCTCCTCGGCAAGGATATCTATGGACCAGGGATGGGTCACAGTCAAAAACAGTCTCACACCAGCCTGAGAAACTGGTGAAATATTCATAATAAATGTGTCAAATGTAAAAAAGAGAAGGGGACTCTCACACATACTTAACAGAAGGAAATGAAGGATCTACTATGATGCAAGGTCCTGATTTTTAAATTAGAATTAGAATTAACTATGCTCACAGGCCAATCATGAGTCAATTACAGTTCGAATTACAGTAAGATCATTCAGAGCTGTAGTTATTGTCAATAATGCGATTAATAAAGCGATTTCTAAATTTATGCTAAAGGTGTAAGACAGTTTGTTCTATATCTTCCTCTTCAATAAAAGGACTTTGAGGGAACCATTTCCCTAGTAACTGTGACACTCCAGCATGATCCAGGTTTGGCAGGGGGGGGCAAAACACTGCGGGCTAAATGGCAAAGCTGGAAATTCCAATCACAATGCCCCATGATAAGATCATTCAATTAACTGTTAGGTTCCAGCTGGGAGAGACTAGCATCCTGATGTTGCTTTTGGGATGTCAGCCTCATGTCATATAATGATCATGGACTTCAGCACCTCATACACTGATAACAGAAATGAACAGTCCTTTATATTCTGTCCAGAGAAGCTCACTCACCCTGTCATACACAAGGGACGTCAGCTAGCAGTGATTTACTTACTTGGTTGTCACATACTAC
The DNA here is from genome assembly GCA_011763525.2 of Mormyrus iriodes. Taxonomy (NCBI): domain Eukaryota; kingdom Metazoa; phylum Chordata; class Actinopteri; order Osteoglossiformes; family Mormyridae; genus Mormyrus; species Mormyrus iriodes. Next base: position 13,644,976 of record JAAGVU020000123.1, on the reverse strand, counting down.
GGTGTCAAATCGGACTCACCATAACTTGATTTTTAATTTATTTACCCAAATTTGAATGTGTTAAGCTGAACTTGAATTATAGAACTCGAACTTGAATACCATAACCTGAACTTAACTTCAAGTAAGTGAATTAAATTTTATTTCCTGAACTTGAATTTATGCTGCTTCTGTGATAAAACAAAATTAAGTTTGGGTTGTAAAATTCAGGTTCAGAAAAACAGGGAGAACATGCAGGATACTCCGAAAGAGCAAACGAGCATAGATCTAATCGAGCACAGTCCTGACTAAACACAAGACAGCTCACCAGTCATTTAGGATGGAGTTTTGTACATCCACCACCTTATTACAGTGATTATTATCAAGACCTGCTTTTTGATCCATATCACCCAGTCCTATGGACCATACAGAGGACAGGAGAGACATGTAGTTTCCAAAGTCACAAAGTAAGTAAGATATGTTTTTTTTTGTTATGTAACTATGATTACGTTTACATTCAATAACCCAATTAAGATGTTCTCATGTGTTTTAATGAGCTAGTAATGTAAACACGGTAATCGGGTTATTAAAAACACATGTAAACACCTTAATGGGGTTATCGCATGTAAACGCAATCATACTCAGCTAAAACTCACTTAACTCTGTGACTTGGGAAACCGCATATCTGTTGGGCTGGGCGACATGGACCAAAAACAATATCTAGATATTAGGCCAATTAGTGATACATCTCATTTTCTATGACGTGCGCTAAATGTTCATATTTAAATCAATCAAACAGTTTTATTAAAACAATATGTGGTCAAAACGAAATATAAATACAGGGCTTAATTCCCTGTTTTCAAATATACTACTATTCAGTATAGACATTTTCTTTATTCCAAACAGAAGTCTCAGTAAGACAAAAATAAATTATACCCATATCTGCTGACTGCTTCAGATAAAACTTTTCACTCCAGACCACCGTCAGACGTCTTTCCTTCTGTTTATGATACTGCTCTCAAATCACATGCAAGTTTTTTTCTGATCAGAAATAATCTAAATCTAAAACCGATTTCACAAATGGCTCTAAAAACACAAGCCTGATAACCACTGAAAGACCGAATGCGTCACAGCAGTGCAGCAAGGCTGTCCCATTCCCAAGGCTCCATCAAATATGGTCTAGAAATGCGTCCTTCTTTTTTCACTCCACAAAGGATGCACCTGATGGATCCTTTGCAGCCCAGTATATCCCAAGATTCATTGTGCAGAGCTAAAGGCGGGAACAGCAGGTGAAGCACACAGGAAATTATCTGTAGGCCAGACCGTCCCATTTGACAACATTTTCTATTGGACCTTTGTAGAACGCAGCCTACAAAGGCTACACCTTCACAGACCGCGTCCCTCGAAGGATGCAGCCCCTGAATTTGAACGCAGCTTTTGATTTTAGCAGTGAATACTAGAATTCTGTGCAATGTCACCACCACAGCTCTTGCGTTGCCTGCAACCAGGAAGGAATACTATTGTTCTCTATTCAAGATCTTTAATAGAGCTCCAATTGTAATGCACAACAAAAGTATATCATTATAAATGGTATTATGTCATCCAATGTCTCATTTTGAAAATACATCAACATACTGTAAACATTCAGTATACCACCCAGCCCTAATGGTTCGTCTAGTTGTCCCCTGGACACTTCCGTTGTGACCAGATTTGCAGAATTTTTTTGTTTCGCATGTGTCTATTGGAATTTGTAAGTGTTTTCTGAGTTTGCAGCATGTAATTGGCCAACATTTTAGATTGGTGGATGTAAAGAATCTCATCAGTCTTGTGATTGGCCAGGATTGTGCTCAATTAAATTTACGCTCTTTTGCTCTTTCTGAGTATCCCGGATGTTTTCCCTGTTATTTTGAACCTGAATTTCTCAATCCAAATCTTACAACCTGAATTTTCAAGAGCTGAATTTACATTCATCCATTTTCCATAACCGCTTATTCCATTTCGGGTCACAGGGGGTCCGGAGCCGATCCCGGAGGCTGCGGGTGCAAGGCAGGGAACAACCCAGGATGGGGCGCCAACCCATCGCTGGGCACACTCACACAC
>JAAGVU020000123.1:13630688-13642800 GCA_011763525.2 Mormyrus iriodes | reverse complement strand
GAACCCGGGCAGAGACGTGAACCCTGATCCCAGAGGTGTGAGGCAACAGTGCTAACCACTGCACCACCATGCCGCCCTGAGCTGAATTTTAGAACCCGAATTTTTATTACCACACAAGCAACATAAATTCCAGTTCGGGTGATGAATTCAAATTCTTTAATTCAAGTTCAGGTAAATCTATTCAATTCAGCTTCGTTAATTCAAGTTCAAGTAAACACATTCCAAATTCAGGTTTGGGTATTCAGGTAATGAAAGTCAAGTTCAGCTTAACACATTCAAATTTGGGTAAATATATTCAAATTCAGGTTGTGGTGAGTTGATGCCATACTATACCAGCCACAGCCTTCGGCACTAACACACTCCAAAACAGCTAAGTAAGCAGTTCCGGGCTCATTCTAGGCATTACTGTTAACCCTAAAGTATCGCTGCTCTACCTGTTCCAATGAAAAAACAAGATGCGTGCAATTTTCCAAGGAACAGCTCCAGTCCGATGATGGCGTAGATTATGATCACGAACAAGACCAGCAGGGCGATGTGGAACAGGGGAACCATGGCTTTAATAATGGAATTTAACACGATCTGTAAACCTGGAAGAGAAAGACGGGTAAGTTCACTGCATTAATATTCCATTTATATTCCGTCTGATGTCGTGAGCATTGTTTACACAGATTCTGATGTTTTCGAGATTCACTAGACAGAGACTATTTTGTCCATGCTTTTATTCAGCAGAAATTTAAAAGGAAAAATTAATATGTGGGAAGACTATTCTGATCCTGTGATTTAGAACTGATAGTATATAGGAGCAAATTTCCATTACTAATGTATGGTTGGGTTTAGGGTAAAGTTGACAGTTTAGAAGTTTGTTGGATATACGGGATTTATTTTTTGGGGAAAGGTATGCTGGTGGTATTTGACAGTGAGAGGGTGGCATTATGGATAAAACTGGTGAAGGGTGAAGGTGAGGCACTCACTTGGCACCCCTGAGACCAGCCGCAGGGGCCGAAGCACTCGGAAGGCTCGCAGGGCCTTGACGTCGAAGCCCCCTTTCGCTGCGTGAAGATCCATTAGCTCTTCAGGGGAGGGCTGCTCTTCTTTGCCAGCTATGAACTCCACAACAACAGTAACCAACCTGCACGGAATGGACACACATGCTGAGCAGAGCGAAGCGGGGCAGAACTGGAAGCACTGAACACAGCGGTTGCAAACACCCTGCGCAGGGCTAAAACGATGCTTCTGCAACATGCTGGAGAATGGGCATGAACTACATGAGTACCAACGACGGGCAACACCCGCTTACCAAAACAAGCTACACAACACGCACCGAACATCAATTCTGTGACATATCCCTTCTACAATTTAAACAAACAAAACCGATCTCCCGTTACCCATATTTAACATTCAGATCAATAAAAGTTAAAATTATTTACTTACAAATTCATGTTGCTAATATATTCAAGCCTATGAATATTTCATGTAGCAGGTTATATAAAGTTCAGAAGTCCTGCTTCACTAGGACTATAATAGTCATATTTCTGTTGGGCCCTTGAGCAAGGCTCCTAACCCCCAAAATGCTCCAGGGGTGCCAGATAAACAGCCTGACCCTGCACTCTGACCCCAAGCTTCAGTCTCACCTGTATATGTGTGGAGAGCAAGATGGGGTGTGCAAAAACAAGCATTCTGTGTACCTGTACTTATACTGGTAAAAATGGTAAATAAAAATTATCATTGTTCCATTATTTCAGCCTCCCAACAAAAACAGCATTTGCCAACTTGTCTGTAACACTGGAAGATGCCCTACGGTGAACACAACTGACTGAAATGGGGGGCGGATATCAGTTAAAAGCTATGCAGCAAGCTGTGTGCCCTCTCAATGGGAAGGGGACTGGAGCTATGGGGGACAGCAGAGGAAGAGCAAGATGGAGAAATGATAGAGAGAGCGAGAGAAATAGAAACAGAGGGAGCATGATAGAAAAGTGAAACGTGGTGAGAACACATACCCCTGGGAAAAAAATCCTGCTTCTTACCACCTGCTTTTTGTGGGACATATAGCAGCATGTAAAGTGCTCCTGATGCGTGCATGCTTACAGCTCCATGCTGGCCGTGAAGAGGACAGATGCACAGATAGGGAGCTTGGGGATTGGCATGGCAGGGGCAGCCCAGCTGCTCGCCATATACACCACAGTGCTGCCTGTGTAGAGCTTCATTACTCCACCATCGCTGCACCATCGCCTTTGGTGTGACTTAATAACCCTCATGAGGCATCCGCTACACTCACATGCACATCATCCTGCACCAAGATGCCCTCGGTTCACAGGATCATGGCCCACGGACTGCGTCCGAACAAGGCAGCATTGTGGGGGGGGGGGGCACTTATCTGTTTGCTTTTTAACTTAAAAACTCAGATATAGCCTTTCGTTTTAAAAAAACATGAAGGCAATTCGGACTTTTATTAATAACATTTTATCAGCTTGAATTCAACTATTTGAATTTAATGGGTAATTATTTTGTTTGTCACTGCATTCTTAATGATGCTCCAAAAGTTACCTCAGCCCCCCCACAAGTTCTGCGGTCCATAGCCGAGACGCAGCAGGTCCTGCAGGCCGTACTCACCCTATGACCACAATGACGAAATCCAGCATGTTCCAGCCGCTGCGAACGTACGCGCCTTTGTGCAAAACTAATCCGTCCGCTATTATCTTCATGAATGTTTCAACGGTGAAAATGACAAGAAAGACATATTCCACTGATTCCTGTAAGAGAGACACAGAAAGACAGGAATAGTACAATATAATTAGGACGACAGTTAGGATGACTGTAAATTAACACTGAAATTGCAGGCAAACTTCTCTGCAAGGTGACACATACACCCAGAGTAACCACACATCTGCTATTTATCGCTTTCTGGGGTAAATTTAATAATTATTGAACATCGAACATCTGGACTAATACCGGTCTAAGTTATTTTTTGGGACTCAAGTTAATGTCATAACTATAAATAAAAGCAGTATTGGGTATTTATTTATCCAATCATAATGTTTATCCTGGTTAATATTCAGCAAAGCGCATCACATTGACTGAAATTCGCCAGAATCAATGTTTTGAATAAGGCAGCTTCAGTAACACATAATGTGCTCCACAGTTCTACTGAAAAATTGTGTAAGAAAGGAATGTTATATTAACCCATTGTATTAACACACATACACACACACACACACACACACTATTTTAATCATCAGTCCTAAGAAGAAAAATGCCACAGACAGGAAGTGTGTCACCCCAAGCTTCAGTGGAGGAAGGCGGTCACTCTGAGATTCAATCCGAAAAGGGAGGGGTCCACATTGAGCATCACCACAAATACAAGCAAGCAACTACAAATTCAGATGGTCTGGATGATGGTACCAATCTAGCAACAGATGTAGCACCTAATCCTGCCTGCATAGAGAAGACCTTTTCAACACATGTCAACATGCAGATAATTGATATGTGATATAAAAATGACAAATTCCATGCACAATTTACATTTTGTAGTCCATTGTATGATTTAAATAAATGTAAATGCAAATACCTATCTCAAATACCTAAAATGATAATGAAATGCACCACTCAAGTGAAAAGACCAGGGCTTCCAGAAGAATGTGCTCTGGAGTTATTTGGGTAGTACCAGAAGACATTTGGCAAAAATCAAATATAGCATTTGGCCAAAAGAACCTGAGGCCACCTGTAAAGCATATTGGTGGAAATATTATGATTTGGTGCGGCTTTGCTGCATCAGGGCCAGCCAGCTCAGCATCACAGGAGCTACTATGAATTCTTCACTGGAGCAGAAGGTGCTAAGGGGATAATGTGAGACCATCTGGTAGAAGACTGAAACTCAACCAACAGTGGACCTTGCAACATGACAATGATTCTAACTTTACAAGTGAATGCCCCAAGGTATGGCTGAAAAGGAAGAACCTGGAATGTTCTGGAATGACCAAGTCAAATCAAGTCAGATCTAGATGCTACGGAGCAATCGAGATGGGGGTGGGGGTGGATTTTAAGTAGGGTGTGCATGCAGGAAACCCCTCAAACATTGCACAGCTGAAAGAAAGACCTTCTCCCAACTGATATCAGAGACTGGAAATACAGTTACAAGTAAAAGCTACTTGAGGCTTTTCTGTCAAAGGGGGCAACACCGGTTATCACAGCCAAACGTGTACCTACTTTTTTCCACAGAAGGAAAGGTCTGTTAATTTCCTGTTAATGAATCCATTAAAGTTATTTTGTTATTGTTTTAGTCCCATTGGTGGTATTCAGTAGATACTGTGTAAATAAAGATCAAATATTGATCCGTTCATATATGTTAAAAAAGAAAACCCTCGATATGCCGTGTACTTACTCTTTCACGACTGTATTAGTATTGAAGAATTAATTCAAAAAATATCTTCTCACACTGCAAAGGTATTTTAAGAAAAAGAACAGGAAAACATACAAAGAATGAATAATATTACTGCAGCTTGGATAATACGTGCCAGTCTGCAATGCCAGGTTTTGAATACAGATTCTCCTTGACTTATGATGGGGTTACATTCCAATGAACCCCGTCATAAGTAGAAAATATCATAAGTTGGATATGAATATGATATGATGTGACACACTTGGGCATGTAGTAGACATCAAGTTGAACCATCATAAGGCGAGAAGCATATGTATTATATTATTAAATATGTGGCATTCTATTTTGTTGCCTTAACGAAATTCATTAGAGGTACAGACAAGGCAATAAATGGACCATGAGTTCATATCAGTGGGGATCTCAGAGAAACTTCTGTCGTTCCTCTGATGAGTAATTTCACCCAGCATGACATTCACAAAAGCGAAAGGCACAGGATATTTACACCGGATATTTACAGAAGCAGGTCAGGCTCAGTATCCCAAATAAGGTAAAGGACAAAAAAAACAATGGTCTTCTGGCTACAATTACAATTCTGCTCTAGCTCTTTATATTAGGGACAGTATCCAAATCCTAGGAACCACAGAAAATTCGCAGCTTAAACACTGGCCCTGCATTTATACTGTGGCCAATTTATACTGTGGCCAAGTTTTATATTATATTACTGCCTCAGTTCATAAATCATGAAGTGAAATGCAAATAAATAAGACCATATAAGGTATTTTGGGGCACGAGGACTTAGCTGTACTTCATACTTGAGGATCTTAGTGACGTGAGGTCTGCACTGCGTGGCATATAGAGGAACACAGCGATCACACCAGAGAGGGCATGTTTCAGACTTCTCACGCGTGTGTTAGCAATTAGCATCTGATTAAACAGGTCAGAGCCATGGTACACATACCAGTTTCACTGTTGCTGAGAAGGCTTCAAGGTGCAACCCCAAAAATGGTGTCTCATGAAGGAATATTATGAGGTATATGAAAAGCAAAGAATTCCTTTGTACTGTGAACACATGACAAATAAATTAAGTGTCTCATCTTATGCACAGGCTATACCAGCTGTACTCTTCCCCGTGTCCTACCTACAAAACCCACTTAACATCTCACTAGTCAGCACACAGCCTGAATGGCCCTATTCCTTGTACCACAAGCTTCTGTGAAATTACTCCAGCCAGTCTGGAATGACCAAACCTAGCAAGAATGGCTATTTGGTTCACTAAAATGTACCCCTGTGTTCCCCAGCAATGATATCCAACCACTCGGATGTTCATGGTTTTCTTATTTTGTATTATGTGAAAAACAGTGGGTAGATCCCACTCTCTTCATCTCTCTGGAGATCTGCAGGGATGATTTATGCCCTGCGGAGTTTCCTTTGCAGGGTCACCTCGCTACGGACAGGCCACCCTACTGGGGACGGTCCCGTTCATTTGGGGAAAGGCCACCTCTCCGGGGACAGGCCACCTCAATATGGACAATCCACCTCACTGGGGACAGGCCACCTCTCCAGGGACAGGCCACCTCAATATGGACAATCCACCTCACTGGAGACAGGCCATCTCGAAGGAGATGGGCCACCTCGTTCAGTACAGGCCACCTCCTTGGGGACAAGCCACCTCATTGAGGGCAGGCCACCTCACTGGGGACAGGCCTCCGCATGGGACACGGGCCACATCAACTGGACAGGCCACCTCGCAGGAGACAGGCCACCTCACTGGGGTCAGGCCATCTCGCGGGAGATAGGCCACCTCCCTGGGGTCAGGCCACCTCGTGGGCGACAGGCCTCCTCACGGGACACTGGCCACCTCAGTGGGGACAGACCACCTCATGGGAGACAGGCCACCTCACTGGGGTCATGCCACTTCACTGGGTGACAGGACTCCTCGCGGGATACAAGCCACCTCGCGGGAGACAGGCCACCTCAACTGGTCAAGACACCTTACGGGAGACAGACCACCTCATTGGGGACACGTCACCTCGTGGGCGACAGGCCACCTCACTAGGGTCAGGCCACCTCACTGGGGACAGGCCTCCTCACAGGAGTCAGGCCACCTCACTGGAGTCAGGCTACCTCACTGGGTGCAAGGCCTCCTCACAGGACACGGGCCACCTCGCGGGAGACAGGCCACCTCAACAGGACAGGACACCTTACGGGAGACAGGCCACCTCATTGGGGACAGGCCACCTCGTGGGCGACAGGCCACCTCACTGGGGACAGGCATTTTGAAATAAAAATCTGGTTCGGAAAACCCTCATTCGGAAATACATCAATAGAATTTGAAGTAATCACGTTTCCATTTTATTATGAAATGTAATAAATACCATTTATTGAATTATTTAAAAATAAAAGGATACATATAATTAATTATTGAAATATTTATTTATACATTTATTTATTTACTTACTTTTGAGTAAGTTTTCAAGTTGTGACTAATTAACTAACCCCTTCCACAGAGTGGGTGTTGGAAACCGCCACTGTCCTCACTGTCCTCCAACACAATTCACCTTCTTCTCGACAACATGGCCTAGTCCTCGGATCCCAGCCATGCTGGCTCTATTTGATTTGTCGTTTTCAAGAGCAATTGGGGCAGAACATCCTTGCAACTGCAGTATGTCTCAAGAGGGGTCTAGCAGGTCACTAAGACAAATCATTAGCCCTGGGAAACACCGCCCAGCACAGGAGAGAAACCGGTATATGGGACTCTTTTACTCTGTATTGCTTCAGTGTCACCAAACAGCAGGGATCTGAGTGCACAGACTGCTGTATTCTGTAAGGCCTTCTCGGCCTATAAGCGCGGTATGAAGCGGGACACACGCAGCTGCAGGAAACCCGAGGGGCAACGTCTCTCTTTTAATCATTGCAAGCTTGTCTCACTCACGCAAAAGCAGTCCCTGGAGAACCGGTGTGCTCCCCTCTCACAGGGTGGTTTATGGCAGAAACACTGCGTTTCAGAGGCCGGGTGTCAGTGTGTATGCTCACATGTGCTTCTGTGTTTGCACGAACGATCAGCCAATTTCCCAACAGTCAACAGATCTCAAATGAAATGAAAAAGAAATTGATTAAAATGATGCTTTATTTGCCATTTGCACAAGTACAGGTACAGGTATGCTGTAATGCTTATTTTCACATAAACCAGTCAATTCCATAATATGCATGCTAGTTAACAATGAACCCCAAATGTACCTCATCCCCCCCATGGGGTATGAACAAGTCTTTGGTTGACTGTATACTCACTCTCTCCTGCTCCGTTGCTGAGATGTGCTGCAAATTAGCACTTTTCATTCATGTTAAGAAGGTAGCTATCATTTCGTACTGAGCAGAAACAATTGTAACTGTAATAAGTGTTGGGCAGAATACCTTATAATCTCTACCGCTACAGCAGGGGAAAGGATTAATGGTAACCCTTTAGGAAGAAATTGTTTTTAATGGCTTACTAACTAGAATTATTTAGAACACTATCAGAAATGCTGGTTACCATACTGGCAAATGGCCTTTGTACATTGATATATACTGATCATCATACAGATCGCTATTTTATATTATATTACTGCCTCAGGTGCCAGCCTGTTGTGCTGGCATTTGCACTTAAATTTGAAGGGTTGATCTAAAATGATAACTAACAAATTTCCTGAAAGAAATATATGCTTTAGAGAAAAAATGACATATTAATGAGTCGGGAAATTATGCAGTTGTCTGAAAGCATTAATGACTAAATGACTGCATTAAAATGCACGTAACTTCAGCAAAACTTGAAAACTTCATTACCGAACACAATCATCTCATTTCGACTTGGTTATCGACTTTCTCAATTCTTCCCACAGTCCAATTACTGAAAAATCAGTATTGAAATGAACTCCTAGTTCTCCACTCCTCAACACACTGCAGTCACGAGTCAACTGCATGCGAAACAGGAGAAGAGTGACAGAGCTCTGCAGCTCATTAGATCACGAAACCACAAAAGGTCAGTGCGCTGTGTAGGTTACTAAATGGCAGGCTTAAGCACAGCCTGTCTGTGGCCATTCTTTGCCACTTTCCAACTTGTACTGTGTGTTTATTCTCTTACTTCCTAGGTTTTAAATCACCACACTGGATCTACTGTACATTGACAGCATGAGTAACTCATAATCTGAGATAGCAGATCTTTCAGTATAGTATTAAATCAGTAATTCCAATTATGAAACAAATTATTAACAGAAGCACAGATGGAATGGCCTGCGTCCGTCGTGTGGCGTGGGTGTGTGCGTGACGAGGTGAGATACACTATCTTTCTCGTTCTTTACATTCATCTACAGTTTTTCTCACAGTTAAACTCCGCCAATTCTCACATGCCGATACGAAGTGTCTTCGTCAGGAAGTCGGAAGCTTCTCTTCTTACGTTTACTGCTCTATTACATTATCCCCCAAGCCATGCCAACACTGGACCTTCAGCCAATCAGCTGTTGTCAGCATAATTTGAATGATGCAATTTTCCTATGCAGGGTCTCTGGGCCTATACCAGAAACTATGGGTGCAAGGCATGGACACACACAACATTCATGCCTTTGTGCAGTTTGGAGAATCTGATTCACTTCAGAACCAGGAAGAACTGCTACGACAACACAGAGAGAACCTGCAAATTGCAAACACAAAGAGCCTGCAAAAGACTCGAATCCAGGTCGCCAGAGGTGTCAGGCAACCATGCCAGCCAATGTGCCACCATGAAGAGCGTTAAGTAAATTCTGGATGGAGTAACAGAAACCATGTTGCGTGGGCTTCCTCTAGGTTTCTAGTCTCTTCAAACAGTCCGACAACATGCCATTCAGCTGATGGGCTATTGGGCTGAATTGCTGCTACATTATGGCTGTTTGAATTAGAGATAAAATTGTTATCAGTTTCACAGTAAACTATGGTAAAATTTCAGACAGTTAGCATTAACGTTTCAAATTTTAAACATTTAAAAAATATTTGCTGACACCCGCTGTGATTCAGATCCATTCAATTAACCTCTGCTGCCCGGTGATGTCATTTAAACTAATGCTAATTCAGACTCCATTTACCCAATTGATAATAACCAAGCAATTCAAATGCGAAATGCATAGAGTTTAGCGGCACTCTGACATACATTTCCTACAGAAGGAAAACTAATTTGGGCTGAGGAAAATACTAGAGGAAATGGTCTGAGGGTAGAATATTTCTTTAGAGTTCAAAATGAGACCGGAATAATACAATTGACCTATTCCTCAAGTTGTGAGGAGGGGCATCGGATTATTCGACTGCCTGAGCTTACAGATGACAGACAGTATTACAGACAGGTGTAGAGTTTGCACAGTCCGTAGATGGAATGAATGTGGAGGGAAAGGAGTCTTTCAGTAGAGGGATTCAGCCCTTTCTCTGATATGGCTCTGCTATTTTTAGGCCTGGTAAATACTTAAGGACCGCTCAGTGGCAGGCAGGGGCAGGCACACACGTAGCATGCTTGAAAAGGGAGACCAGGCACGTGTATGCCCAGGAGCGGCCCGAGACATCAGCAAGCATGACGTGCTGCCAAATCCATCGGCACCGTGCGGCCAGGGCGGACCACACACTGAAGGTCAGCAAGGTCGTGGCTCACGGGAAAAGCCACACTGCCTCTTAAGAGCTGCCAAATATGAAAAGCAAATTCTTTTTGATTGATGACAACTCTTCTAAAAAATATATGGTAGATACATGACTGATTGGTTTTACAGTGCAGATTTTACAGTGAATTTAATGAAAGTTATGCAGCAATTATTCCTTGACATATTACTAAAAAATAATTGTTACAGTCATAAAAAAGCACATAAAATGTCTCAAATATATGACAATTTTCCATTTTATATTTCAGCTATGGCACAAAGTAAAAGGATATATTACATGAACATTGCCTACTCTTAATAAGGAATACAAAAAAGAATATATATATATATATATATATATACACACATAATGTATAAAAAGAAATTTATAACTCTGTGACCCTGACTAGAATAAGCAGTGAGAAGACAGAATTATATCAATTTTAGATAATTCATACATAGAAGACAATCTGAAAATCGAGATTAAGAAATACATAAGAGTTGCACTCAAAACGCCTCATTTCACTCACTGTCAGATTCACATCACCGCACTACGCATCCTAACAATATTAAATTACAATGCAAAACAATTCCCCCACTGACTCACAAAAGATCCTTTTAGAGACTCTGGATGCATGTGTCTTCAATCAGTATACCTATGACCTCAGTATTAATACCTGCCATACATATTTCTGTCTTCATTTAGTCATTCTTATCTATTGACTTTAAAAATATCATTCCTCACTGCCAATCTCTGGTTTCCCAAGTACCCTTGATGACATGAAACTAAAAAGGAAAGTTCAAAGCATTTTAATCCTTTACATTCACATTTATTTATTTACCTTGCATTATTTAGCATCCAAAGCAACATACAAGTGAGGAAGATTACAAGCATACTGCTGTCAAGCAGTCAACTAGCTCAGCTAAGCTGATCTTCTAATGGGTGACAAAGTCAAGTCAGCATTAGAGCTTTCACTTTATATAAGTTAATCATGAGAATTCTGTGGTTCTTCCCTATAGCAAAAACTCAGTTATAAGTTATACTCAGAAGAGTATGTAAGGGCATTTCCCTCTCTGAATAGGGTGTCCATCCTCCTATATCGATGCCTTTCTCCGGTCTGTGACGCCCACATGGGGGGGCTCTGTCTCCCTCCATTATTAAACCGCTGTAGAACCTTCTAGCAAATGGCAGGCTACAGAAAAGCATGCGCCCAGCGTACACTACAGAAACACACAGTGCGCAGCCTAAAGGCCTCTGGCTAGTGAATCGTTGTCAGTGATTAACATGGCCAACACTGCAGATGAAAGGCTGCGCTTATTCACGCGGCAGCTCTCTAACTGTAGGGAAGCCACACATCCAAACGCTTCAAAATAGCTGCACAATGTTCATCCAAGAGCTAAATTAACAATCCAGTTTTTGTTTTTATTTCACTTATAATTTTAGGATACTAAATAGTTTATATAAGTGTTTTTCAATAAACTATGAAAACCATAAACCAATATTATATTTAAGTGTTCATAATTATTATAATAAACATGTATAATCATAATTAAACTAACAGAATAAAACGAATAAATGCCTAAGTGAACTCTGAACACTCGCCCTAATTGGTGGGCGCTGAACAGACAGAATATAAGCAAACAAAACAATTACAAATATATAATGCATTTAAAGTACCCCAGTTTAAATGGACTTTGTCTTCATTCAAGTAAATGTCCATTTAAACCAGGGTACTTTAAATCAGACAAGTTGCCCAGCTAAGCAAGAAATCCTACTTTCTGAAATAGGCCCCTAATGGAACACAAGTCTGGGGTATGTTCTGTCCAATAGGACGTTAGGTGACACTATGCGAACATCATACATATTGTATACAGTATACACAAAGTATACTGCACCTATACCATACCTATATGTGGTGCATTATTAGTATTATAGGATATATAGGCTATGTACTGTACCATTATATGGCTGGCAGTGCAGTCGCTTTGTTTACCCCAGCTATATGTGATGCATTATGGGTATTATAAGTTACATAGGCTATGTACTGTACCATTATATGGCTGGCAGTGCAGTCGCTTTGTTTACCCCAGCTATATGTGATGCATTATG
>JAAGVU020000123.1:13604583-13625363 GCA_011763525.2 Mormyrus iriodes | reverse complement strand
ACCCAGGGATGGGAGCCCGAGTGCGCCCATGCAGGGGGGGATACCACAGCCCTGCACTAGTCCAAAAGGACCAGGGGGAGTTTCCCCCCCCCCCCCCCGGTGGCTGGAGTGCCAATCCTACCACCAACCCCAAAATTTCCCTGTTAGTTGGAGGACCTCCTTACAGAGCTGTATGCAGATTGATGTCATACCCAGGACAAAGCAATTTCAGGTTAAGGGCCTTGCTCAGGGGCCCAACAGCGCAGGACCACTCCTGGTATTCACAGGATTCGAACCAACAACCTTTCCGATTGCTGGAACAGATTCCTAAACTCAGAGCCACTTATGAAATACAGCATATAGTCAAATACAGTCCCTATAAGGGTGTGCTGTCTGGTCAAGCTCCTCACTGGAAGTGGGGAGTCCTTGCGCACATAGAGTATGTCAGGCAGCCTGCTGTTTATCCGCAACACTTTACTAACAAATTTATGGCAAAGTAGCTTCAATATATTCTTTTATGGTCAATTATTTGCCAAAGGTACTGGTCAGCTGTTTGTATTTTTACGTACATTTTTTAAGTGCTGCATTTGTAAACGGCGCTTGAACAAAACGTGCTTTTTCGAAATATTTCATTTCTCCAAGTCAGAGTTTCTTGGAATATTACTGAAATAAAGTATAAACATTAGAAGTTTGGTCACATTGACCTCTTTTTAACCATTATTACCCTCCCCCACTCCTTGTCCCTAAACTGTGAGGGGTGAAAGGGGCATTATCTAGTGGTAGTTTTTGCAAACTTTGTACAATTAAGCTGGTTTTATGGATTATGAACGATAATAGATTTTGATCACTGATATGAAACACTGATATCAGAAAATTTTAAGAGGTGGGGGCTTTGTAATACATGTAAATATACAGGAAAGCATATTTAGCCTAGAAGTGAGTATGAAACACTATTCAGTGTTATTGTTTGCAAGTTATTTTGATTGGAAAATGATTTTGAGTGAACAGAATTATATTTTTATAATGTTAACATTTTCGAACCGTTTTTCCTTTTAAAATTAACAAAATTTTACCACGCTGAATGTGAAAAGAGCAGTGCTTCAGAAGAGAAAATGATTTTAAAACGATGTAAAAAGTTCAGGTTGTGTAGCAACTGTTTTTAGTGTTCAGCAAAGGGGTATTCAATAAGATTTTGCACAGTTACGGTTATTTGTAGCTTTGTATAATACATATATTTGTTATATATGTATATTTGTTTTAAACCATATATATAAAAGACTAATTAAGGATTCAACACCCATGTGGCCTCCCCTGACCAATAAAAAAACAGTATTTAACATAGCCATGGTATAATAGCATACAAAATACGACAGATTCATTGGAGGTTATGAACACTATAATGCCTTATGATTGTTAATAGAAGGTACTGTAATGCTTTTTAATTCTAACACCAAACAGAATAATGCATATATAAGGTATCTATAATGCATTATAGATAGCAGTGTTAAGTAAATGTTAACATATTGAAAAATACAAGCTTTTAGCTTCTCAGCAAGACCTATCACTGAGGGATACACCAGCTTGTGTTTCTGGCAGAATTTTGGACCCCAGACAGATCCACCAAGCTAGAAAAATGGTCCTTCCCAACGGGCTTCTGTTGTGTGTGACCTCCCTTTGCCCCAACCTCTAACTGTCCTCGTTTGGCCGTGATACAACATTTCTCTGCTGAGCTACTGTGACCTTTGCGAACTTAGATTAAGTGTTAAACTAAGTATGGCATAAAACCAACGATTCTACATGAATCTGCGACCGAGTAAGAACATCCAGAATGAACACCAGCCAAGAGAAACTCTGCTTTGCTTCATTACCTCTAGGCACACAGCCCTAACCCTAAAGCAGAGACTGCCCCCTAACAACAACCAGGGCGCAGAGACCAGGACACCAAAAAAAAGGCGTAAAGCAGAGGGAACAAAGGGCCAGAAAACGCAGAGAAAAATGTTCAGGGTATAGAGTACATTAAGAAGACATGTGTAATATGTCCCCACAAGGCTCCCCTGATTGTACTTTACATGAAGGAAATGTAACCGCTGCTAGGGAGGGTTGATTTACACAGCAGCAAATGCCTTATCCCCATCCGGGGCAGGTTTATGGAGCGATTCTGGATATAGGCAAGACAACATGGCAGCCCGTGATGCTTTATGGCTTGCTAAACCTAAAATTCATACTGCAGGGTGAACAGTGAGATCAGGGTTAGTCTTTAACTGGAAAAGTAACACAAATGGAGCTGCGCAAAAAATGCCTGATAATTTTATACTAGCAGCCACAACAATGAATAGGATAACTGCTTAGAAAACAGATGGATGGATGGATGGATGAAAGGATGAATTATACCAGGTGTCATTTCTTAATTCTAAATTTGGAAACCACAGCTTCAACTAGACTCAAAGGGTCAGTAAGAGTAAACGGTTATGATGAAAACAGCCCAATAAAGTACAGAGTACAAGGAAAGAGTAGGAACATTTACAAGATATGGGACAGAAACAGACAAGGTCTGTTAGCTAAAGAGTGCCAAGGCGTTCTCTGAACACTGAGACTGACCTAGGGAAAACGCAGAAGGAGAATGCCACACCGCTTCATGTCTAACAGAGCTATGCAGTGTATTTTCAGTGCAGGGCTGAGCAACCTGCTTCCACTGAATTCTGTGGATTCTTGGGATACTTTCTGTTAGCAACTGATTTATGCTTTGTGAACCTAGATCCCATTCTAATGATATCCTAATAATAGCTTTACCTAAGCAGAAACCGGCACGCCCCTCAGGCTTCAGTAACCAGGGTAGTGAAAAGCCGGTTTACCAGATAAAATCAGTTAAATAAAGGGAATTAGAATCTCCTGAAATAGAAATGGGGTAATACTGTAAATAGTGAAGGGGGAGGGAGCTGCTTCATTACCGTATAGGAAAAGGATACAAGATGGGTCTAGAAATAGCATCTAAGCTTGGAGAAAGGGGATAGTCCACAGGGGCGATGGGGGAGGGATGCCAAGGCGTTCTATTAAAACTGCGACTGATTTATGGAAAACGCAGTTAGAAAACGCGTTAAAAAAACAAGCTCTTTTAGAAATATGAAGGGTTTCCTAGGATTTTTTTCATATACTTAATCTTTTGAAAGCTAGTCATTTATAAAAATTTCCATTTTGGCAAAAGCAACAGGAAGCCAAAGAACTAACACAGCAGCTCCTCACTGCACTAACGAGTCTCGGCAAAAGGCTGACCTGGGCCGTCTTCTTCAAAAAATTTTAAAAGATAATTTCCCCCGCCTTATACAATCACAGCTCCGAGACAGTGACAGCCAGTCTAACCCACCAATCAATGCACAGTGAAAGGACCACCTCTCTGCCATTCACCAGTCAAATTCAAGGGAAAGAAAAGGCATTACGCCACAGACCTCTTTGATTGTGGCATGATAGGTGACCATACTCACCAGCTGGTGGTTGATATTGTTGGAGTCATCCTCAGGAAAGGGAGTGGCTATAGCCAAGGCCATGCAGTTGGCAAATATCGCAAGCAATATGAAGGTATCGAACGGCCTAAAATGACCTGGTTAAGGGAAATCAAACTGAAAAGAATCATTCGACACCAGGTTGAACTATCCCGACTAAAATCAGTCTGTCTCTTACGTAGATGTATATAGTCATCCAGCACCATCATCAAATACTGGGAGTTCTATTGCACAAAACCAGACGTAAAGCCAGCAGAAGTGTGGGTGGATGACCCTAAGCAAAAAGTTTACTACACTGGTGATCTTGGTCCAATCCCAGTTGTGTCCTATTAGCCACATGTTGCTAGGAGACCCAAAAGACACAAAGCTGTTTGACAGGTCACAAGTCCCCCATGCTTCTCATCACCATACAGCGCCATCTGCCGTAAAGCAAACAGTCCCCTGCCCAATATATCTGTCATCTCTGGTCAAAGCCTGAGGTCTTTAGACCAAGGTGCAGAGATGACACCCCATACTGTGTGCTTATTTCCCCCAAGTTGATGATCCATTTATTGGACAACTGGCAGCCGATTTTCCTTCACACTTGATTATTCTGAAAATCTGCAAATATGGGTGTCTATGCACTAGCCAACATATAACTCTATTGTTCAGGTAACTGCCTGGCTGACCCCCTCACAGTTACTGCTGTCGAGTAACTGGCTATGCATAAAAATAACAGGTCTTTAGAAAGTTATTACTGGGAACTGACCCCATCGTGGTACAAGCTGGTTCCACTGCACAACACTTGTGGCCTGGGTTGCATCACGCTAAACTCTGGGCTAGTGCTATAAAATTTATTAATTAAAATGCCAAGAATTTATACTCCTGTGCAAGAGTCATATGCCATCAATGAATTTCTTCTGTTCTCCAAAAAGTTACTAATGTCCTGTTGGATGGCAAGGGCACTGCTTTGGCTGTCCAATCTCTCCTCAGGGGCATCCCAGCTATTCCATGGGTCCCTTAAATATCCTCACTTAATTAATTAACTTAATCAGATACTTAAATAACTTGACACGGTACTGCTTAGCCAAACATGGTATGTCAGTGATGAAGTCGACAAAACCATGTAAATACTAGATGCTTACTGAAAAATAATGGGGTGACTTTAGGAGAGGTTTTGAAATGACTTGGCTGACACATTTCGACAAACATAATATCAAAGATTTTCCCCAAAAGAAAGATCATTTAAGCATAATTTTCTTTGGAAACCTCAGACTTTTGCAGAGTACTGTGTTTCAAGGCCTGCACATGCACACACTCTGCTGCTAAGGATACTTCCACTCGACGATGCTGATGCAGGCCTTCCTGAAGGGGTTATTCAGGTTGAGGCAGAAGAGGGCGCGGGCAGGCCTGGTTTCCGGTGGCGGGATCTGCTTCTTTAGCTTAGCCTGCTGCAGCTTCCTCTTCTCCGCCATGATGGCGGCGGCCTCAGCCGCCTCCTCCGGTGTCATTTCGGAGACGGGGATCGGGGGGGCGTCCTGACTCATGGTCGGGCCGGAGTGGGCGAGTCACAGAGAATGCACCGGGGCCTACCGGTGAGGAGCGCTCGGGCCAGGGGCGGGGGCGCAGTCTGAGCCAGGAGCTGGCACGTCACCAGGGGGCGCCGCGCCGATACTGCTGGCATACTTTGCCCCTGAGAGGACAACAGCAAGGTCAGGCAGACAGTAAGGAATACTGTCCTCAGCATATAATAACATTAGTATCAGTATGCAGGAGAACCATTACTTTTGTATTGGTTTCAATAAGAATTGACATGTTTTATACATAATTTTTGAAAAAGCAGGCAATTAAAGGGCTTCATTCAAAGGAAGAAGTAAAGTGTACCCTGCTTAAGTTTTAACCTGCGAAACTGCTGTCAAAAGTTCATCCCTGAGACCATTTAAACAGCTGTTACTATATATGCACATAGTATTCATTAAGTATTCATTAAGTCCTGGTTGATTAAACAGATAGGCGTAATGATAAATTAAACACAATGCGTTTTAAAAAGAAAGCAAGAAAGAAGATTCAGAATCACGAAGAAGTCATGTGTTTACGGGGCAGTTAGGGAGGACAGGACCGGCAGGCGTAAAGCTCACACTGAGTACAGGCCACAGACTACAGCTCCCTGAGCCCAGGCTGACAGCTAGACTATTCCAGCACATAGAAGTTACTCAGTCACTCGAGCAATAAATTATTAACTTTAACGAACCTTTGACAGGGAATCAAATGCCAGCTCAGAAAACTCTAGAAAGTTCTAGACACAATCTGGGAGGTGTCAGTGAGCTACAGGGCCCCTTTCTTTTCATACCATCTAAACCTGTTGTTTTATACGGTTATTAGGCCATGTCAGTTATATTTACTGTGAGAGCACTTTCACAGATATAATAATAATTTAACAATAAAAGATTAGTTGCCTGAATACAATAACTACACCTTGTGTAACATTGTTTACTCAAAGTCTACTGCTTGAGAGATACTTTGTGGAAGTTAGTGGCTGGATCTCCACAGTGGTACCTTCAATGAAGGGTCCAGAGTTCAAAGCGCGACTGTACACTACAGCACACCACCCCATACCAGCAAAAATAAGAACTCGCGCTCTACAGACGGTGAATACCCTTGGTACTCATGCTCCTTTCCCCCAGCAAAACTTTACAACACACAGTAATTGCAAAGTATGCGAGCCCCTGTGTGAGTGACCAATGACAACCGTGTCCATTTTTCAATGGCAAAACGCCTAATAGCCAATGAGTATCCATCTTAAGGAGAGGGCTGCTCTGTTGTCCTCAATGTCTCATAAATCTAAACTTGCAAGGGATCAGATATACAACATAAACCTGATCATTAATGCTCATTGCCA
Organism: Mormyrus iriodes; assembly: GCA_011763525.2. Lineage (NCBI taxonomy): Eukaryota > Metazoa > Chordata > Actinopteri > Osteoglossiformes > Mormyridae > Mormyrus > Mormyrus iriodes. The sequence goes on along the minus strand of JAAGVU020000123.1, from coordinate 13,619,009 downwards.
GCAGCTGATGTGCAAACTGCAGTTTCGGTGATGTCTCCATAATTCCAGCCCATTGCTATGAGAGTAACAGTCCTTTGCTTGAGAGATCAATACCAGACAGGAAGCCACATGTGTGTCTTAAGTCATCTTTCGTCGACAGGTATTGTTTATGAGCAAGTGATTTAACATATTTGAAATTAATTTATATAAATTAAATACTTTGAAAAAATAGACTTAGGAGTAAAAACCTGGAACTAGGCAATTGTTTCATTATAAAATGAGATTAAGCCCAAACTTCAAGGGAAAAACAAGCAAGTAGCTACAGTTCCTGAGAGCAGATTTACCCTTCGCAGTATCTGCAGCATTGGAGCCAGTTAAATAGATGCCACCTCACAGAGAAGGCCTTCATTTGCAAACATTCTGAAGTAGGCCTAGTTCTTAAAAAGACTAAACGTGACAGGCATCAAACTGTCAGGACACTCGGGGGGCTCGGCCCCCCCATTCCGCTTTTATAAACTGCATGAATTCCCACCTGTCACTCTCATGTATCACTTTACAGATTCAGTTGTGTAAAAGCCCTTGACCTCTGAAGTCCCACGAGAAAGCAGAAGAAAGGTTATATCCCTCGGAAACGGCCCGCAGACTTAAGCTTTGTCCGGAAAATACGTGACTGATAGAAATGAGCTAAGTAAACTACAATCATTTTACACCACCGTGCAATTACTAGATGCTACTACGAGTGTAAAAATGATGATTACGTTAATCTCTCTTTTTTTCATTGAATAATACATTCATTCATCGACAAGAGCGCAATATGAAACCGAAAACTGACACCCAGTTCACAATTCGTTCCACTTAAACGTCACCTTCCATTAAACATACCCATAAGATACATGCAGAACCGGGTTTGTTCAAATCATTTGGAAACGTTTTGAATTAATGCTGTCATCCATAATGATCACGGGCAAATACTGCGCGCTCACCGGAATCTCTTTCAGAAACGGCAATCGTTATCCAGGCTACTTACCCTGCAACTGCGTGCGATGCCTTGGGGTGCACAAGGTGATCCTCCTTAGGCTCTTTTGGGGTTCATGATGCTCTGCTTCATGTGCCAGCAAAGCATATTCTTGATAAAAATAATAATAATAAAAATTTGAAAATGATCCGTTTTCCTTTAACCCGGTCTGCTTCTCACTTGAATCTTGAAAATGAAGGACGGAATGAGAGATCGGGTTTGGGAAAAGCGCGGCTGGGGCGCAGCGTCAGCCTCAGTTCGGCTGCTATTTCTGTCACCTCAGACAGATCGGATGCAGCGGATACCGCCAGGCGTGCGGACGGTCCTGGCGGTGCGTCGCCAGCCTTATGCCGAAAGCATACCTTTCCAGAAGGACCCGATCGCTGCCCAACGACCCCTTAATTCCTGCAACACGCGCAAGAAACCCAAGCAGGACGCACAATCAAACAACAAATTAAAATTCATTAGCTGGAGAGCAAAGAGGGACGCATACGCGTTAATTAAACCTTTTCATGCCGACCGCAGAGAGAGAGAGAGCGAGGGAGAGAGAGAGAGAGAGAGAGAGAGAGAGGAGCGCAGGAGCATCCCAGCCCGAACCCCATCCAGTCACAAGACAAGCGGGCAGTGAAATCAGCCCATGGCTGATGCAGTCCGGGCTCCTCGTTTAAATGACCTGTCCTGCAAGCCAATACATTTCCAAAACAGGAAAAAATTAAAACAATTAAATTCTTCAGTTTCAAACAACTGTTATACTGCACATGCACACGTATTCTTTCAAGAAATGATTCCGACATCCGCGACTGCCCTGGATAATCACACACCTGCAGAACCCAGCGCTGCTTGTGGGTTTGCAGGGTCTCGGTTCAAGAAACACAATGTTTGTGTATTTTACACCGCTGTTGGTTTTCTGTTTTCACTACAAGGGGGAATAACACCTACACGGCGTGATTACGTTTTTAGTTATGATACAAATTACCTAATGTGCATTTAAGGAAGTGCAGAACGCTGTCAAGTCTAGGCTATGGTGAACCGAAAGTGTAGAACAGCTTTTTCGGATTAGCGTTTGCCAGTCGTCCCTGACTGTTTTTAATCGATGAAAGAAGGAAAATAAAGGATTGCAGCGACCTGAAGCTTGGGACATCGTGGGGAGAATGTGCCGGTGACTGCATTATATGTGTAAAACTCAAGGTCATTTGCTTACCAATAAGTGATGGTATTATATGGATCCCTGAGCATTACATTAATTATTAAAATAAAACATACTATCTCTTCCCAAGTATTTGCTATTTAAATGTATGATGCGGAAATGTATTATTTACCGGTATCATTTCCAGAAATTGGACTGTTGTATATTGAGGCGAGTCAATGGTGTTTAATTGTAGCTACAGGAACTATTATTGCTTGGAAGTGGGATAAAAATTGCCATAGCAACAAGCAGAGGACGCACAGGGGAAACAAATTTGTTCTTTTCAAGGTTTACGCAAGGTTGCAATCAATTACTTTGTGTGTCTTTGTTATAATGAGCATTTCTCTGGAATGGTGCAGTGTGATATTTTACTCATTTAGAAGTCATTTTGGGAGGGTCGACGTGCATATAGAAAATTTCCTGGAGCCTTGCAGAGCGAGCAGCCTCTGTGCATATATGGAGTATAATATCAGTTATTTACTTGAACTAACTAATCCTAAATTGAAACACTACAACTTAGCTGTGCTAAAAAGTGCGCGTTACCTAGTGCTGAGGCAGTGAGATATGACTAACCATATCTTGTGCTCAGTTTGCTAGACCATCCGTACGCTCGCGATATGGTCGCGTAACAGAACACCTGCGCTGTATCCGCTTTCACTCCCAGGACCTCTCTCGCATTACAGCTGCTCAGTGGAATATTCCAGTTCTCCGGCGATCTGTTCACCTGGACTTGCCTTTTGCCGTAGTGAAAAATGCTTAACCTTCTAACTGGCTGTTATTACTAATACTAATGCTATTTGAATATATTTTAATATCTTTTTAGTTATTGTAAAAATAACTTTCCACATTAGCTAATGTTAGGAAAATTTTTAATAGGAAATATTATTTTAATAGCTATTTTGAAAAGTATCATATTGCTTTTAAAATACCTTGGACATCACACTCTAGGTGGAAAATTAAATGCACAATAAATCATGATTTTCTAAAGGGAGCATGAATATGCAACAACGACAACAACAACAACAATAATAATAATTAATTAATTAATAAATAAGGACCCAAGCAGAAAAATAGGATATATCTAGCTGCTGGGACCTAGACAGCGAAGGCCGTCAGTCCTGTCAGTGTGAGAGGTCGTCCTCAAGGGTGTAACTAGTGCCCAGGTTTTATTTATTTATTTATATTTGAAGCCATTATTGGCAAAGGTCACAAAATCAGCTGAGCGAGACTAAGCAGTCATGCAACGCAAAACTGTGACTGGCCTCCAATAGCCTCCATAATTTTCTGTCACAAGAGAACACAACAGACCCCCCAAGAAAGGTATCTTCTCATCGACAAAGTTATTTTCGTTTAAAACTCCTATCTAGTCTCTCCTGACTAATCCTGGGGAGCACAGATTTCTGAGGAGAACTTTAATCTGACCCAGACATTGCCCACTCTTGTCCTTGTTCTTGAGTTTTGTTAATAAAAACTGGCATATTTCCTGACCAGTCTAGCGCGGTTGTTGTCTGGGACGCTGAAATAAACGCTAACAGCGAAGATCAACTTTTTTTCTGTGCTGCTTTACAAAATTATACAGTCAGAATATGATCTCATTTAAAATACCTAGATTGTGCATGTGACCCTGCTCTAGCCAGCTTTCCCCTGAAAATGTGTTGCTTGCTAACCTGCATGGAGTTTTAATCATAATTTGTAGCTGTTTTTCATTTTGGTTGTACGTATTATATAGTGAGTGAGAAGGACCAGAGTCAATTTATGGGTTATTCATCTGGGTCATTTTTCTTCTCATCGCTGCTCTGTTAACTGAGTATCTAAAGATTCCTTCTTTGAAGCATAGAACAAAAAGGGTTTTTTTCTGACTGCTGGTCAGGGGAGTGGGTGGGGCTAATTTAGTCATAATCATGTCATTGGCTAGTGAGCTATATTAAAAGGGTATAATTATTCTGAGATGCTCCAATGGCAAACATTACATTTCTTAAAGAATCCTATATTTTTCAAAAGACATTCTCAGTGAAGTTCGTTCTCACTGTATGCACCATTTTAATACATCGCAATGTATATATTTTTTACATTTATTTCTTTGTAAAATTAAGGCCAGCACTAAATTAATCTTTGTTCCGACAGGCAGACCAGCGTACTAAAATTACAGCCGCGATTACGGCACACCCGAAAAAAAGCTGAACACCCAGCCCGGCAGACGCCGATAGCACATGCATATGTTGTGCGTCTCAGCTGCAGCCCGTTGCGTAATCTTATAACTAACTATATCTTATATATCTAACATTTACATTAAAGCAACTGTAATCGTTCACACTTATCACACAAATCAACGTAAAGGACCCGACGTAACAGATCGTATCTGTTTCTTACCGGCATTAAAACAACAGAAAGGCAATTCGCTTGATATAAATATTAAAATTTTTGTTGAAAGGTTTTAAGTTACTGTAATATCAGAAACATAGGAACCTTTACGAATAAAATTAGTATTTGTATCCTGGGCTGATTGTATATAAGAAATGAATAAAGCTTTTAATAAAAATGAATTGACATTTGGCCGATACAGGAAACACTTGATTGAAGTTGAAATATGTGCGCTTCTCTTTATTATTAGAATAGAGTTTGGTGGGATGGATGGCTTATTCAGAGCAGATTAGTTTTGTGTGGGCTAGTGGCGAGTTAAAAGAATGACCTTGTTTCGGTTTAGCCTTGCTCAGATAACTGGGATGGAAAAAAAGAGAAAAGGGCTGTTTAAGTGCTTTCGTCATTTACCTAGCAACAGGCATAGCAACGACTTTTTCCTTTATGAAGAGAGTGAACTTCCTCACTACTGCTCACCCAATAGCAGCTGCAGGTCAGCTTACAGGCGAGACTATAACATGTGCATTATGCACTTACATGATGATATGCTAGCTTATTTCCATATATAAATATCCAAGGAATGAAGATGCATTAGTCCTTCAATAAATAGCTATGGCCAAATTATAATATTGAAATAACTTTCATACTTAAGAATGTTTAATAGTTCTTAGATATATTCTGATTATTGTGCCAATATTTTAATACACCCTGTGATTCTGTACCAGATAAATGATTGGAAGACGGCCGCATGGATAGTTTTAACACCACAAATACATGTAGCCATTGTAGCCACTTATCAGTAGTCATTGTTAGCTGCTTTTCATCCATTCTTTGGACACATTACACTAAGACTTTATCTTTTGTCCTGGTTAGTGCAGATGCAAATATTGGATGCCATCATATACCTCACATGAGTCACGTAAGGAATTTCATTGTTTGATAATCGTTTTTATTATATAAGTATGAATACAACTGTAAATAATTACCCTCAAACATCACTGAAATGCACAGCTAAGATTAAAGCTAAGGTAACTTCTGCTGGTTCAGCCCTTAAGATTTAATTAAATGAACAGTGATTTGCTGGTATAATATTATCCTGGAATCTTGAGTGGCTTGAGCTCTGAAGATCACAATTCAGTCCAACTGAATGGAGCATGACAGGGTCTGCTTGAAGGAGTGAGTACAAAGATCTATGTGGTCTTAATGTGAGGACCTGATATATATGTATTGCAAAAATAGGAAGTCCTAGAGTTACAGTGCAAAATCATTAATAGGACATATTAAATATATGAAAACTATAGGGGCCATCCAAGAGAATAATATACTATCTATTATTAATACCAAAAAAATATCCAAAGGTATAAATAACCAAACCCTAAAGAACACGCATTAATCAAACAAACCCTCAAAAATGCATATTACTCCATTGGGTTGTTCATTTGCAATAATAATATCCAGAATAATATCTGTAAATATTTTCCATAATTTTACTTAGTAATGTTTGTTACATCATTAATATCTTGTATATATTACAGATGTGATCAGATGAATCTTATTAAAAAGTTTCTTGTGCAAATCCCAGATTGTATTCCTAGGAGTGGAAAATATTAAAAATAAAATAATCTGTACAAAACACTAAGATGAAGAGACATATCTTCACCTGCCCTTCCTACTCCAACTTGCTGCAGACTTAGACCTCAGAAGACCACTTAGCCCCTAACCCCCCCCTCCCCCTCGGCGACTGCCCTGCCCTGGATAATCACACACCTGCAGAACCCAGCGAGAGGCCCTGCTCACCCCCACTTCTGTGACCCACAGCTGACAAGGAGCTTTACAAGAATATTAGGTTACCTGTCTGCACCTGGTAATTGTTGCACATTGACAATGCCTAAATTATTAACGTTTTATGACAATATGGTATATCACACTTGCCCCATTTCAGAATTTTTCTGCAAAGTATGACCAGCTTCATCCAATTGGAACATAGCACCACCTGTTTTGACACAGTTACCAGCTAAGTACTGTTTACTGCTTATTGCTGATTTTTATTTAACTGATTTTTTATTTTGGTTCTGCTTTCTTAAACGAGACTCCAGATAAGTGTCTCATGATGTCACACATCAGGCTGCAATAGTTTTATATTTTTACATTCATCTATAAACTACAGAAAACAAAACACATGCGTGTTTTACAATTAAGTACATTATAATGTGTTATTTAATGGATTTTAATTCATATTAGCTAAGCAGCTGAATTAGAGTGAATAATTTGACTGTTTTTGAATATTTTCCTTGGAAAGTAACAGTCCTAAATGAAATGTTGATGGTTCTGGAAGGTAATGTACTTAACGCGGGGAAAAACACCTCACAACAGTACTGCAGCTCAGACAGACTCCGCAACATATCATACCCAGGAAAACTGAAGCAGCCACAGCCTAAGGATACCAGTACCTTTAGAGCAAGTGTGTCATACATAAATTAATGCATTATTACCCAGCCTTACTCGGCATCTGAGTATGAAGTGCATCTGGCACCTTCTTAATTGACCAGGGATGTCCATGCATTCAGAAATCATACCATGTTATGCAGTTGGATGTATTTCCTCGTCTCGCTAAAGAATGTCTTTTTCATTTTTTGGTCTGTTTTTTTCTGTTTTTCCTGGGTAGCTTGTCTGTTAGTTATTTTTTAGTTTGTCATGTTTTCTCAGGGAGTATTGTTCATTGGTTTAATTGTTTGCCCCCTTTGTCATAATTTGGTTAATCAGTACAGCTGTAGTTTCTTCGGTGTCTCCTGAAATTATTTCCTGTTATCCATGGCTTCTTAAGTCAGTCTCTTCACTGTTTGCTGATTCAGCGCAGATGTGATTGCAGTGTACTTCCCTGCAGCTCCTGTCCCTGCATGTGCTCTGGAATGTTTATTTTGCTTCTTTCATGTAAATATCTTTCCAGGATTTCACAAGGACTTCTTCATTCATCTTGCTAGTAAAGTTATACATTTACCCATCACCCCTGAACACTAACATGTTAAGTGGCAGATGAGGAAAGGACTATTTAGTGTGCATGCAGGTCTTTTTGAGTACTTTTTTGAAATTGCTAATCAGTGTTAAGATTCTTCCTTTTCTCCTGGGGGAAAAAAACTCTTCCTGTACGCAATAGACCAGAGGCACCAGGATTGTGCCATTTATTTAGTGTGACTGAACATGATCATGTGACCCACACTATAGTTCTCTTATTTTTTGACTTTTGAAAGTGTCAGCCTTCATCCCTTCATTCCAATATTTGTCGTATAAAAGTAATTTATGCAGAATATCACATCGTTTGGACTGCATTTAGGGTATGCGCAAACACAGTGAAGTGTTTTACGATTTACGATTTTAATATTCGTTTTAATGTGCTGTCCTAACATACTCGCATGTCAGTGCACTGCTATGCTGTTTAGTTCACGTATCTGCAAGAAAACAACTTAAATGTATCAGTTTTTATTGCTAGAACACATCTACTTTAATCATTTTTAATTTCAATTTTAATTTTTGTAACTGTCAATTCTCCAAGTTTTATTTAATTTTACAGGAACACGTGACCTTTGGTTTATCCATCGCTCTGCTTCATCAGGTCATAGAAAAGCTACATTTATGCAAGAGCAAACGACACTATATGCTTAAACATTTGCATCACAATCACTCTGCTGCTGTAAAATTGCTCACATCAGTTGCTTGAATATGTGGCTTGAACATTAACATGACTGACTAAGGTTCTTGACAACAGTCGATTTGCTGCATTTAGGGAAACTTTTGTGGTGTTCACAGATGACCTGAAGAGCAAACTGAGTCTGTTCCTAATCTTTGCTCAGCATGCCACCAAACTCTTGTATGGATGCAGTGCCTCGCTCTGCAGTATCATTCACAACGTAGAGATGATGGATAATGTCTTTGCTGATCAGGTAGTCCTGATTAGCTGGCCACATCTCTGGATCAGCCAGCAGGAAAGAGTCAGGAATAGACAAAATCTGGAAGATTTTCATGGTATTTTTTGGGACCAAGTCATGCTGTTGTTCACTCTGCCAGCATCACAGTACAATTATTAATCACATCAATTCACTAACTTGTTAAATATTGTTAAATTGATGATGCAAAGATATCCGCTTTGTAGTGTGGTTGTGACATCACTTCCTGTATTAATATTAAATAAGTACATGGAAGTCATTAATCTGCTAGAGAAAGGCTTATGTATGTTTTGCGGATTGTGAATTCAAATTCTGAAATAAAAGTGAGTTGAGCACACCCTAAATGCAAACCAAATTGAATAAAAATTTACAGGATTTTTTTTCTTGGGGTGGAATACCATTTTAGCGGGTGAGAGCAAAAGTTTGCAAAAATTTATTTTTTGAGCCTGTATAAGGGACACCTTAATAACCATCATTCTGAAAGACTCATTAATATCCACACGGACACCCACACATCGTTATTACAGCCTGCCAAGTCAGATTCCTAGGCAGATCATTTCTAATTGTGCGCTTTATATACCTCAAAAAACGCATAATATAATTTAATGTTAATCATTGTTTTACTTCAGTAGTTTTAGATGTTGCTTGTACATACATGGTTGAAGGCGTGAAATGTTATTTCACATGTATTAACGGACACTAAAACGGTGATTAGCTTTAATATTGGGCCGCAGATACATTGCAAACATCCTGTAATCCAAGATAACGCAACACTGTGGTGTTTTGCACATTTAGTCTGTACTATGGCATTGCAAATCCTATAATGTGACCAGATTATACCATTGACAATGTTCTGTACTGGTTACAGAACTGGACTTCTTACCATATGTTATAGGAGACACTGCTATTGGTTCAGTAATTTGTGTGTGCAGCAAGCTTCACATTCGCATCCATACACATCTACATTTATCCAGGCTCATACTCACAAAGACAGAGTTACAAACACAAACTAAACTTAAGAATAACTAGTACCGGTGGTTTCAGAAACCCGGTAAGGTCACACTTACTCTCACTTTCACATAAACACTCCTTCACAGGCTTACGTACAGACAGACACCGACGGGTATATGCGTAGGCTGAAGAAGTTTTGTGTCAAATGTATTCATGGGGACAGTGAAATGTATCTTAAGAGCTATTCCTTTCCTCAGCCCAAATGTCGACCTGCATTCAGAGAGACCTCCATTCATGGTTTGAAAATGCCTGGTTCCTTCCTTTTCGACAGAGAGTCTGTGTGAAAGTGGGAAGTGTGTCATCAAGGTCACCTGTTTGTAATGTAAGTTTATCTTCACTGTTAGCGTTTATTTCAGCGTCCCAGACAACAACCGCGCTAGACTGGTCAGGAAATATGCCAGTTTTTATTAACAAGTATACCTTATATTCGACTTATTCTCAAAGTGTGTTTTCTTGTTTTAAATAACGTACTTGCCGGCTAAAGCATAGTTCATCTATTCGTCCATGTTCCTGTCATTTATCTAATTCAGGGTTTAGGGAGGTGAGCAAGCTTCATGCATTTAATGTTTTTTTTAACTGCACTGTAACAAAACCACGCTATATGGTGCCTTTGGTCAGAATGCATTTTGTCTGCATAGATTGAGCTGAGGTAAGACCTTCCACGGCTGCAACTGAGCCTTGAAATAACACAGAGATGACGTGAGCAGAGAGCCCTGCAGTCTGTACCACACCCAGTGGAGCAAGTCACTGTGACATGGTTGGCTATTTCATATGATCCGTCTGCATGCATTAAAGAAGTCATGTAGAGGAGGCTGATGATGACATGGTGCATCTTTTTAAAGGGACATGTGCTCATTTGAAAGGAAACTGTAGTGTGTATTTTATTAAGAAGACAGTCTTGATGTTTTAAAGAAGGCCAGCACATATCTTCAAGAAGCCATGATGTGTGTTTCAGGCAATTCAAATTGTGCTTTTCAAAAAGTGTAGGTATGTATTATAAAAGAGGTTAATTTATTTACTTAGCAGATACCTTTGTCCAAAGTGACGTACTATTGAAAAATCAGGGTCAGCCAGTCCCTAGAGCAATTGGGGTCGAGGGTTCTGCTAAAGCCTCTGACAGTGCCATCATCCTGCTAAGCATGAGATGTGAACCCATAACCTTCCAGTCACAGGCACAGAGTCTTAACCTGCAGAGTGACACATTTCTTGTAATAGTGTGCTGTGAAAAAGCTGTGGAGTGTCGTTTAAATAAGATATGGGGTGTGTTTTGGAATTATGCTATGTGTTCTTGTACCCTATTGTATTCCTGCATCTCATGCTTACTTCACAGTGCCTGAGGCTGGACTATGATCAGTGTTCGTGGGAGGAGCTGCAGCAGACTGAGATTGTGACCATCTGGGCCAGGGTGTAGAGATGTAACCTAAGGCAGATGGTAGCCCTGTTTGGCACATTACCTGGGATTACCATAACAACAGACCCCTACAGTCCCAGGTGGTATATGAGGGAGCTAAGGGTTGTCCACCATCAATTAAAAAAGAGAACATTTAAATGGGGAACTTAAGCTCATATTTAAATAATTCATGATCATTTCTTCTAAGCAACGATGTAGTAAATTTTATGACTGTTTCTGAGTCAGTTCAGACGTGTCATCCACAATATTTTGATTCACAAGTAAATTGGTTGTGTGATGTAATGTGTTTCTTCACATATCCTGCTCTTCACTTATCTTGCTCTCATTTTTTAAGACAAACATATATATAGCTTGGGGTCCGAATGCAGGGTTAGGAGCCTCGGTTAAGGGCCCAGTGGAGATGTGTGCACACAATTCGAACAGGTAACCTTCTGATGACCTACACAGAGGCCAAACCCTCCAAGTGTGCCCTATCCCCCCACTGTAGGCATAACAGGAAAAACCAGTAACACTTTACTTGAAGCTGTCATCTATAAAGCATAATAGATACCTTCATAATGCATTATAATGGTTGGTATTATAATTAATTGTTAGAGTGCTTGGTATGGCTCATTGAAGGTAACAATACTTCACACTGAGTGCGAGGGAGAGTTGTGTGCTAAAGGTCAAAGCAGAGGACAAGAATGATTGCGGCTTGATTGGTGTGCTTCGCCCTGCGGGGAGTGACAGTTGCAGTGTTGATTATAATACTTCATAAGCTCCAATTAAGCTCTCATCTATTATGTACTATAGATAATGTCATAATGCATTATAATGGTCAGTGTAAGAATTCAGATCAGATGGGGCAGCAAAATCAAAGCCATATTTACGCATTTGCAGATTTGGTCATTCACTCATATATAATATATATGGTTAAAATATATTGTTAAGTGCGGTAAGTATATATATATATGTTTAATATCAACATAGCCTATAATTTCCTTATTGGCATCAGCCTAAATAAATTAGACATGTCAATCACTTAAATGATATAGAATAATTTAAATCCGTTTTGCGTGATTTATTAGGCTAATAACACTTACCTTTAAGCAATTTCCACAGTGTGACACTCAACAGTCTATGTTGAAATCTGAAATGGTCACGGTGTAGATTCGAAATGCAGTATCCCACCAATCATAAGTCAGATCGTCGGTTGCCCCTGACAACAAGAATACCAGCAGTGGGTTGCACCAGCTAAGTGTAAGTTTGATCGTAGCCTACGATGGACGCAAACTGCCCCTACATTCAAGTTTACGACTTACTAAAAAAAATTGGTAGCACCACGCAAATAGTTTCAATGTAACCCTAAGTTATAATGTAATTTTTGCACTTCCTTATCGTTAATATAAAATAAAGTTGCTGGTTTGATATATTAACCTTAGACTAGTCAGCAAATGTTAGCTGGAAAGCTGGAAAAATTCATTGTCCTGCCTTTTGGTCCAAGTGAACCCTGTTCGTATTCCTTGAGCTCGAGCATCTCATGTAGCAAAACTGTAAAGCACGTACAATAAATGTCTATCTAACTTTACCACTACAAATTTCATAAACATACTAGTGGTGTAAGCAGACCGTAACTGATCCATGATCAGTACGGATCCCCCCCACAGTTTAGCACGCATAATGTGAACCGTGGATCTAACTGCAAAGTTTAACCGTGATAGTGTGAAATACGGTATTACTGCCGCTGTCACTTTTAAACAGTTAATGTTGAAAGAATTTCTCACGACAAAGATAAATTTGCCTCCTTATGCATCGCACAAAGGGGGCGGGGATCTTTGATTTTAGGTGGGAATGCAATTTTTTAAAAAGCCTGCACGGATTCAATAGCATGAGCCATGGCATTTTTAGTGGAATTCTCTTCCCTCTTGACAAATGCGGTTCACGTCTAATTGCAACTTTTGTTTTCCTGAGATAACGTATTTTGTGATTTCGAGACAACAACTTTGACTGTGTTGAGACAGGGATGGACTTACCATAAGGCAAGGGTAGGTAGCCGCTTGGGGCCCCCGAAAACTAGGGACCCCATCAAGTCAGAATTTCCAGAAGTTACATTTAAGAATATAACACAATATGATAATTTAAATAATATTAACATGTATGTTATTTGGTTTTTTGTGAGAGTTTTCAGAATAGACAATGCTGCCACTGTCCCAGCTGTAATGGACTATTCTACTTTAAGACTTCACGGTATGCAGCTTTCTAACCCTAACCCTAACCCCCAAGCGAACTGGTACAAAGTAGCCTAATAAGAGAAAACGGCACAAAGATACAAGACTAATAGACCTACTTTGTCTGGTACGCAATTTGTGAATAGACATGGAGAGAACACAATCAAATAAAGGTATACAAAGATTCAAGACTAACCTTAGCAAAGGGAATGATTAAATTTCTTAAATGTAACCCATCTATCCTGCCGCAATACCCCCCCCTCCCTTTACCAGCTAATTTTATCAATGGCATTCCCGCCCCCACCCTGATCAGTAAATTTCACCGCTGGCATCCCGCTCTTAAATTAGAATATTATTGATGCTCCATTGTTCTATAGTATGCTATATCTATAGGGCCACTTGGGGGGGGGGCCTTCTCTTTCTTCTGTCAACCTAGGGACCCCAGAGAAGTTAGTCTGCCCCTGTGTTGAAATCACTAGAAAAATAAGTCGCAATGAAGAATTGCAGCAAAAACATACAGACAATACAGTCGTGTTCACATTAACGGGGCATATTAAAAGTTACTTGCTTTGAGTTTTCTATTTTCTTTAAGTTTTTAAAATAATAAATGGAAAGCAAAGTTACAGTATATTTGTCTCCATCTTTTTGCTGATCCAAAAAATGGTCCGATCCATGACTTAAATACTGTGATATGAGCCAAACTGTGAGTTTTGGGATTCATTGCACCTCTAAATCGTACCTAGCAAGCTACCTAGCGAAGACACAAATTGGTAGCTATGTATAACCAAAACTCAATAAACGTGTTGAACAGCAAGCTGGTTCCAGTGATATCAGACAGTGATACTGATTGGTCATCCATGGTGAAAACGTCATTTTGTGCAACGATATTTTTATTTAGTAGTTACTAACTACAGTGTAACTTAAGTAGCAGTACAGCAACCGGCAAAGAACATGGCGCAAGTCTAAAACCATGACGTGTGATTTAAGGTGCACTTTACAGCCAAACTTATAATCAAACTTACGCTTAGCTGGCACAACCCACTGCAGTCTCGTTGGGAAGCTATGGGCTGAACCCGTTTTCAAGGAAGAGGGGTCACGTTATGTGACATCTTCCATCCATTTTCTATAACCGCTTATTCCATATGGGCCGCGGGGGGTCCGGAGCCTACGGGCGCAAGGCAGGGAACAACCCAGGATGGGGCGCCATCACACACCATGCACACACACATGCATACCTACGAGCAATTTGGCATCTCCAATCAGCCTCAGCATGTTTTTGGACTGTGGGGGGAAACCGGAGTACCCGGAGGAAACCCCA
>JAAGVU020000123.1:13560733-13571326 GCA_011763525.2 Mormyrus iriodes | reverse complement strand
AGTGGGGACTCTAGCGGCAGCATTCTGAATGAGCTGCCGCTGTCCGACTGATTTTTTGCTAAGACCTGTGAAGACACCATTACAATAGTCTAGTGTGCTAAAAATAAATGCATGAACAAGCTTTTCTGTGTCTTGTTTAAACAGAAATCCTTTCATTCTTGCTATGTTTTTAGGGTGGTAGTAGGCTGATTTTGTAATTATCTTAATGTGGCTGTTGAAATTAATGTCTGAATCCAGAACTACACCAAGATTTCTTGCTTGGTTTGTAGGTTTTAGTGTCATTGGATTCAAGGTGAGCAATGACTTTCGAACTTTCTTTTTTGGGGCCAAAAACAATTATTTCAGTTTTTCCTGTGTTCAGTAGAAAATTCTGGCACAACCATTCATTAATTTGTTCAATGCATGTCTTCAGCGAATCTAAAGGACTATAGTTACAAGGTGACACTGCAATGTAGAGTTGTCTGTCATCTGCATAATTATGGTAAGAGATAATGTTCCACAATCTGAGCCAGGGGGAACATGTAGATGTTGAATAGAAGAGGCCCAAGAATGGACCCTTGAGGAACTCCACATGTGATTTTTGTTTGCTCAGATTCATAATTACCTATTGACCCAAAGTAGTCCCTATCTTGTAAATATGATTTAAACCAATTTAACATGGTACCGGAAAGTCCTACCCACTTTTCTAGTCTGTCTAGCAGTATATTATGGTCCACCGTGTTAAATGCAGCACTGAGATCCAGTAAAACCAGCACTGAGATTTTTGATTCATTGCTGCTTAGATGAATATCATTTAAGACAATGTGCAGTCTCTGTGCCGTGGTGTGGTTGAAATCCGGACTGAAAGGCATTAAAGAAATTTTTTGCACCAATGAAGAACTAAATTGCTGAAAAACAACCTTTTCAATGATCTTTCCTAAAAAAGGTAAGTTTGATATAGCCCTATAGTTACCTATTACTGAAGCATCTAGGTTAGGCTTTTTTAAGAGAGGCTTGATGACTGCCTTCTTCAGGGCACTTGGAAAATGGTCTGACTGAGGAGAACTATTGACTATTTGTAGCACATCTGATGCTGTACAGTTAAAAACATCCTTAAAGAACCTTGTAGGCAGAGTGTTGAGGCAGCAGGTAGTAGGTGTTGAACAATTTCTTTCAAGATTTCATGGTCTAGGAGTTGAAAATGTCCCAAGTTAACTAAAGCAGTCTTAGCCGGAGGCATGGGTGACATCGAAATTTTGCCCAAGATGGAATTAGACTGTCATCCTCATAATTTTATCCATGAAAAAAAATGCCAAGTCATTGCATGATTTAGTGGATAACAGTTCAGGAGGATGTAATACTGAGGGGTTTGTCAGTCTGTCAACAACAGTGAATAAAATGTTTGCATTATTGATAATTTTAGAAAGACTGTCTTGCCCTTTTTAGTTCTAGTTTATAGATGTGAAGTCTCTCTTTATAGAGGAAGTGAACCTTTACCAGTGTGGCATTTCTCCATGGTACTTTTTTCTTACCAGAAACAACTTTAGCCTTCATGGGAGCAATGGCATCAATCAATGGCAATCACTGTAGCCTCAGTAGTGTGCACATCTTTGGAAATAATTAGGTCTAAAATATGTCCATTATGTGTTGAATCTGCTACATGCTGAGAGTCTAAAGTTATCTAAGATGTTGTGCAGTTCTTTAGCACTGGCATCTTTAGGATTATCAGTGTGGTTATTAAAATCGCCCACGATGACACAATTAAAATCAATGCACACTGCAGACAGCAGTTTGATGAGATCATCAAAAAAAAATGCACTACATTTTGGTGGTCTGTGTCACAACTTCGGGGCTGATGGCGAGGCATGACGCAGGCAGAAAGGAGACGATCCAAGACCAAGGAGAGCCACTCTTGAAATCACCCCATGTGGGGACTTTATTAACTAGGGTGCCAACACAGAGGCAAACAGGCAACATCAACATCAGTGAGCTGACAAGGAAGCGCAGGACTGGGGAACTCTTATACACTGGAACATAGGAATGAACATGGAGCACCTGTGGCTGATTAACAAGAGGGCAGGAACACAAGGTAACAACAACGAGCTACAGGCGTGGCTGATTAACAGCCCTGCCCGTGGCAAACTAGGAGAGCAGAACTGGACGTGACAGTCAGTATATGGTTACTAATATTGCTCGACAGGAGGATCGCAACTGGAGAACAAGATATTCAAAAGAATGAAACTTTCCATATAACAACTGCTTGCATTGGTAAACATTTTTAAATAAGGTGGCTACTCCACCTCCTTTCCTAAGTATTCTGTCCACACTGATTAAAAGGAAGTTTGGGGGAGCTGATTCAGTAAGGACTGCTGCATTATTTTCATTTAACCAAGTTTCAGTTAAAACTTGCTAAGCTACAGGTGCCTGCACTGGACGGGAGACAGTCGTGGCAGGAGCCTACCCTATACCATAACCTATGCCTTGAGCCTGATTTATACTTCTGGATTGAGCCTACACAGAGCTTACACCATAGCCTACGCCAGTCGCCTATGGCATTGCAAGCATTTATACTTATGAGCTGGAGTGTCTATCACTGCAATTATATCGCCAAAAAGCTATTTGAGTTTTGCTATAATGGTTCAACTCTGTTATTGGAAACAAGCTTTGCAGTTTTAAAGATTATTCTTTTTCAAGATTATATAGTATACGTTTAAATTATTTTAAAGGTTACCCCTATTGCTTTTGCATAAGCTCTTCATGTGCTCTCCGAGCCAATCATAATTATTTTCATCTTGGCTGTCTAGATTTTATATATATATAATATGTATAATATTTTGTTTATTAATAGCTTATTAAGTGCAAGCAGTCCAGACTCATGAAATTAATTTGTCTGTAGCATCAGAACAATTACCCTGAATGAAATTCTACAACTTTTTGTCTACATGGACTCAAGATGTTGCAGTTCAAATTTTGTGTGAAGTGGATGAAGAGTTCGAAAAAGTAGATTTTACATGTTTTGCAAATTAGCTAAAGATCTAAGCGGTGGAGTTTGATGACTTGTAATATTTTTAGCATATTAGTCATGGAATGTCCGGGAAAAAATTCTGGATTTTTCTATGAGTCACGGTTCCAGAGATATAGGCCAAACGTAGAAAACTGCACCATAGCGTCACCATCAGGTCAATGGGTATGATTTAGCTGGCCTGAGTAGTGAGGGGAATTCTGCACCATTCTGCCAAATTTGGTGTTCCTACACCTTATGTTCTCTGCTCCCCATATTGTTTTATTGCAGAAGAAGAAGAAGATGAAATACAATAAAGTTTCAGTACTGCGTGCTGGGACCCTTAATAAGAAAATCCTAGCAAAAACAGTAGGGTTTCAGCACTGTGTGTTTGGACTCCTAACAATGAAGAGCTAACGAGTCTCTACACGATAACTCTTTGATAGATAGATGCATAGAATAAAAAGATAACAACACCTCTGTAGGTGTTAATTGCTGACCCTGAATCTTGTCATCTGAATGCTTATTGTCATACCAATTATCAGGTGGTGTGCGGTGTCTTGGACTTTTGGGAGCAGCATACTGCACTAATAGATAAATGCCAGTAAGATAATAAATGAAAACTACAATATCTTTTGGTTAAACGTGGCCTCCACCCTGGCTCCATGTGTGTGGAGTCTGCATCTTCTCTTGTGCCATCGTGAGGTTAATATACACAGAAGGTTGTCTCCGTTTCATGTTAGTTGCAAAAGAGCCTGTAAGTGCAAAGCTCTACCATTGGCTGTTGCTATAACAATGGGGGCGGGGCGCTGGGCAAGCGGGGGTGGAGAAAAGCTCTTATTATAACGAGAGAAACATATTTCTTGTCAATTTTCCCCTTGTTCTTCAGTTCTTCTTCGTCTTGCATGCTACTGTAGACGTGCGCAAGAAACGGGCAGCAGAGCTTTCAAGCTTTTACAGGAAGATCCTTGATTAACGTCTTTAATATAAATCACGTCAGGCTTGGGAATTACTGCAGTGAGTGAAAAGTAGCAGAGGCCAGGAGGCCCCCGGCTCGGTGCTTGAGGACTGCTGTCTCCTGTTTTCTTTATAAGTCCTTGTGAGTACGGATCAGAATTGCGACCGTCTAATGCCTGTGTGTCAAAATCAGACCTGTTGCTGTTGTCCGTGCAGCGTGGATAATAGTTTATCATAGGGTTGATAGGTTTCCATATTACTGGTATCTTGGACGGATAAAGTGCTTCGTTACCAGTTTCTGAATGTCTGTTTCGCGCAGTAGATCAGCTGCGCAATTATATATTTTGATCAATATAAAGCTGTGGTAGCCGCTGACTGATTATAATTTCAGAGATTTTCTTCTCTTTAAGTGTTATTGCTATTTATTACATTTATTACACAGTAATGCCACTTTAGCAACGAGCATCGCGGTAGCATGTTTAACCACTGAGTCTTCATTCGCTAAATGATTTTGAGCTGTTGTGTGGGTGTGTTCAGTAAATTTGAGCACCTGATGCTCAGTAACTGAGTAAATTGCAATTTTTACATACCCGCAGCGATCATTTTTATAATATTCCCTGTATAATATAAGTGCTGCGACCGTAGCCATTAACGTTTTAGTAACATAAGTAACGTAAAGCAGTCATTTGATTTGTGAAGCAACTAATTTATTCAGTGAATTTGTTCAATGTTAAATAGGCTAATTAACCTCCAGCTTTATGAATACATGTGGTTTATTAACATTTAAGACAGTAAGCTGTCACGTTGCAGGGTATAATATTCCTCAAATATTAAAACTGTTTTTCACAGGAAGACCAGTGTATTTAATTTCCACATTTTCAACTAGACTGTCTTATTACACACGTTAACAGAAACCCTGCAACAATTATTCGAAAGAAATTGTTTTACAATGTTTTTGTTGTGTTTATGTATTTTTACAAAAAATAATTTTCAAAAAAATGCTGCTTAGTAAGAGATCCGTAAAGGGCATATTATGCTTAAAATTCTACAAACATTAAAATAAATTTTAGGCAAGAGGGATAATTGAAATTATGATGAAGATTTATAAAATACATTAACCAAGGTAACAAATACTTTTTTTCTTATGGTATTCCTCAGTTTTGTTTTTTAATAACTGCAGGTAATGGAGTGGCATTTTTATTGCCATTGAAGTTAAATTTATGTATTATAATTAAACTTGATGCTATCCAAGAAGAATGTAAAAGATCATAATTTTGTCTATTTTCCCCCCAAATCAAACAAAGTTATTTCTGCAAATGGTTACCATTATCACTTTTGAGAGGGCTGGCTGTTTTATGAGGAATTCAAAATTATGGTGAAACTGGTTGATGAGTGCTCTTTTTCAGTTTTTAAACCTGCATATTGTTGTTGATTTAGTAAAGGTGAAAGGATCCTATGAGCGGGTTTTTAAATATTGTCCCCTGCACTTATTTTGATCTGAACCATCTAAAAGCAAAATGAAGGCAGTTCATAGCCTATATGATAGCTACAGCCATTTCAATAAGCAGTATATACAGTCCTTTATGGTTTCAGATTTCAATTGTCCCCTCCCATTCCTCAGTTCCTATGTGCCTGTAGTTGCTCTGTAAGGTTGTTAAAGGTTAATCTCCTTTTCCCAAAGGAACAGTGTATATTTAGAATATCCACGCTATTGTTGGTGGCATTTTCCATTTTTTTGTCTATGTACAATGTTTGTCGCTAAATTCAAATACAACACAAAGCCATTTATATCATTATTGATAACTATATATAAAATGTACACCTTATAGATCAGTTATATTCAGTATGCATGCATTTTAGCATCACAAACAATGCATTACAGACAATACAACCTAAGTCACCATATTGATTAGCATCAGAGCTCTAAGGGATGGGTAATTGAATGAAACTATTCAGAACACAAACAAGAACATAAAGAGCTATATGTCAGACATTAATATCCTGGAAATCACAGCCTGATAAGGCATTTACTTACAGTACAGGGTAGCACTGTGATTCAGTGGCTCATTGGATAGCACTGTAGTTTCACAAACTTAACACTCAGTGCCATTCTAGGCCCTGGTCTGTGTGAGTGCATGTTTTTTGTGATTTTGTGGATTGCCTCTAGATATTTAGTCGGGATAGGGTGTCCATGTAATTGGTGTTACTAAATTTTCTGGCATCTCACCCTCTCACCCGGCCAAAAACTTATACATGGTATCAGTGATAAGACACTTTGATCCAGTTTTGTGTAATTCATTCTCGGCCTAAATCAACATTTTAATTTTCTTTTTGTGAATGTATATTAAATTTTATGTTTTTCTTAAGTGGCACAGTGGGTAGCAGTGTTGTTTCACACTTCCAAGTTTATGGGTTTGAATTCCACCGCTCTATGTGAGTGTTAACATTCTCCTCATGGCTTTCCAAAGTGCCTGTCTGTGATGGACTGCACTAAATAAATGGTTGGAGGATGGATGGATGGTTTTCTTATTGGAAAGCTGAAGTGGTAATAGCCCAGTCTCTCGTCATGTGATGCTGAAGATTTTTGGCTATAATGGGGGTTGTAACATGATTAGGTATTTCAAAGGAATTCAGTTCCTGGGAAACCAAGGATAGTCCATCTCATGCAGCTTGCCCCTAGCTAAAGCCTAAGAATACAAACAGTAAATAAGTAATGTTTATAATGTGTGGTCTCGTTCTATAAATCCTGCTACCCTGACACAGAGAAGCAGTTAGAAGATGGATGTTGGTAATTAGGATTCCAGACTTTGATGCATAGCAGTTTGGGAGGTATATTCTTGCAATCTTAACTCCACTTACATCACAGAGTAACAGAGAATATTCCCTTTGGGTTAAAGACCTTGCTAACTGGTGATATGAATACTCTAGCCATGAGATTTGAACCCACAAGCTTCCAGACACGGGCTCTGATCCCAAAATAACTGAGCTATGAACCCCACTATGTAAACTAGAAATTTCTATGTTCTTTTGAATTACTACGGTGTATGTATAGAGGTTAAAATGTGTATATACACTGAAGAGTCAAAACATTATGACCACCCACAGATGATATGAATAACAGTAATTATCTCAGAACAACTGCATAAATCAAAATCTTGGATATATTAAATGGCAGGTGAACGGCCAGTTTTCACAGGTGATGAATTTGATGAGTGAGAAGTGGGCAAGTGTAAAGATCAGAGTGACTTTGACAAGGGACAAATTTTCATGGGCATACAATTGATTCAAAGCTTCTCCAAATTGCTAAGCCTTGTGGGGTACTCCTGGTCAGCAGTGGTGAGTACCTACCAACAGTGGAGGAGAATCATGAACCGGTCACACACTGTTGGGTGCCCATGGCTTATTGATGAACACGGGCGATGGAGGCTGTCCAGTCTAGTACGGAGCAACAAAAGGACTTCTCTGGCACAGAAGATTTTAATGCTACTTATGAAATTAAATGACTGTGTCACAACACATAGTGCATCCCACCATGCTGTGTATGGGGTCGTGTAGCTCCAGACCAGTTAGAGCGCCCATGCTTACCCCTCTCCACTTACAAAAGCACTGGCAATGGGCATGCAATCATCATTACTGGACCTTGGACCAGTGGAAGAAGGTCTTCTGGTCTGATGAGTCTCGTTTCCTTTTACATTATGTGGACGGGTGGGTATGTGTGTGCCATTTCCTTGCGGAACAGATGGCACTACGATGCCCTGTTGGAAGAAGACAAGCGGGAGGAGGGAGTGTGATGCTCTGGGCAGTGCTCTGCTGGGAAAACTTGGGTCCTCTGGGATGTATTGGAACAAAGTCTGATCTGCAGTGCCTCCATCGCGCAACTTTGGGGACTTCAAGATGTCAGTAGAAGATCCTTTGTGCCAAATACATTGAGACACGTTCAGAGGTCTTGTTGAATCTGTCTCGGCAGGTCACGGCTGGTTTGGTGGCACAAGGACCAACAGCAAACAGGTGGTCATAACGTTTTGGCTCTTTCATGTATGTGTATATGTATCTAGTATATAATACGAATTGAACAATATAATGAATTTCTTGAATTCCAATAAAACATTCATTGGGGTATGCTCTGCAGTAACTTCTCCGGAATTTCTTCCATTATTAGCTCCAATTGTCAGGCACTCTACCAAATTGAAAATACTCTTAAATTCCAAGTTGCAATTAATCTGAAATGGCAATGGAATATATATGAAGAAAGGCATGTGTGGTAATCCATTTTAATCAATCACTCATATTCTCTGAATCGGCTTTCCTCAGCCTTTCTAACGACAAGGCCCAGCTGTTGGCCCACTGGGGGGGGGGGGGTGGTCTGTGCCTGTGACAGCCCATTACGAATATCTGTGATCCAATAGTTGCCCCATTCTTGGCCCACCTGTGCAGACCAGTGGTTGAGAGAGCCTGCTCTAAAGCCTTCCCATCAATGGTCTGTGGGGATTTTAGAATATTCTCAAACTGGTTATACGGGTCACAGAAATGAATCCTGCATGCAAAGGACCTGTTGTGTATAACCAGTATTTGTGCGTTTTTCAACATGTTGATGGGCAAAACAAAATGTGTTTTGGCAACTGGAAGAAAGTTTGAAGTGTGCGTTTTATGTGTTGATCACATGACTTCAATACACAGGACTGGACAGCAGCCTAAATGAAAGGGAATGCACAATAGACATTAATAGGAACAAAACTATGGGACATCAGTGTTGGCGGGACTTGCTGTGCCATTTGGAATTTGCTGAAAAGTCTTTTTTTGTCTTCTGTTTGAAATTGGCACTATATCTTATATCTTTTTAAAGTTTAAAAAAAATGTTGAACTCTGGAAGGTATGTGTAATGTGCTAAATTTAATCAAAATTGTAAGAAAAGTTGTGCAAAATCCTTTGTGTAACGTTTTTCCAAATTTAAACTGGAAAAAAATGAGTACCTAGGTTATCAGAAAACTTTTTGGTGATACACTTTCAAAGAAACTTTAATCCAAATTGCAAATAACATTGCTGACTTGTAAAGAATTTTACTATTGACTTAAATATTTGTACCTGATGATAATGACTACAATCATACATCCGTTGAGCCAATCCCAGGAAATGCAGGGCAAATGGCAGGAGGTCACCTTGAACAGAAAGCAAGCCTTTCTCAGGGCAGACACTCACATTTGCACGATAATTTAAAGATACCAGTTTGTCTGACTATATATAGGCCTGTCCTTGGGATGTGTGGAGTCTCCTTTTAAACTTAAATAGAATTTAATCAGCCATACCTGTTACAGAATAGAATAGAATAGAATAGAACAGAATAGAATAGAGAGATGGAGGCAGGTGTTATTAGACCATAGATTTATTGAATAAAATTATCTCTGGTTACTCTGCATATTGGCTCAGGGATTGAATGCACTTCTGCACCTTTTGCTGTGCTTTTTTTCTAAAGTACTTGGATTCTGAAATGTTTAATTTTACCTTAAGTGTTGAATGGTAAAAATATTTGTATGAACTGAGGTTATTTCACCCTTTGACCCTTACCAAGATAAGTTGATAGTAGATGGGTGGCTTGGATGGATAAGTGCACAGGAAAAAAATGTACTCTTTACAATCCGTTCATTTATCTGTCTTTCTGGTACAGCTTAAACAGTGCAGGATCACTGTGTTATGTGAACTAAAATCCCTGCATATCATAAAATCAAACCCCATTGATAACAAATACATTGTACAGTCTGTTCCTTTTGATAATGATTCCTACAAACATACATTCCCTGTAATAAGTAACATATTGTGTGTTCAAACATTAAGCATGCAGCCCTTCCTTGGCAAGACGATGGTGATAAACTGGACCAAATTTAGCACTATATTAAATTTGCTTTCACGAGGATGTTTGCCATGACACAAAAAGAGAAAATCCTGAACAAGACATTTCTTTTTCTTTACAGCTGGAGTGTTGGGGGCTTGATGTCTATGTGTAAGTTTCATTGTGTTGTACGGCTCTTTGAATCTATTTTTAGCTGCACACACAGCCTCATACAGATTGTAATTTGACACGGTAGCATTCTGTCCTAAATTCTTTCCTGTTCCTCACGGTGCTATATCACTTACAAAGTCTGAATATATATATATATATATATATATATATATATATACAGATAACAGTGCTTGAACTGGACCGGTACATAGTACCAGGACCACTTTATTTATTTTCGTTTAGAGTACCCGTACCTCTTAAAATAAACACAAAATAAACAAACGCTATCAACTGAGAGAGACATATTCTATCTGCATGTCTTTGGACTCCTGATAACTGGAGTACTCAGAGGAAACATAGGGAGAACATGCAAATTCCACCCTGGGTTGACATTTGAATCTCTGTTGCTGGAGGTGTGAGGCAGTTGTGCTATTCACTGTACCATTCTGTCCCAAGTAAGCTTAATAATAGAAGGTAATGCTTAGACTCCTCCAAGTGATTGACCTTCATCCATTCATCCATCCATCCATTCTCTACCACTTATCTGGGGTCGGGTCGCGGGGGCAGCAATTTAAGCAGGGATGCCAAACCTCCCTCTCATTGGCTACCTCCTCCAGCTCCACCGGGGGAATACCAAGGTGTTCCCAGGACAGCCGAGAGA
>JAAGVU020000123.1:13535606-13551850 GCA_011763525.2 Mormyrus iriodes | reverse complement strand
TATATATATAGTCAGTGAAACAATTCTTATCAAGCTAAATATAATCAATAAATCATGTCACTATCGAGCTGAATATACAATAATTAATCAAATGTCAGTTAAACCATAATAAAACATGTCGGTTATACAATTGAGCTAAATATTAACCATTTTTTATAAATATTACTTAAAATACACCTTTTTAAAACATTCATAAATATATTTTATTGATAATAAATGGTTGCTGTCATGGTACAATTCCCACTGACTTTCCAAACTGGGGAGGCAGTGACAAAGACATTCCAGACTCTTGGGCCATTACCTGTCACAGTGGGGAGGGGACTATTACAGGTGTATTGAGATCTACCTCATCAATATTTGTTGTGTAGGTCACTGGTTTCGAAAGAAATGATGTCGCTCCAAAGGTCTAACACTTTCGTAAACAAACCACATGAAATTTGTGAATGCTCAATCATTTATATGTAGACAACATATGTGTTTACTGGTATAAGTTTCAGAGCAGTTTCAGAGTAGTGCAGCATTTGTATGAATGTCTATGCAATGTCAAGACACAGTAGTAACAGCATCATAGTTTTTTTTTGACCCTTAAGTAAAGAGAGTTACACTTTGCAGTTAATAAGATTAACATAAATGCCTATATAATATCATGAACAGAGGTTGTGTTAAACTTGCATGTTGTCCATCGTTTTGACTGAGAGGGTCATAAAAATTGTCAATCTATTATTAGCCACCATTTTTATGTTCATTTTTAATAATGATAAGACATATAATTGCATTTTATTTTCATTTTTTCATAATGAATATATAGAAAATATTTATAGATTATGCATTTATAAGGGAATGTATACCATGTGGTCACTTTTCATTTCAACACCACACAAAGCAGATGAATGATTTTATTTATTTTATTTGTTTCCTGTAGCGATAGTGAACATATCTTGCTCCGTAGCATTAGCTGCCACTGGCTAATAAACGATAAGGAATCTAGTTCCTGGTTCTGAGCTCCAGGGCCTTCTTGACTGCAAACCTTTCAACTTTCATGTGTCGCTTTCCCACCACACAACAGGAACTGGGACCTTTATGCTAAATAAGCATGGGAGACTCAAAAAGCTTGTAGGTTAAAATTCATATGCCTAATTTCATACAAAACTACACTGCCACCTCAAAACAATTGAGGAAGAACAAGTCATTTTGTTGGTTATTTGTTAGTTATTGGGGGGATTGATCACGATCAAATCAGGGCACATCCTTTTATTTATATTTAATTTATATGACCCACAACATTTTTATACTCATTATTATTAAATCAGGCCATCAGATGATCTTTCGTTTCCACAATATTAGAAAATGGTGTAGCAATATTCTACTAATAAGTGCTGGCGAGTTTCACCGTAGGCACTGGTGATATTAGAAGTACATTGGTTATATTGTCCGATGCAGAAATATGGATATGCAGGCAAAAACATATTCATTAATGCATTAAATTTAAGTACAAAGATAATTCCATCTGCTAAATTTATGCTCCAGTACTTCTACCTCTTTTCCCAGCATTTCCATGTAACTTCTGAGTTTGGTTGACCACACCACACTATCAGTAAGTTTATCACTATAAGACAACAAGGTCATGCATGTGAGACTAGACAACAGTTAGTTAATAAGGAGACTCACCACCAACTGGACGGAGGTGTGAATTACTTTAAGTTACTGTAGATTGCCCTCATATGTCAAAATGATGGTTGGCTTTCAGATTTTCCTGTCATTATTAAAAATATTCTGTCAATGAAGGAAAATATTCGGTCAACAGGACATCCAGTCATGAGACAAAGTAACACCATAATGGGTTCAGTTGCCTGTAGGATATACAGAAATTACTTTGCAAAGACTTGGATTATTAATGATTAGCACCTTGCAGTGTGTAAGTTTTGACAAGAAATTGTATGGAAAATGAACATATCGTTTTATTGGTTGTAAAATGGAACTGAAATTTCAGTTCATACAATTGATGGCCTAAAATGAATCAATTCCTCATCAAAATTAGACTACTGTTACCTGTCAGTAATGTATGATTTGTTCAGTCCCATACTTTTCATTGTTTGATTTGAAAATAAAAAAGTGAACCCGTTTCTCAGTACACCTTTTTATGTTTTTCTGTCTTTCATATGCCAAAATTCAGCTGCTAGCATGATTTAATTGCTATGCGAGCAAGAAGGCCCAACTAGAAACCCAAAAGAGCTTCAAATGACCAAATCTTTTCTGAAAGAAAATTTGATGAGTAATCCCCCCCTCCACAAAGACACGCACACACACACAAAATGTCCATTATGCTCCGTTTTTAATGAGGAGTGAAATTGTACTGCCTAATGTGGGGAGCATCAAGAGCTCTTAATAGCAAGCATATACTTTATTCAGAAAACACAGCCCAGAGAATCTAGCCATTACAGGCAGATTATTCTGAAGGATTCTTATTGTTTACACTCCTTGTATTGCTTGTGTTCTCTGCCTAATCAAAATGTCATTCCCCACAGGGTTTCCAGACTAACTGAGCTAAATCTGACTAGACAACTTTGCCTTTCTGTTTTCTGGTTTTATTTTGTTTTATACTGAATGTGAACAGTATTCCTGGCTAATTATGCAGCTTCAGAGAGAATACTTCTGAATGAAATTAGCTTTATACTTTCTAACTCTCAGGGAAATGGATAGTCTCTGTATGCATTTGAATGCTTAGAGGAAAAATGCAAATGAATCAGCAGATGAGCTTTGCTGGAACAATATGGAGCAATATGCTTGAACAGTTCAGCTATGAGTAGATGCACAGGGGTGGGATTTGGGTTTTACCTAGAGTCAATGTTAGGGTTTCTACCCCTGTCTTAATATTGCTTGACCCTTATCAATGCAATAAATATTTTACTACCCAGTTAATCAAATGTTGCACCAGAGTTTGTAGTCTAGAGGACTTGCACCCACTGCTTTTCTGCCAGGATTTTTATAGATCAATTAATAGAGTAATCTAAAAATAGACTTAAAAAGCTTATAAATATTAACCAAATGTTAATGTGAAATTGTACTGGTGCCTTAAATTTTTCAGTTAAAGAAAGCTGGAATTTTACTTATATTGTACTGAATACGGACTGGCTAAATATGTACCGTGATTTGTATATACAACAGACTAAAACAACAACAACACAAAGAACCCTTGTAGCATTTGTAATAGTGTGTTATACAAAGTTTAACAGTCATTCAGTAACAACACAAGGAGTGTGTTGGAGGAAGGAACAGGATTACAAATCTGTAAATAAACAATCTAATGGGTGTTGTCAAACATAAACACCAAACCAACTCCAAACCTTTTCCATTCTCAGTCCTAACCTGTCCTTTAAAGGGGAATACACCTTAAATGCAATTTACCTTTAAGGTGAAAAAAAAAAAACAGTAAATTCCACCAGGCGTTTTGAGGGTGTTTGGTTTAGGGGGTGTTTATCTTGCGTGTGGTGTCACAAACAAAATATCGACAACATGTACCTGATTTAATCTGAAAATGAGATGCACAAAATCACTTCAAACATTTAAACAGCATCATTATTCTGTCTCTGTACTGCAAAATGAGCCATCCTTTGAAACAGAAGGAGATATAAATATCCATACAGCCCATTTTCTGAAACTGCTTGTCCTATTCAGTGTCACAGGGGGTCTGGAGCCTATGGGCACAAGGCAGGGAACAACCCATCGCAGGGCACACTCACAGATATGGGCAATTTGACAACTCCAATTTACCTCAGCATGTTTTTGAACTGTGGGGGGAAACCAGAGTACCCCACGGAAACCCCATGACAGCACTTGGAGAACATGCAAACTTCACACACACGGGACTAAGAGAGAGACTCAAACCCTAGTCCCAGAGGTGTGAGGCAACAGTGCTAACCACTGCACCACTGTACTGCCCAGGATGTAGTTAAGGAAGAATAGATGTGGAAAGCCTGACGAAGCTTAAGGTGCTTTTCTTACTGTGCTATAGATCCTTGCCATTTCTGGGAATAATGTAAAGCATTATTTATATTCAAAAAAAAGTAGCATGATCATAGCATAGAATATTCATTCTAAAATGCCAAATAAAGAGAACAGAAGATTGTGTTCAAATAGTGCACCCATGGCCACGAATTGCCAGGACTGACATTCAACCAATCCATGTTTGTAGATGCCATATTAGATGATTTAAGGAACTCCTAATTTTCTTGGATGTGGTGCAAGAATAATTTGCTCAAACCTGCACATCCATAATCTGGGGACCTTAATTGGTCCTGTGTTTGTTTTTCCACTGTGTTTATTTAATCAATGTTGGATTCACAGGCTGGAAAAATCACTTTACAGGTAAACACACCTGTAATTATTCTAGTTTGAAATTAAGAAATTAAGATGCAAACAGTGGAAAACCTCAGACATCCAATAATGCACTATTAGTCTTGTCTGTCATCTGGTAATTGTGTATATATAAGCAACACGGGGTCAGAAGGAGGAATACAACATTCATTTAAGAATGTATTACGTAGTAATGCGTTGACTGTTACAAAATAGTTACAGTGCATACAATGTATGAAATGCTAATAGAGTAGTGTGATTACTGCTACCTGTCATGGTGAGTGGAGGTGGTGAGGGAGAAGTAGGTATTGTACAGTTCAATAATTGATGAATAATATCGATCCATCCATTTTTCGTACCCACTTGTCCTATGCAGGGCTGCAGGGGTCTGGAGCCTATCTAAGAAGATATGGGTGCACGCCAGGGAATAGCCCAGGATGGGGTGCCAACCCGTCGCAGTAATGAATACCGAATAATTTTTTGTCATTTTACTAGCAGAGTATCTAGTGGCTTCGCTCACTGAGTGCAAGGGAAAACATAAAATGCAGTATTTATAAAATAAGTTTAATTACCAATTTTATTTTTCAACAAATAAAGAGCATTTACAATAATCGATAATAATAGAAATCAATATGAACAACATTATTAACATAATTATCATATGAGAATATGAAGTAATATATAAGAATCACTGTAACGTTCCTGTTCATGGTTGGATCTTGGGTGTTCTGCTTTTATTACTTTTATATGCACTTTTATTACTTTTATATGTACTTTTGTTTTGAAAGCGGGAGACCGGGATGGGGATGGTCTAATGGGGAAGAAGGGTATGTTGGGATAGGAACGGCGAATGAGAGACAGGACTGAACAAACGGCGACGAAGTTTAAAAAGGGGACCGGTGGCTCTGCACGGAGCAGAACATCATTGGAGTCGGCGACAGTTTTTCTTCTTTTTCCCCGACCTTTCATTGGACGTATTCCGCGGAGGACGCCGCTGGAGCTTCACCCGAACAGTGGGCTGGTGATTACGAACGTTGCACATGTTGTACTGTCGTTGGACTTGGCGCCCCACGTTGGTGTACCCACCCGAGAACAGAATGCCCGATATAAAAATGGCGTCCACAAACGAATTGATTAGTTCCCGGCACGTACAGTTTTCATATAGAATATAAGGGCTAGTTACGCTGTCTCCGGTCATACGCACGTAGTGTATTATAATATTGTGGCGTCGGTGAGATTTGAATATCCCGGCATGCTCGCAAGCGCTTGTAAATAGCCCTTGTATGTACGTAGTCCTAGCTGTTAGCGTGAATACTTGTGTTCCTGATAGTCACATGTACCTTCCCTTGTGTTGTATGGTAATACTGATGTGTTCTATTATTATGTGATGCCCTACCATGTGTGAGCCTTCCTGTTATATGTGTGACCTCCCCGTGTTTGCGGATTGTTCAGTTTTCCTTGTATTGCTGCTTTAGTGCGGTTCTTCTCAGGACTACAATAAAGAACAGCTTCATGCAAACCCGCGCCTCCTCGTGTTTCTTCGCTGCCGCCATCGCGATGCCTCAGCTTTCCCCGCGCCGCAATAAGTTCTGTGGTTATACGTAATTTCCGTTTCAAACGCGAAAAGAATTTTATATATTTAGATTTGCTATTCTACCTTTAGAAGACCGGTCTCTAAAATGCAAATATGATGGCTCTAACCTGGCAAAGAAGACGGCCAGGCAACATTTGAACAATAAGTGATTGTGTGCTTTGTATACATCTCTAGCAGACATGCAGCTGTTCATCACTAACTCCCTCTCAACACTGTTGCCTGGCAGCAAAGCAAACTGATTGCTAGAGCATACTGCACCTCATTTCTTATCTGTCTCAGATGCAATGGTTGGATAATTAATGTGTGGCTGAAAAGGAAAGCACTGAAGCTTTGTAGTCAAGTTGAGGGATGGGGTCCACTCTGCTTACCACAGGTGCATGGATGGATTTCCATTCAGGCTACTTGTTTTATGATGATGATGATGATGATGATGGTTGTTGTTGTTGTCATCGTCAATATTATATAATAATAATAATAATAATAATAATGACAACAACCATCATCATTATCGTAAAACAAGAACACAACCATGATCGTCGTTATCATTATTATTAACAACGACAATTCTGAATAGAATGATGATGATGATGATGATTGATTGATTGATTGATTGATTGATTGATTGATGATGATTTTAAATAATGATAATAGTGGTATGGGTAGCCTTAATTTCAGACAGCATAGCTTTATGATGACCACAATATATTCTGTTAAAGACTAAATGAGTTCTGGCTACTCTGAGTGTACAGGTTCATGTAATTTTTCTTATATTCATTTAAACCTCTGGATACATTTTAGTATATAATTTAAAGTTTATTAGTACAACCCGAATTCTGAAAAAGTTGGGATGTTTTTTAAATTTGAATAAAATGAAAACTAAAAGACTTTCAAATCACATGAGCCTATATTTTATTCACAATAGAACATAGATAACATAACAAATGTTTAAACTGAGAAATTTTACAATTTTATGCACAAAATGAGCTCATTTCAAATTTGATGCTTGCTACAGATCCCAAAATAGTTGGGACAGGGGCATGTTTACCATGGTGTAGCATCTCCTCTTTTTTTCAAAACAGTTTGAAGACATCTGGGCATCGAGATTATGAGTTTCTCGAGTTTTGGTGTTGGAATTTGGTCCCATTCTTGCCTGATATAGGTTTCCAACTGCTGACGAGTTCGTGGTCGTCTTTGACGTATTTTTCATTTAATGATGCGCCAAATGTTCTCTATCTGGACTACAGGCAGGCCAATACAGCACCCGAACTCTTCGCCAACGAAACCGTGCTGTTGTAATAGCTGCAGTATGTGGTTGTGCATTGTCCTTTCAGCATTCATAGTTCCTTCCAAAACATGCAAGCTGCCCATACCCTATGCACTTATGCACCCCCATACCATCAGAGATGCTTGCTTTTAAACTGAACTGTTGCTGATCACACGCAGGAATGTCTCCCTCCTCTTCAGGCCGGAGGACACGGCGTCTGTGATTACCAACAAGAATGTCAAATTTGGACTCGTCTGACCATAGAACACTTTCCCACTTTGAAACAGCCCATTTCAAATGAGTCTTAGCCCACAGGACACGACGGCGCTTCTGGATCATGTTCAAATATGGCTTCCTTTTTGCATGATAGAGCTTTAGTTGGCATCTGCAGATGGCATGGTGGATTGTGTTTACCAACAGTGGTTTCTGGAAGGTTTCCAGGGCCCATTTAGTAATGTAATTGACACAATCATGCCGATGAGTGATGCAGTGTTGTCTGAGGGCCCGAAGACCATGGGCATCCAATAAAGGTCTTCGGGCTTGTCCCTTATGCATAGAGATCTCCAGTTTCTCTGAATCTTTTGATGATGTTATGCACTGTAGATGATGCTATTTGCAAAGCCTTTGCAATCTGATGTTGAGGAACATTGTTTTTAAAGTATTCCACAATCTTTTTATGCACTCTTTCACAGATTGGTGAGCCTCCGCCCATCTTTGCTTCTAAGAGACTCTGCCTCTCTAAGACATCCCTTTTATAGCTAATCATGTTACAGACCTGATATCAATTACCTTAGTTAGTTGCTAGATGTTCTCCCAGCTGAATCTTTTTAAACTTTCTTGCTTTTTCAGCCATTTGTTGCCCCTGTCCCAACTGTTTTGGGACCTGTAGCAAGCATCAAATTTGAAATGAGCTCTTTTTGTGCATGAAATTTTACAATTTCCCAGTTTCAACATTTCTTATGTTATCTATGTTCTATTGTGAATAAAATATAGGCTTATGTGATTTGAAAGTCTTTTAGTTTTCATTTTATTCAAATTTAAAAAGCGTCCCAACTTTTCCGGAATTTGGGTTGTACTTCTCAAAAATACCCATCCAGAACCTGACCAGTAATACAGTTAATAGTGATTCGTCCAAAGCAATGCCTTCTGTTTTCTGTCTTTGTGAGATTTGCGGTGTCTTTTCTCCCCAGGATTGTTGCTCTGAGAGAATGAACAAAATGAAGAACTTTAAGCGACGTTTCTCTCTCTCAGTACCAAGGACGGAGACCATTGAGGAGACTGAATTCACCGAGCAAATCAATCAACTAAACATTCACCATATTGAACGTAAGAAATGTAGAATGGATGGATATAAAATAGAATATAAAAAGCATATATTCTTATTAATATTTATTAAAAAACAGGCATTATAATTCTTCCAAAAATTTCTGATATGCTGTTGTGCTGAGGGTAAAATATACAGTATTTTAAGACACTAATTTGCACTTTTTGTATAAGTGCATCACTAGTGTGTAAATGTAGCGTGTAATTTCCTTTGTATTGTACCAGACTTTACATAGTAGAAATAGTCTTGTAATATGTTCGTTGCATTCCTGAAAGGTATTACTATGGCTCAATTCCTGTATAAAAACCATTAATTCATTACCTGCTAATGGATCAACATATTGTTACCATTTTTGAAAACAATGAAAAAATTAGATCAATGATGTATAATTATATGCATAGTGAAAAAAGACTCTGATAGACAAGCTGAGGAAATTACTGCTAAGGCATTTGTAAGTCATTCATTCTTATGTACACACATAAGAATGAGGTGAGCAAAACAGAAGGTGGACTGAATCTAGCTACCTGGGGGGCAAACCAGCCAAATTCTGTGCCAGTCCCAAGCCTGAATAAATAGAGAGTGTTTGTGTCAGGAAGGGCATCCACTTGAAAAACCTTTGCCAAAACCATTAATGTAGGTAGTTTCGTAGAATGTTAGGCACCTCCTCTGACCACTATAGGAAATGAGCAAGCGCTGTCGTGTTAAGAGTGGATCCGATTAAAGAAGTTAGTCCAGAAGAAGACGAAGGAGAAAGAGAGGGGTAAGCTGAATGCGGGGACAATGACTGAAAAAGGTAGGGAGTTGGCAGACGTGATGGACAGGAGAAGGTTGGGAGTGTTATGTGTGCAGGAAACTAGATGGAAGGGGAATAGAGCAAAACTTGGAAGGAAGTTGTATAATGGAGTAACTAAGCAGGGGAAAAATACAATATAAATAATGGTATAGTATTATCTAAAAGGGAAAGACTTTGCAGTGTGAATAGGAGGATAGAAAGGATGACGAGTGTCAAGCTGGGCCTTGATGAAACCATAAATCAGGGGTATTCAACTCTGGACCTCGATTTCAAATCCAGGCAGTGTTTCCATTTCTCCCACAGAGTTAGTTTAATAAATACTGATTCTGATTGACCAGGGGCTCCACAACTGGCTCGTGGGTGAAGGAAGGCTGGAAAATCAGAAGGGCTCAGACCTCGAGGACTGTGAGTTGCATAGCCATGATATAGATAATACCATTTGTGCGTATTCTCTTCAAGAGGGCTGTGAGGAAGAGGATATGGAATCTTTCTGATCACAAATGGATGAATAGTTTAGGATGACACGAGAGTGAAAGGGTGATTGTTGGTGGGGATCTAAATCGGCGAGTGGGAAAGAGTAGACAGGTTATTAAAAAGGGTACATGGAGGATGAAGAGTAGTGTAAAGAAATGAGGAAGGGGAGAAGAGAGTAGATGGTATATCATGATTTATCATGGTATTTGTTTCAGCAATAGTTAACACAGAGGTGGATGGATGGAGTAAAGGAAAATGGTCTGACGGGAGGAGGTGCAGGACTGACCTGTATGGAGAAGGTTGATCAGACACAGCAAAGATGCAGAGAAAGAAGGTTCTGGCTGAAATAGAGGAACACAAAAATTCCTTCTAAGCTTTGTCTCATTTTGGCTCCGGGAGGGAAAGAGTAAATTAACAATCACAAGCTTTGCAGGCTTCCATTGATTCAATGTGCTCCTTGGCCTTGCAACCCCTTGCATGCTTTCTCATTGTACTCCTCTGCCTCGCAACACCTTGCATTACAGTACATTTACAAATGATTATCCTACAAGCACCTGCATGGAAACCCTATATGCTGTAGAAGAAATGCAGTAGTTTTCACTAGCATCTGAAATTACTTCAATTTCGTCGTCTCTCTGTGTATATAAAAGCACTATGATTTTCAGTAAAAAAAAATATATAGTATCAGTGGGCATTCTCATATCAAGCATACTCCATGGAAATTGTCCCCTTTATTTTTATACAAAACATTATAGGCTAGTTAAAATCCCACAGTTCGTATCAAAGTTTGTGTTTTACTGACATCTTTTGAAATAAAGAAATATCAATGCTGCACATCCCATATCAATAGCTGCACATGTGGACCTCTAATGGCGGTTCTCCAAAACTGAAACAGATTTAGTCCATGGGATCATTGAGGCAAAAATAAGGTTGAGAGTACACTTTGCCTAATGTATACTTTTTAAGCCATTACAATGATTTTCTGTGTTTTTCTTGAGTCTAATCCTGCAGTCCGTATAACAAGCAGTTAGGTCCATTGGCTTCTCTGAACTACCCATAGTATGTTATTGCTTGAGCATGGGCCCTGAAATGCATTGGCATTCCATCCAGGGTTTCCCCTGGCTTGGGCCCTGTGCTGCCTGGGATACAGACTCACCGTGGCCCTATATTGGATGAGCTGTTGTGGAAAATTGATGAAACATGTAATTGTCTTTTTTGGAAAAGAGGTCAAGAATTCCTTAGGCCCCAGATTTTTTTCTTCGCTTGACCTCCATTGAAGACATAAACAAGACTGAAATGCAGGTATGAACAATAACAGTATTTTTGTCCTTATCACTCATAGAAGGGTAAGCATGACCCCAGGTGAAAAGTGGGGTGCAACAATGGAATTTTTCCCACTGCTGTCTTTAATTTTATGTGTGGCTGGGTTTGTTACTTGGGATTGTCATAATGCAGTCTAACAATGCAGACTTATGGTAGTTACCTGAAAGAATGCCCCATTCTTCTTCATTTAAAACTACCTGCTTGTGTTCTTGATAAATTATGACCCAAGTAGCTGAACTAAAATCGGTAGTTGGAAGATGTTGTACATTGGGAATGTATGATTATTTAGGAGGAAGGTTTAGTAAAGGTTCAGAAAATCCAAAACACCATTCCACTCAATTTCTTTTGGGAAACCATTATCATGGCTAGGAAAACGACTAGTCTGCAATGACCCCAATTACTTTCCAGAAGATCAGAGCATCTTATGTAGCTGTGTTATTTAAATAAACATGAACCTACGGCAACTCTTTCACATCTGAAAGTGAATATTAGCCCTCCATTACATCACTCCTTCATCAATGTAAGTGTGCTGTGCAGAAATAAGCAGCTACTTTCCTGTGTCTGCCGTAGAATATAAATGAAACACAATCTTGAAACAGCTTTTGTAAGTCAGTTTGATTTCTATGTGTGCCTCAGTACAGCCAGGTACCAGAGACTGATCAACAGAAGCTAGCTGTAATGGCTCGGTTTTTGTGTCTTAGTTATATATCTTGTAGGACTTCTCACACAAAGAAATTTTTAACAGTGAACACCTGCTTGAACTGAGCAAAGTAAGACTTTCTGCGTTTTGTCATACAGATAATCTAAACTGATGACCAGACATCTTGTTTACAGTAACTATTGACCTAAGCTCTTGTTGGGGTAGTCAGTTTGGTAATAACTAAAATCCATTTCTTCTCTGCAGTTTTATTTAAAATATATATCCATCTTTTTACCAAAAGCTGTTCATCCAAAATAGGATTCTGTTGTACCCATGAAGCAATTCCCTGAGCATTCCCTGGACAGGGGTGTTAAGGATGTTTATTTCAAACATCCATAGTGAAATTAATATAAATTGAAAAATGAATACTAAAAACCAGTGTAATCATTAAATTCACACTAAATGTGGAACAAACTAGTTCTTGGAAGTTAATAGACCTCCTTTAGACTAGGGGTTCCCAATCTTTTGATGTTAGCATACAGTTTACATCATACAAAGATTTCATGAACTGGAAAATCATTTGACGATTTTTATAAGGTTAACTGTTTCTGTTTTTTCAGATGTGAATGTAACATGCAAACATAAAGGGTAGTAAAAAAATATTTTTGTAAATTAACCAACCCTTATACACAACCCCCACTGTTTTTCAGCCCAGTGAAGTTCTAGAATAGTACTTTAGACAACATAGACAAAGTACAACCCTATATGATAAGACACATTATGTTAGTGTTGCATACAATTAGTTTATATACTGGGCAGACTGCAAAGAGATTATATGCAGTGCTGCTTGTCCTGGTACCACTAATATGTCATGGATAATGATTGTTAGATAGATTGGTACCAAACAGCTTCTGTTTTAAAAGCAGTTTTTATAGACAAATATGTAAGTATACCTTCAGCAACTGTGTTGTATAATGTGCATAATTTTTATTGGCCAGATTAGTATTATTATTGTCATAATAAAAGAATTATTTTCTATTTAATGGATTATGATGCAGTAATAAAACAGGAGAGACAGGCAAAGCATAATTTAAAAAATAAATCCATCCATCCATTTTCTGTAACCGCTTATCCTATGCGGGGGGTCCAGAGCATATATTAACAATTTACAATAAATATATGGCCAAAAATATGTGGACACCAGCTTTTTCAACATATCATCCTGAACCCAAGGGTGCTGATATGAAGTTGCTCTACCCTTTGTTGCTATAATAGCCTCCTCTCTTCTGAGAAGGCTTTCCATTAGATAATGAAAGCTAGCTAGTGGGGTTTTGCTGCCATTCCGGTTGGGAATTGATGTTGGGTGATCAGGTCCATTTCTTTGAATTTGTGTGGCCACTGAACTTTCTCTTGGATGCTTCCAGTCACTTCACTTGCGCTTGACCAGTGCAATTCTAGCTGGGCAGACATTTAGCCAGCTGACATGTTGGAAAGATGGCTTCCTGTTATGGTGTCAAGTTGAAAGTCATTGACCTCTTATGTATGATCATCCTTCCTGTTGCCAGTGTTTGCTGCTGTATTTTGCAGTATTGCATGGCTGCATGCTTAATTATACTTTTGTTTTACCAAAAGTGTGGCTTAAAGGGGCAGGTCAGCCCAAAATTGAAAACCGATGTGTTTTAGAGGGGCCTTAGTGTTATCTATCAATCTAAGTTGTTTTGCTGGGAGTACTAGCCATAGAAATGTTGGTCTTCTCTCGAATATATCCATTCATCCATCCATCCATCCATCCATCCATCCATTTCCTCCACTTATCTGGGGTCAGGTCGCAGGGGCAGCAGTCTAAGCAGGGATGCCCAGACCTCCCTCTCACCGGCCACCACCTTCAGCTCCACCGGGGGAATACCAACACCAACAATCACTCTTTCACTCTCTTGTGTCATCCTAAACTATTCATCCATTTGTGATCAGAAAGATTCCATATCCCCTTCCTCACAGCCCTCTTGAAGAGAATACGCACAAATGGTATTATCATGATCTCTCCAGCATGTCCTGGGTCTGCCCTGGGGCCTCCTCCCAGTTGGACATGCCCGAAACACCTCCCCAGGATGCCACCCAGGAGGCATCCTAGATAGATGCCCGAGCCACCTCAACTGGCTCCTTTTCGATGCGGAGGAGCAGGGACACTACTTTGAGCCACTGCTGAATGTCCTCTTCACCCTATCTCTAAGGCTGAGCACAGCCACCCTGTGGAGGAAGCTCATTTCGGCCGCTTGTATCTGCGATCTAATTCTTTCGGTCACTACCCTGAGCTCTTGACCACAGGTGACGGTTGGAACGTAGATCGACCAGTAAATTGAGAGCCCATCTGCCAGGGGCCAGCAGAGGAAGTCAAATTACAAAATTAACAAAATCCTAATTTATACTATCCAAATTTTAAGATTCAAGTGAAAATGCAGAAGGCAGGCAGGTGATGCTACTGCTTCCAA
Source organism: Mormyrus iriodes (assembly GCA_011763525.2). NCBI lineage: Eukaryota > Metazoa > Chordata > Actinopteri > Osteoglossiformes > Mormyridae > Mormyrus > Mormyrus iriodes. Next base: position 13,537,596 of record JAAGVU020000123.1, on the reverse strand, counting down.
CAGCAGGCTGAATGGGCATACAGCAGCCAGGTAGGCGTCATGTACGGCTGGGCGAAGGATGCGGGAACAGATGAGGTTGATGTGCCAAAAGGGGGTTTATTAAGCATACAGGGACAGAAAACCAAGTGGAGAAAACCAGTGAAAAATAAATCATGGGCAAAACCGGGCAGCAGCGTTAATTACTGATCTAGGGAGCACAGGACTAGGCAACACTAAAATACAAAGATCAACGAGAAACAAACAGGAGGCAGGTGGGAGTGATTAATGAGAGGGCAGGAACGAGAGGCGGGATGAACAAACACCAGGTGTGGTTTGTTTAGCCATGCCATGGGGGAGATCAGGAGGACCAGGCAGACGTAGTGAGCTGGGCATGACGGTAACCTGCCCCCAATGCATGCACTGCAGGCATGAGGGATGGGCCAGGGAGGGACCCAAGAGGCCAAGCAGCAGGGAGGACACATGGGGCCAGGACATGGGACAGGACAAGACAGGACAGGATGAAACATCAGATGGGAACAGAACAGGCACAGGACACCCCCAAAAGTGTTGTACAGGTTGGGGCAGGATCAAAGACATCACAGACAAGGACAGGAAAGGCAGGTGAAAGAACAACCAAGGCAGGGAGAGAAACAGAGGCAGGGACCAAGGCGAGACACAGACAGAGGCTAAACAAATGAGGGACAAGGTCAAAGGGGAACAACATAGGGAAGACATAAAGAAATGTGGCATGGCATCTAGTCCCCAAGAAACTAGGCGTAAGTCTGGGAGAGCCGAGTGGGCCATGGTCCCTTCATAGTCTTTTGCCAGATGATGTAAAGCTCCTCCAGACTGCAGACTTGGAGGGCCGTGGAGGGTCAACAGGACTGTAAGGTGGCTAGGGGACTGCATTACTGGAGGGAGACGAGGGGATGGTAGGGAGGGAACAGTAATGGCCTTTCCTGATGGTGTGCCCCCATCTCCCTTTGTGGGAGATGGAGAATCGGCTAGCACCCCTTTTCACGCCAGGGGGGAGAATAGGAGGACAAGGCAGACGTAACAAACTGGGTGTGACAGCAGGCAAGAGAGATGTCACAGGCAGAAGAGCAGGCAGGCAGGAAGGATAGCACAGGGAGTAGGGACATCACAGGCATCAGGGTAGGCAGGATATCTTTATTTTTTGGTCTCCAGGCAGTGCACCCCATGAGGGATGTTGGGGATAAAAAGTACATTAGCCAAAGCAGGGGGGGACTAGTTCAGTGCAAACAGTTAGGTGAGTGCAATATGTAAGTTCTGGCAGATATGGCTATGGTAGAATAAGTAGGAGGGAGAGGCAAATGGGAACATAGGCATGGAGAGTCCGTAAAATGTCAGCACTCCAATTCCACAAGGGAGTGTGAAGACAGAGTGACAGCACTGATAGTTCAGTTCGTCCAAAGCCAATGGCACCAAATCCCCACCAAGCTCTGCATCTCACATTGTAGGCCTAACTGGGGTTGAGCAGTTAGCTAGAGCTAGAACTACTGTGAATATGAGCTAGACTAAACAAGTGTGGGTTTTAGTCTAGATTTGAATATTGAGAGTGAGCCTGAATCTCGCACATCCGCTGGAAAACCATTCCACAGCTGCTTAGCTCTATAAGAGAAAGCTCTGCAGCCCACCGTTGTTCTTTCTACTCTAGGTACTAACAGATATCCCGCTCCTTGATATTGGAGCAGGTGAGGAGGGTTGTAAGAGACCAGCAGATCTCTAAGATACTCTTAAAGTGATGTTTCACCATGTATACAATTTGCAAAAGTATCATGTAAAAATCAAACAGTGTACAGTTACTTCTCAGAATTATTGTAATTTTTTTATTTTAATTTAACCCTAAAATCCATCATGCTCTACAGTGGGGACACAAGGGCTACCCCACCCATCCATCCATCCATTATCTCCCGCTTGATCCGAGGTCGGGTCGCGGGGCAGCTGTCTCAGCAGGGAAACCCAGACTTCCCTCTCCCCGGCCACTTCA
>JAAGVU020000123.1:13521919-13535506 GCA_011763525.2 Mormyrus iriodes | reverse complement strand
AGGCAACTTAGCTCCTGGGATCATTGGAACACGCAAACCCCTCCACCACGATAAGGTGTCGGCTCCAGGAGAGGGCTACCCCACCCAAATCTGATTATAAACCCTCTCACTCAATTTGAAATAATGTAAATAAAATATACAGAAAACTACTTAAGGGGGGGGGGGGGTAGAGTGTGGTAAGAACAACAATACAGAACTATACTAAACATAACAATGAATGAGTGTTGGGGCCCATTAATCATAGGGCGGGATTTGCACTGACTTGAAATAGTTTGCCATTTACTATAAAATTTAACTGCCTTACACTGAATATCTTTTACACCTTTAAAAATAATGCAACATCTCTGAACCATTGCGTGGTGAATGGGTATTTGATTGATTTCCACTGTAGTTGAAGCTGGTGCCTTGCCAGTAAGGATGTGTAGGATATCACATACATCTGTCTCCTGGTGAAGTAATATCTGTCTTTGGAAAGCCCAAATACAGCAATATGAGGGCTAGCATTGATATTAATTGAAAGTACTCTAGACATTATTGCAAAGGATCCTTGCCAGAAATCGTGTAATTTTGTGCAAAGGTAGAATATGTGACTTTAAGTTACATGAAGGGGCGTTGCACTTGTCGCAATTAAAATTCATGTTTGGAAACATTTGTGACAGTCAGTGTTTAGTGAAATGAAGTCTGTGCAGTATTTTAAACACTAATTGTGTCAGTCAGGCACAAGTTTGCTTGTGTGAACTATATTAATAACACCATCCCACCATTATTCACGAAAGTGAACACTGAGCTTATCTTCCCAAGCACCTCTGGTTTTCCGGTCATGTTGAAATATTGAAAGATACAAGTTGATTATAAATAAATAACAGATATTAATGACTTTTGATTTGGATTGAGGGAGAAAGCTCCTCCCACAGATGATTAGAGGGGCAGGGGGAAAGGTTGGGAAGAGCGTCTTAGCAGTACATCTGACTTGAAAGTATCTAAACAGGTGGGATACAGGCAAATAAAATGTAGTAGATAACTCTTTATAGTTGCAAAAAATACCATCTTTATAAATGTCCCATAAGACCAAACCTTTTTTATGCCGCGTTGAGAAAGTAGCATCCATGAGCGCAGGATATAGTGGATAATTGTTAATCAAGGGAGTGAGTGAAGAGGCTGAAAGAAACTTAAAATGACACCCAAACTGGTACCAGATTCTAATGGTGGATAATACCGTTCGATTGGTTATAAAATAGGAGGGGTTGGTCGATAGATTGGAGGTAACTAAGGCCATAGGAGAGTATGGGGCACAGGACTGAATCTCCAGTCAACATCAGTAGGGGACTGAGGGCCCCAGCCAGTGCAATATTTTGTTGATGTGTACTGCCTAACAATAGAGTTGGAAATTTGGTAGAGAGAGTCCTTCACTGAATTTACAGGAAGGAGAGATTTTCACACCCTTCATGAATAAATACAGAGGGATACACTGAAATTTACATAGAAAGGCTGCTGCATTTTGTACCAACCGAAGTTTCCAGATGGACAACCAGAAAGTAGGGTATTACAGCAGACCAGCTTATACCACGGCTTCGGTAAATATTATTTTTTATTGGTCCAGAGATGTCACGTGGGTGTAGGCAGTTCCAACAGCCTAATAACAGTTTTATATTAATGTGCAGTAATTTCACTGAACATTTCAAATATGTTCATAAATAAGTAGTTATTCTTATCAACATAATTTTCCTTGGTTTTCAAAACACAAGCACCTGTCTGTTCATGGTTTCTATGGTAACTTAACCCTTATGTACATGGGTCTTTCAGGAAACACTATTTCATAGCTCTTTCCTGATCACCAATAACAGTTTATAATTTTTTACAACTTTTTTAGAATGTTTTACATCCTTTTAAACTAATTTTCTCTTCTTAATAACTAGTTCTCTGGCAAGCCGGAAGTCGCAAAAAATTTATAAATTTTAAGGGAAAAAGAACATTCGAAAATATTAACATTTATAATAATATAAAACATTACATCCATAGAAAAAATTCCAAAAGAACTTCTGAAAAATAATGTCATATGCATTGCCATGCAAAATATTGACTTTCTGTTTATTTATTTGTACAACAGAGTACCCACCTCTCAAAATATGTTGGCATCAGTGTTTGTACCTCTGTTGGGGTCCAGTGACTAAATCTATTGTCATTTGTAATCCATATTACAAGCTAAATTGCAAAAATGACCACTAGCTAATATACCATTCACACTTTGCAGTTTAAGAACAAAGAGTGGGAGTGGGTGTAATAATGGTAAAAAGCCAATATGAGCAAACTTCTAGTGTTTTCACAGTGATATTCGAAGTAACTCTCACTCAGGGAGATGACATAATGGTATAAAGCACGTGGTGCGCTATTCATAAATACAGCACTTACAGTAGGCCCAGAACACATTGGATGTGTGGCGTGCGTGTCGTGGCTGCAGCACTGAACTGCTACGGCGCGGGGCTGTGTGTTCGTCCGCAGTGCTTGTGTTGATGTTGTGGCCCTGGTACTACTTGTGCCAGGTTAGTATCTATCATAATTTATATGGCTTGGGGTCGTATTCAAGTTTTATCATTTTATTTCACATTAACTAATATACCTCAGATTTTTTCTCCATCAAGAATCTTTCCATCCTGAACCTTGTATAATTTTATTTGACCACGAGATGGCATCAAAGCACCACTGTCAGTTCATTACCCCCCATAGGAACACTGGAAACAGATGAAAACAGATAAAAATGTCTATTTTCACATTTAAAAATTATTTCATGCTATAAATGTAATGACTTAGAGTTTTTAAATAAATTTATATCTCTTTGGGACAAACTTTATCAAATAGGATGCTTTTATAAAGCTCTAATAAATTCTGTACTTATTTCAAAGGTCCCCTGACTCCAGGACCTGCCATTCACTTGATTGGATTTTCTCTACATTTAGGGAAGCGTTTTTGTTAAAAATCCAAAGAACACAAGTTTCCCACCTATATGCAAATAAATCCCATTCAAATGAATGGTGGGGTCACATGTATCCAACAACAGCATGAAAGGTACAGACAATTTTAGTACAATTTGGCACATTTTCTACATTATGGATTACATTTTATGGTATTTTTATGGATTATGAACACAAGCTCCTCCCCTATATGCAAATAAATTCCATTCAATTTTACGGTGGGGTCTCTTGTAACTCCCCCCCCCACCCCAACCGTACCATGTGATGCAAGGTTTTTTCGAGCACTAAACACATCACATTATCAAACTGTTTCATACTATGTTGGTCCTTTTATAATCCCACAAAGTCACGTAGTTTCATCTCCATCACAGAATTTGTGAATCACGTCACTTGTGAGTATTTAGGGATCTCATTTAATTTTTATTAAAGTAAACATGTGCACGAGCCTTGGAAATGCTGTGTGATGAGTGGCTGCTGTATAATGAAAATTGATGCCTTTTCCTTCACTTGGTACTCCATTGTAACTCGCAACACTGGGTCATACAGATTTCAGCACTAATCCTGGACAATTTTTGAAAAGCTGCCCAGATGCCCGGACAGGGGCCCAAACACAGGACAAGTCTGGGGAAACCCGGACGTATGTTAACCCAAGCTTGGGGTCATATGTTACTCCAAATCTGACACATGTGCTACTGCAAACACTATCTTTCTACATTGAGTTTGCCTATGATAATGAGAATCAATAATAGAATGAAATAGAAGAATAGAAAAGACCGTAAAGTTGACCGGTTTTAACCAGCAAGTAGTCATATTATTTTTGCATATGATCGTTCAGAGCGAGAGAGAGCACACCTGAAAACTACTGTGCTTCACCTAATGCTCTTTTAACTTATCGACATAATATAATTATAGCCTACACTGGGTTTCTGCTTTGACTATATAGTACGCATGTAGCCTCCACTTTCTCCTTTAAACACATGCAGTCGCAAAGAGGGTTCGAAAAAAATTATATATTTTTCCTGTCTGTGATATATATACCTAGACATTGAAATTATACTGAAAGGTGTAAGTTATGTAATGTTGCTGTTATAATGTCAGTGTGACTATCACAGGATCTTTTAACTGTCTATTTTTGCTGAGGAGCACTTACCACATGCGTAAAAAATAGGCACCACTCTGACTCTGTAGATGACGCGCTGCTGGCACGAGGCATGAACCGTGCCTGAAATGAACATCTCACAAATGCAGTGTGGCTGCTCTAACTTGTTAACATGGGCACCGAAATGAAAATCAATACTTTCCACAGTCGTACAGCCAGTGTGTGCCGGGCCTGACCCGGAACACATCGGCTACATGGCGTACGTGTTGCTGAACTGCTGCGACATGGATCCGCATGTTTGTCCACACTACCTACAGTGCTGTTGTGACCATGCTACTGCAAGTGCTATCATTCTACATTGAGTTTACCTTTGATAATGGCCATCAATAACAGAATACTTGATTTAGAAAAGTTAGAAAAAACCATAAAATTGACCGGTTTTAACCAGCAAGCAGCGATGTTATTTTTGTTTACCCTCTGTCAAAGTGAGAGAGAGCACGCCTGAAAACTACTCTGCTTCACCTAATGTTCTGTTAACTTATGACATAATTATAGCCTACACTAGGGTTTCTGCTCTGACTATATAGTACACATGGAGCCTCCACTTTCTCCTTTAATAACATGCAGTTGCCAGAATGGTTAAATGGTTACCACAGCATCCGGACAAGCTCTACCAAACTTTGTAACAGCTTCTACCCACAAGCTGTAAGACTTCTGAACTCCCTGCAATCCCTCATCAAGTGAGCAGCACAAACTCCTCACTTTTTCACGCGTGCAGTAAGCGGTTCTCAGCAAAAGATCTGTTGATACTCATATTGACATCAAGCCAGCAACATTATATGACTGATGTCTTTCACTATAGTTTCAATGTTTAGGCTATATGTCATAAATATGAAAAGGTATAAATATTAATTATTTTTAACCGTTTTGGCAATTGCATGTTGTTAAAGAAGAAAATGACTACATATGTACTATATAGTCAGAGCAGAAAACCCATAATTATGTTGATAAGGTAGCAGAATATTAGGTGAAGTGGAGTAGTTCTACAGTGTGCACTCTCTCTCTTAAATTAACATTAGATATTACAAAACGGATAAGTTGCCATAGGCAGTCTATTTTCTAAATAGTCAATATGCTATTTTAGAAAATATTCAAAAATTTCAAAAAATCACAGAGGAGTGTACTTACCCATTTTTAAGGGGAAAAAAATCTCAAAGAACATGAAGCCAGATATAGTTCCAAGACAAATACTTTAAACACAAGACAGAACTTCTGATTAAATGGGGATTGTACTCTGAACATCCGCTAATACAGTTTTAGATTTGGTTTGACAACTATAATGTAAATTAAGGTTCTGTGACAGTTCTCATAAAGCCCACCATTGGAAATCTGTACAACAGATACCCCAAATCCAACATGGAAATAGCTTTTAAACTGAGCCAGGCCAAGTGAACATACACTGAGCATACGCTTTTTGGTCCAAGAGAATATTATGGTCCATGGTATCGAATGCTGCAGTTAGATCTAGTAACACAAACAAGATATACAGCCATGATCAAAAGCCTTAAGCAAATCATTCATTATTTTAACTATGGCTGTTGCTGTGCTATGGTTTGGTCTAAAACCTGACTGAAATTGTTCATTATTATTGTTGTTATGTAGAAGGGAAGACAGAATAGGTGGGATTTATAACCTGTACAATGTATATCTTGGTTTATGCAAGGTTTTATAAATCTGACTTTTATTGTTACTTTCGTGTGAACATCAAGCTTTCCTACTAACGTTTCCTCTTCCACAAGAATGTATGAACATTTTTTACAAATGAGCCCCCAGGTTCCCCTGTATTGGATAGCTGATTGAAAGATGTATGGATATCACCCCTGTACCTGTAATTCTGTACACTGCACAGACCTGGCACCGGACAGGCTGGCAATGGAGACCCTGCACCCTGAGCTCAGCTCCATCCCTGTAGACAGTGGCGGCCATTCCCCCACCCAATTCCACTACCACAGCAAGTCACCACAGCACCGCCGCTTCTCTGTGGAGGTCAGTATGGTGTGGAGATCTTTTATGGTATTCATATAATGCATTAGGTACAAAACATGGAATAGATAAATTCTTCATACATATAATACATGCAACCCAAATAAGAATAGACAGTAATTTTATGTATACATAAGTTGTAACAGGTGATGTATAGTCATGCACAATATATATACATCAGTGGTTGGCAATACATTGACTGTGAGCTCCTAGTAACTTGCATAGAAGTATTTGAAATCTGAAGTATTTATTTTTAATTTTGCGTATACATTTGTATTTGAACATCTCTCAAATGATGACGACTTTCACTGTCGCCACCCACCTCCAACTGGTAGCTCCCCTGATTATTTTCTTTGTAAAAGTATCTCTCACTGTAAAAAGGGTTGGAGACCCCTGCCCTGCATGATGATATACAATAATGCAGAGCGTTCTTCAAATCAATAATCAATATCAACTGTATCTTATCTTTTTTTGGGGGGGGGGGGGGTAGGTAATCATAATTTTGTCCATCCATCCATCCATACATTCATTCATCCATCCATCCATCTCAGTTTTGCATACTTGTCCTGGTGATGGTCACATGATCACATTATTCATCTGCTTTATTTGCATTTTCCTGCTAGAACTACAGGAATATACTTTTGGTGATTGTGACCAAGTAGAGGAAATATAGGCCGTATGGCTTAGATTTTCACAGTTACTGGGTAGAGCAACAGCAATAAACATGCCATTTCAGATTATTCAACTGTGGATAACGGTGACAAAAAAACCAAAGCTCTGGCACCTCCCCAAACAGCCTCTTTAACATGTATGTAGGACCAGTGTTTTCAGACTTATTCTAACAGTGGCTACATGGACTCTTGATTTTATGATTCAGAATATATTTGGAGTTTAAATATTGTATGCTTATTTACTAATATTATCTTACTTTTTGAGTAGGAAAAGTATGAGGGTAGATTCTTCAAGATTTCAGGGATGTTTATAGAACTTAACATCTTTATACAACAGTTAATACATTCCCATAGACAATTTTACAGTCAATCACAATAATGGTAATGTTTAAAAAGTATATGAAAAAAAATCAGTTTATTCTGGAAGGCAAAAATTAAATAATTGTTATGTACCATGTACCAATATCTGAAGGAGTATTACAATACTTTTTCAGTTATACGCTATAGTGAAAAATATAAGACCATTCAAGTATATACAGTATAAACTTAAAGCAAGATATTTACTCATACTAGGTAAACAAAATGTTTGTAACAAGAACTCTTAATGCCATTATGCCCCAAACCACACAAGGTATGATGTGGTAATTGATGTTTCTGTGGTACAGGATGTCAGTAAGGGCATGTCTTTGCCCATGAATATACATCTCCCACCGGAGTTCCTGAAGAAGCTCCAGATGGACAGCACTGCACCCTCCAAGCCCTTAAGTCGGATGTCCAGACGAGCCTCATTGGTCAGCACCTGCCTTCTATGTCTTTCTTTCAATAGTTGTTCTAGTCAGTGTCCACAATAGCAGAACCAGTCAAATGCAGTTTACATTACACACCATTTTACTCTGAACATCACTTACCTCCTGAGAAATTCCTGAAAAGGACATTTTGCAGTTCTACTCAAACATATACCATACGGTTATGATGTGGTGAAATTGTGAAATGGTGGCTAATTGACGTACATATGCAGTTTATCTTAAAATACCATGTAGAGGTGAATTTGCTTTTTCTTTTATAAAATTAGAACAGCAATTTCAGAGATGTACTTGTTAACACTTATTAGTATAAAAGAATGATTCATAAATTCAATTTTTGTGAAAACCATATGAGTTTATATGTAATTTATTGGTTTTTGTAAATATGTGAAAATCACTTCAGTATGTTCCTTTTAATGTTTGGATATATACAGGCATGAACATTTCGGCCTGTTTGGTAAATGGTTGATTAAATTTGACAAAAGATGACAATTTTGCTAAAGATTTTTGTGTCTCTTTTGTGCCTTGCGCAATACAAAAAAAATACTAATGTTATGTTGGATTCAATAAATCTGGGACCTATATTATGAAGCTGGATTTCAAAGGTTTAGCCAGATAACTCTGAGGCTAAGTAGAGGTACAGGTAACTCAGGCTTTCCGGTATCACAACGCTGGTTTTCTTCTTAGTGGGATATATCACCATGGCAACTCATGCTACATGCATAACCTAGGAGCTCATTCATAAAGGCTTTGTGTGAATGAAAATATGAGAAACTTTCATATGCACAATTATACAAAGATTTGAAGATTTATAAAGAACAACTTATCTGAAAAGTTCTAACATTTATGAATTGTCCAGAAATGTGCATCTGAGTTGCATTTACAGTTACATTTAGCACTGAGTGAAATGCGCATTAATAAATACAGGAACATGATATACAGGTAACATTCAGTTATTTATTGTTTTAATTGAATGACTTTTTTCTGTACAAATATATTTATTTTGTATAATATAAGTCAGAGATGTTTGTACTGAAAAGTCACAGTAAGTAGGCACCAACACGTTTACTCACATGTAATATTTGTAAAATGGCCTGTGTGTAAGTATGTCACACACAGCATAATCATGGTATATTTAACTTTGTTAGAGGACAGTGCAAGCAACCAAATATGAAGGGAGCGAATATTTGGAGATCACAATGATTATTTTTTTTCAATGATGATCTGGGGCTTGTCGGCCATTTTAGATTCCCAAGAGCGATTTTGATGGAATTTTGTCATGAATTGGCCCTGTCTCTTGAACAATCAACAGTATGAAATCATGCTGTTTCTGTCCATCTTCAAGTAGTGACAACTACTTGTAGTGGTGACAGGAACATAGTAACGGGAACTGGCAGACAGATCAGGGATATCCCAGCCCACAATATTCCATTACTCTTCAAGTTTGGCTGGTATTAACTGACTGTCAAGACAGCATATAAAGTTTTGCTAACACTTTATACGGAGCATTCACTTAACAAGTTTCAGCAGGAAATTACATGTCTTCTGAGTTTTTCTGCAGTAATCCTCAGAGATGTGCTTCTGGGATATTTTGCTTTGACTGTTCTGTTCAGTTTGTTCCATACAAGTGCTATGGGATTGAGGACATTTCAATTATGCTTCATCATCCTTCACCAGATACTTGTCACACAATTTTGAGGTGCATTCTAGGTCATTATCTTGCTGAAGGTTTTCCAATGAGCCATAATCCTGATGGGATGATATGCCATTGAAATATGCTTTGATAGCTCTAGGCATTGTGATTGCCAAGGATTTAGTAAAAATCTTCAGCTTGGTCACGCGCAAAGCAACCCCAAACCATCACACTGACTTCTTCATGTCTAGTACATGAATGTGGTTGAAGTGGCTTCCCATTGGCTCTGTAAAGTGCTTTGGGTGTCTAGAAAAGCGCTATAAAAATGTAACATTGATTCATTCATTCATACAAAAGTATACAGTTTAAAGCATTCTTCTTTTTTATTTCCAAGCAAGAGTGCTGAACCTTTTGACATTTTTTTTTTGTTTCTAGTCTGACATCGGCTTTGGGAAACTGGAGACATACATTAAGTTAGGAAAGCTGGGGGAGGTGAGTGTCACAGACTTTTTTCATTTATTTTCACACGCAGGAGAGCTTGAAGGTTGTGTTGGGCCAACTACAAAGAGTCTGATCATTCCACTGCTTTGTGTAAAAACCATAACATGTTCCATTCAAAAAGGATCAAATATAAAATGACAATTACCCAAAATAATATATGAAAAACTTTAATAGCATCTGTCTTTACACTCTTCTGTGTGTCTTCCTTAATTTTCCGGGTGTACAGAGATAATCAGTGTCACTTGCCGCAAAAAAGAAAAAAAAAACATGGGAACATTCCCAAGTCCTCTGAGTCACGTGTGATGTTGGGGGTATCAACATACAGCACTGGAAAAAACATTACTTGAAATAATAATTAAACTTTATATAAACACTTTGCTTTGTAAACAAATGAAATCATGACATATCTTTTAAAAGTGTAAAGTTGGCCTTGATGGGCTGTCTCAGAATGATTTTCATGATCTTTTCACACAACTAGGGCACTTATGCCACAGTATTCAAAGGACGCAGCAAGCTCACAGAGAACCTGGTGGCTCTGAAAGAGATTCGGCTAGAGCACGAGGAAGGTGCGCCATGCACGGCCATTCGGGAAGGTATGATATGATTTTATGTGAAGTAATGAAATGTTGCCATTTAGGGATGGGCTAGGCAAAAACCTCATGAAATGTTCATGCCACATTATTCTATTGTTACTTATGTTATTTGCAATTGTATAACTTTATCACAGAAAAAAAATGTAAATAATTATACTGAAATCTGAATGTTACTACAGTGTCTCTGTTAAAGAATCTCAAGCATGCGAACATAGTAACTCTGCATGACATCATCCACACTGACCGCTCACTCACCCTCGTCTTTGAGTACCTGGTAAGGAGTGGTTGATTTTATTATAATCATAAAGAAGGAATAAAGCATATTCCATACTTTGACTTATAAATTATGTTGTTATGACATGTTAAATGGAGGCATGGGATTGCTGAAATATTATACCTAAAGGAAAGAATTACAATATTGTAGAATACTTTGAATGCAGTGCAGCATAAATGACAAAAAAGAATAAACATCCTCTTCCAGCTGCTTATCCTGTTTATGGTTGAGGGACTTATAAGTGATGCTGTGCTTTGGAATACTTTTCACTTTGTCTCAATGGTAACATGTCAGTATAGGGCCATGTATTTGAGTGTATGTTGCTCCTTATTGCACCTAAACTTTGCACACTTTTTGCATCCTGTACAGGACAGTGACTTAAAACAGTACATGGACAGCTGTGGAAATCTTATGAGCATGCACAATGTAAAGGTAGGCATCCTGTCAATCTCTGAAATGTCAACCCATTGTCACATAAATCCACAGAGCAAGGATAAATGATAAAACATTATTTGAAATTGTTTCCGAGTTTTGCCAAGTGAAGGAATGTTTTGAAATAAAAACTGCCCAAGCAGCATTCATGCCATATGACACAGTTCATATCTTTGTTGCCTAACCAGTTATAATACCGAGGTTGATACAACAAAAACATAGTCATTTAGCAAAAATAGTTCCTTTTAGGGTGTGTCAGACCTTGACCTTATGTTAGAGATAATGCAAGAGGCACATTTCCCTCCAAAGCTCAGCCTGTACTTTATAACATGACTTCAAAACTCACAACTTTGTTCTGGGATCTGATGGACATTTCAAAGAATGTTATCAAACTCATGTGTTTCGAAATAATTAATTTTTTTCTTTTATTTAATTATGGAACAGCAAAAAATATAAAAGCACTGAGTATTTAGCGCATACCAGCTCTGCTCAATTGTTTTGCTTGTATGACAGATTGAAGGTGGGGGAGCGGCATATGGCCAAAATATCATATAATTATACTTTTGGTTAGAATCATTGCCCACGATAAAGATCAACAAGGGTGTAAGACAGAGTTTTATACTGGGAGGGGGCAACGAATGAAGCCAAATTAACCAACTATTGGGGGTTACAGCCCCCCTCACCCTTTCCTACATCAGTTGATCACAAGTTTTTGTTTTTGTTTTTTTTAACCACCCAAATTAGAATGTGTATAGTAATGTTAATTAACCATATAATCGCTTAAACAGGAATTTCATCTATACAAGAAACACTGCTTGTGGCATTTTAATGATAAACTTTATTACCAGTAATTATTAAGGCATGTAAAATACAGTACATATAAAAGAAACTGACTCATTATAACAAAAGTGCAAATGTTTTAATACTAAAGTTTTGAGTACAATCGAACATTTATCAAATTTTTAGTTCAACATCTAAGCACTGAATTGAGATCGACTGAGACAGTTAATTGACAATGAAGCGAGATGTACAAGCAACTCTGAGATATTATGCAGGTTGAAATTATTTCAAATCGGTCGGTTTTTATTGTAATACTGAGGCAGCCTTTAACAAGCAGGCATTACATGATAGAATAAGCCGATAAGTGCCTATCTTTATAATGATAATGTTAAGTAGTACAGTTGTAACTTGGCATCGGAAGCTCAGCTTAACTGCATGTATGCTTGGTCGACTCGACAGCATGTAGGCCTATATTTATTATATGTTATTTGCCTCACTTGTATGTTGCTTTGGACTAAATGTCTGCTAAATAGAAGTAAATGCAAATGTAGTGTTGCATGCCGATTCCTACAATAACCCTGAAACGCTTATCGTTGACACAGCAACTGTAATAAATAAATCACAATAAATTACCATCATATCCCCCACCACTAACTGAGGGTATTTTAGATTTCCACCCCCCAAAAAAACACAGCACTGGTCAAGGGACCAGCAAGATTTTGTAGTCTGTCCAAGACATGAAAGTGATTGGTGGTGCCAAATCAGCATTTAAATTTAGAAGCAAAAGCTAGCAGACATTATCTCAGTCACTCTATAGAAGCATTTCCAAGATATGATATTGTCTCATTTTATACATATTATCTCTGTTATGTGTACATAACATTTAATTCATAATAATATTGTATCTTGGTTTTAATAATATTTCATAATGACAACTTTTTGCAAATTCAGCTTTTGGAAGATGTCCCTAAAAAAGACGACATGACAGTAAATGTGAGACACTCTCTCAATCTGTCTGCCCATATCTTTCACTTTCTTGTAGATTTTTATGTTTCAGCTGCTGCGTGGCCTCTCCTACTGCCATAAAAGGAAGATTCTTCATCGAGATCTCAAACCACAAAACCTTCTCATCAATGACAAAGGAGAGCTCAAGCTGGCTGACTTTGGTGAGGCCTACAGCAAATTCTTCTAGCGAATAGAAATAATTAACCCTTTCATGCCGTGAGGGAGAAAACATTTAAGTCTTAAATTTCCGTAAAGGTATTATTTCCTAAAATCTACATTTAACATTAATTTTAATATATGTGTTTAAGATTGCGTTTCACTATAATCTTTAAAGAATATATTTTTTTATAGTACATGATGACACTGCCTTTGCTGTTCTAGGCCTGGCCAGGGCTAAGTCAGTTCCAACAAAGACGTACTCCAATGAGGTGGTGACATTGTGGTACCGTCCACCAGATGTGCTCCTCGGTTCTACTGAGTATTCCACCCCCATCGATATGTGGTAAGTAATCCATGAAGGCTGCTAATTGAAAATACTTGGGGAAGACATAAGAACAAAAGAAATTTACTAACGACAGGAGGCCATTCAGTCCATCAAGCTCATTTGGGGAGAATTTGACTAATAGCTTAAAGTTGCTAAAATCTTATCTAGCTCTTATTTAAAAGAACCGAAGGTTTTATCTTGTACTATACTAACAGGAAGACTATTCCATACTCTAACTACACGCTGTGTAAAGAAGTGCTTTCTCAAATCCAATTTAAAATGTTCTCCCACTAATTTCCA
>JAAGVU020000123.1:13499328-13521819 GCA_011763525.2 Mormyrus iriodes | reverse complement strand
GCTGTAGCCTCTGTGCTGCTAGTTCAGTATCTGCTACACCACCCACCTTGGTGTCATCTGCAAATTTAACCAGTTTATTGTATGCATTGATGTCAGTATCGTTAATGTAAATTAGGAATAACAGTGGTCCTAAAATTGAACTCTGCAGTACCCCACTATGAACACAGGCCCATTGTGACATTTTGCCTCTAATAACTACCTGCTGCTTCCTGTCTGTTAACCAGTTTTCAATCCAAGCTGCTACAGTACCTAAAAACCCTGCTGCTTTGACCTTAAGCAGGAGCTGTTTGTGGGGGACAACATCAAAGGCCTTCTGGAAATCTAAATAGATGACATCGTAGGCCTTTTTGTGGTCGATTACTCTTGTAGCTTCCTCAAAGAACTCAAGTAGATTAGTTAAACAGGATCTACCTCTCCTAAATCCATGTTTATCCCTCAGAATGTTATTTGAATCCTGATAATGTACCATTTTCGCTTGAATTATAGCTTCCTTTAAATTTCCAGTTATGCAGGTTAAACTGATTGGCCTATAGTTTGATGGATTACTTCTATCCCCTTTTTTGAATATGGGCGTTATATTAGCATGCTTCAAATCAGAAGGTACCACACTAGCAGATAAGGATTTCTGAAATAGTAAAGTTAAAAGTCGGCAAATAATATCCCTCATATCTTTTAAAACTATAGGTAAGATGCCATTAGGGTCCTGCGATTTTTTTACATATCTGGAGAGGTTAAAACCTTTAAGTCCATAGGTGTCCTTTTGAAAACTGCTATAAGGTAGAGGCTGAAAATGCTGTCAGTCTTTTAGTAACTACAGCAAACCTTAGACATAGTTTCCCTTCGTCTGTCTAATTGAAGGAGGTAGGTGAAACTGTTCTCTGATTATTTTACCAGCATTTCAGACATTTAACATTTGCTGAAAAATGAAAAGATTTCACTTAGAAACATGGACAGACAGACAAAATTGCTATGGGTAAACCAGGCCCCCTTAAATAAAAGGATTACACAAATTTGCTCGCTAAGCAATGTGACGACATATTACAAATGTACAAATGTCACAATGGTATTACTCCTCAGATCTGTCACTTCTCATTTAAATCCAATAATGAACTGAGTAAGTGACTTTCTAGATAAGCATTTATGGATGGACGGATGCTTATAACGTCAACTAACTTGACATTCTGTATTAAACAGCAAAATTCCTTTTCAGCTCTTTTCCAGCAAGATGTGTTTGCTGTTTGGATGAAAATCTCAACATGAACATAATGCATAATGCCTTTCAGAAGGAAACACACAGTTTAATGTTTTTTTTTTATTTAAGGCCTCAAGGCAACTAGAAAGTTTATGATATCCATTGTATGCTATACGGCCAGATGAATAGGTTATCCGATCATTAATTGTATCTTTTCACAGTGTGGGTGACAAAATTTTCACGCCAGTGAAATTTTTATATTGAATACATTGTTGCAATTTTTACTTCAACATAGCCATCATGGTACAATGTCCCATAAATACGACCTAATGTGTTGTATGGTTTTATTGGAGTATAACTGCAGCTTCCAGTTTCTATACTTGAAACACTCTCTGCAGTCATCCATAATACATAATATATTTTTAAAATTTTCAGAATTTTTAGAAGTATGGTTCACCTGAAAATGTGAAATTAATGGGCTTTTACCTGAAGGCTGAGTCCTTATTGGGACACATACATCTGAAACTATTCCCAGGACTCCAGGGAATAGATATGGCTTTGACACTGGTTCGCTGCTGCAGACACTTTGCTTGTAAAGACGGTAACTCTAAAACCATTTCATGGTTCTTTTGTAAAATTTGCAGAGGCATTGTATGGCTGTCAGAGTTGACACCTCTTAGTCCCTGTCCTGTGTCTTGTCCCCGTTTGGCCAGCAGGTGTTGCTGGCTATCCTGTTCCCTCCTCTGTTGTGTATCCTTTAGTCCCAAGTAAGTGTGCTTGCTCCGTGGACCGCCGGTTTAATGGGCTAAATGGTCGGCCACCATTCCCCACTGCCCTTGGTTGTGGGTTTGAGGTTGACCAGAGGCGTGCCTCGCATGTTGGTTATTTAATAGTGTTTTACCCTTAAGGTTTCATATGGTTTATCCCTGTGCTTGATTTGTCTTGTTTATGGTTCTCTGCCCCTGCTTTGGTTATGTTCTGTTTTGTGTTGATTTCTCGTAGTGTTTTTTCCCTTAGTGTTTGCTGTGTTTCCCAGTTTCTGTGTTCATTAGTGTTACTGATTCCACCTGTTTCTGGTTAACCTGTATTCCTTTTGATCGGTTGATTCTGTTAAAGTTCACCTGCCTGTTGTTAGCCTGTCATCTGAGTATATTTAAGTGCCTGCCTGTGTTCTATTCCTTAGTGAGTCATTTTGCTAATGTCACTGATGACGTTACTTTGATTGGTTCCAAAGTTCTGTTTCTTGTGTTGCCCGGTTCTCTTTGTAGATTTATTTATGGTTCTGTTTGTAGTCTTTACCCCTGTTTAGTTATGACCCCTCATGGTCCTGTTATTTTGTGACTTTTCCAGTGTGTGTTTGTTTTAGTTTTAGTTTGTCCAATAAACCCTTTTTGTCTCAGAGCCGTCAGTGGATCGTCCAACCTTTCTTCCTGCCTGTGCCATGCTGCAATTTGTCGATGGGTGATGAACTAGAATTAGAACTAGACAGATCACCCCAAAAAGCACTGCACAGTGATAGCAAAATAATGCAGTTTTGACACTTGATCCCGTTAAGACAGTAACTCAAAAACTATTTGATGGATCTTTTTCTAACTTTGCAGAGGCATTATATGGGTGCCAAATTGAAGGGATTCAATTTTGAAACCGATCACCCCAAAATTGAAACAAGGCCACTTAGTGGCAGCAAAGGGAAGGGTGAAAGCAGGCAACATTTGACCTTGGGAATGTGATAAGTCAAAAAGTATTTATTATATCTTATTCAGGGTTCAAAATTTTTATTTGGCACTGAACAATAAACAAGATAGAAGGGTAACATAATTACATAACATTAGGTAACAAAATAGTACTAGAAATAATAATAGTAATATATACATGCAAAGATACAAAATTATAAGAAAATATGAAGGGAGGGGGAATTAAAGTGCAGTCTGCAGTTTTAGCTTATTTTCCTTGGTGGTGTTAATGACCCTAATGGCCTGGGGTAGAAGCTTCTTCTCAGCCTCTCAGTCCTGACAATAAGACTCCGGAAGCACTTCCCTGAACACAACCACCAGAACAGTTTATGATATGGTGGTGAGTGTCTCTGATGATATTTAATGTCTTGAAGCTACATCTCTGGATGCAGATGTCCTGCAGGGTGGACAGTCCTGTCCTGGTGAGTCCCTCATTGCACCGTATCACCCTTTGCAGGGCTCTACGGTCCTCTGAGCTGCAGTTCACATGCCAGGCAGTGATGCTCCCGGACGGCACAGATACCACAGTAGCGCTATAGAAGGTTTTTTTGCAGAGCAGAGGAGATTTTGAATTTCAGATGATTTAGTCACTGCCTAGCTTTCTGCTCCAGGCTGGATGTGTGGGCTGTCCATGTCAGGCCCTCAGACATTTCTAGGTACCTGTAGCTACTGATCCTCTCCACTGGAGTCATTTAAATTTTGGGGGATGTGTACTTCCTCAGCTGCTCCTTAAGTCCATGACCACCTGCTTAGTTTTAGAGATGTTCAGGTCCAAGTTGCTAGCCTGTAACCACAGAGATACACTCTAGCTCCTCTACCTCGTACAGGTATGTTTCATCCCTGTTGGAGATCAGACCTACCACCACCGTGTCATGCACAAATTTTACAGTGGTGTTGGAACTTTGTGTGGGTGTATTCATGTGTACAGGGAGTAAAGCACCAGGCTCAGGACACAACCTTATGGGGCTCCGCTGTTGAGGATGAGGGTTTTATAGTTAATTATTACTGCTTCACAGAAACATTATATGGATGAAGATTGACACAGACAGATTGCCCATAAAATGAAGCAGCATTACTGTGTGGCAGCAAAGGAAGGAAATTCCAGCTGTATAAGACAGGTCTTATGAACACAGTAACTCTAAAAGTATTTTACAGATATTTTTGCAAACTCTGCAGACACATCGTAGGGATGAGAAACTGGAAGTGATCAAATTTTGAGACAGATCACCCTAAAATTGAAGCACCACTGCATAGCGATGCAAAAAAGGGTAATTTCAGACATTTGATCCTGTTAGCAAGACAACTAAAAAAGTAACTGACAGATCATTTTAAAGTTTTGAGACAAATTGCACCAAAATTGAAACAGCACTGCATAGTGATAACAAACAGAGGGCTAGCTCAGTCTCTTGTCAGCAGGATAACTAAAAAAATTCATTATCCAATCTTCTCCTAACTTTGTAGGCAAATTGTATGGCTCATGATCTGGACCTGTTCCAATTTTGAAACAAATCGTACCAAAATTTAAGCAACTGTGCTTAGTCACTCTATTTATTATTACTGTGTTTACTCAAATTGTTCTTTGATGCATCTTTTTACCACTTCACAAAACATTATATGGATGAAAATTTACACCTGAAAATTGTACACCTCAAAATCGACTCAAAACTGGAGGAAAGACAGGGGCAGCCGAGAGTAAAAATGGAGCCTGCAGCCATCATCTTGTGAAATAGCCACCTGCCATGTAAATGTATTATGTGAATATTTTCGTAAATTTCCCATGGACATTGTACAAGTCAATGATTTTCAAACTGTGGGGCATGAGATAATCTTCTATAATACAATTTACTATAATAACATTTATATTGATTTTTCATTGCTAGCCTTCCCGATTAGTAAATTTCATCTGGACTAGTCCAGTAGCTGGCCAGCAAAATGTATCATGGAAATTTGGCAAAATTAATTATGGGAGAATTTAATCGTGTCACTTTTTTGGAGAGATAGGGTGCGTGTGTAAGGTTGGCTTGTAATAATATTTTCTTTAGACTTCGATATATTCGTTCTGCGAAATTTTCTATGGGTGACCCCGAGTGCCATAATTTATCATGGGGGAATTTAATTGTATCACTTAGCCCTAGTCCAGTCCTGAACAGGCACAGATATGGTGAACCTAATTACATTAAGTCAAGTCACACAAAGTGCTCCAGAGTCACTGGATATCTGGCTTTACCATGCACTCAGACCACAAGATTTGCTCTCAGTTGTGTATGTATATGTATGTGTGTGAATATGGAAAAGGAGAGCATTAACCATATTTAACCATTCAGAACGTGAGTTCAGCCATCTGGCAAGATAAAGTCACTTGTTTCACCATTATTTCTTGAGATTTGTAGGCCAGGAATTGGTATAGCCTAATCTACATGAAAGAGCAAGCAGTTAAAAATACTCTGATTTCTAAATATTGTTCTTGTTGATGGTAGCTAATCCCATGTATATACTATAAATAAAAACTATTTTTGTGTGCAAAAGGAAGATGCCAGTGCAGTTATTAACATGTAATTAAGTAATTAACATGTAATTATGTCTTTTCGAAAATGTGCATTAGAGTTTGCACCTGTCCCATATATTGTGCAATTGCCCCCTTTTGAAAAATAAAATGATGTGTCCCGTTTTAAAAAATCTGGGACACAGTTTGTCTCGTACTTTCTGACAGTGCGATCGGAAGTTTGATCAAATAGTTCAAATAGTTTTTGAGTTACCATCTTAATGGTAATAAAGTGTCAAAACTGTCCATCTTTTTGCTATCACTATGCAGCACTGCCTTTTTTTAAATGTTCTCTCTCAAAATTCAATTCATTCTAGTTCATCACTCATACAATGCTTCAGCAAGGTTTGTAAAAAATCCACCAAACAGCTTTTGAGTTACCGTCATATGAAGCAAAATATCTGCGGTGGTGGAGGACCTGTCCCAAAACCACATGTATTCCCTTGAGTCCAGGGAATACAATTACTATAATTCTGGACAAAAAGAGTGCAGATGGTTCTCCCCTCCTTCAGTCCATGAATTCTATCATTCCTGCAATGTCTTTTGTTGTGACTGAATGTCCAAACACTGTTAATGTTTATCACACGCAGTTATTTTGGAGATCACTCCACCATAAAGCATAATTTGAAATAACTGCACCTGTCTTTCAGTGATAGTAAAACAGTTTCTTTTTGGTGAAACGTTGACAGCCTGACCAAAAGCTCTTGTGTTTGTTAGTGAGTCATTAGTGGTTAAGTATATCCACATGGATTTAGAGTAACTTAACATATTATCTGTTAAACAACCACCCAACAGAATGAAAACCAAGAAACTTATTTCAGTTTCAGATACAAAATGAACTTTGGATCAAAACGACAACTCTCTTGCATTCGTTATGCATAATACGTCCCAATGCTTCTTTATCACTAACAATTACTGTATTTGTCTAGCTATAAGACCATTTTGCATTATTTTTCAAGATGTTGCAGCTGTGGATTGCATATCTTCAATATGACATTTAACATCTGCATATATCATCTTTCATACCAATATTGATTTCATTAAACTAATGTAATGACTCACTGTTGTTATAAAATTTAAAAATGTTATGACAATGGCATTGATGTTACCCACAGCATTGCTGACACTGGAACACTCGTGCTTCTGATTTTAGGGGGGTTGGGTGCATTCTGTTTGAGATGGCAACAGGTCGGCCCATGTTCCCAGGATCAACAGTGAAAGAGGAGCTTCACCTCATCTTTCGACTCATGGGTAATACCATAAATAACAGCATGACCATAAAATAGTGTTGATAGCCAAAACAAAACCATTTGCCACATCACAGTATACTAGGATGGGTGGCACGGTGGCTCAGTGAGAGGCACTGTCCCCTTACACCTGCTTGGGGGTTTTTATCCCACTAGTCACATCTGTGTATGTGTGGTTTGCATGTTCTACCCTATATCATGCATGTTTCCTCCCACAGTCCAAAAGCATGCACTTAATTTAATGACATCTTTATAGCACTTTCTGCACTTTTTTACTTTGATCTCTATACCCATCTCACTGACATTTCATATATTTATACAATTAAAAGTTTCTAAAGCTTATATAAAATTTTCACATTTTTATGTGTCCTGATAGAAGATCAAATGTAGAGCTTTCTCTGGATTGTAACTTTGGTAGAGCAAATTTCAGTGGACCTTGAATTTTGTTACAAGCTATACCTGTGCACTTACTGATCTCCACTGACGTATAAACACCTGAAGGTTATGTCCTGATTGTGACAAAAAAAAACTTTACTTGTGTATATTGTCCCAGATCCTTCGGACTCCAGTGACCTCCATGAAGGTCATACTTTAGCTTTCAGACTTCATCTATTTTACATAAATAAAGCTACTTCCTCTCACCTCACCAGTGGTCAGCTGCTTGGTGTTCATTGACCATTGTACATGTCTAGCCAATTTAAGTTGGACCACAGAAGGAGTCAATCATCAAGGATATAGTCCATACAACCACAGTTCCAGCAGCTCTCCTAAACATTAGCAGAAGACTATGTTTTCACTTTATTTTACATGCACAGGCACTCCCAATGAGGAAAGCTGGCCCGGGATAACAGCCAATGAGGAGTTCAGGTCTTACATCTTCCCCCAGTACAGAGCTCAGCCACTCATCAACCATGTACCTAGGTAACTGCTAAAACCCCTTTGGGTTTACAAGTAATCTATAATCTTTGTCACAGGGTAAGTATACCATTTGAATGATAAACTTATTGCTGCATGCAGCATGTAAATGTCCTGCATATTTTCCTGTTCAAATTCTTAATTGGCAAATAAGTAATTACTTTTCCGTTTTGTTGACATAAAAGAGTGAAAAAGATACTAGAATTTTTTACTTTAAGATTTTACTTACAATGTGTTGATGCTTTTGAAAATGAAGTAATGCTGATTTCAGATTAGACACCGAGGGAATTGACCTTCTTTCAAGTCTACTTTTGGTAAGAAATATAAAATTATATCAAGCATACTGTGTTTCTTTCAGTGTAATAATAAAACAAATTGCAATGCATGTGAAATATTTGTCAATATTACCAATAACTAAAACCTTATTTTAATGCACTAGAAAGATGTTAACAAGAATCTTCAAATGGTTTTTATTTTCACTCTTTTCCTGGCTTATTGAAGCTAAAAAAATTACTGTAAAAAAATCCTACTCATTTAAATAAGCAGCATTTTGCATGACCACATATATACACTATAAACACAGCACTGAAACTGTTTGAGACGTATAGTAACTGCTTCTTGGATGCCTTAAATCCTGCAGTATGAAACCAGAGAGAGGATTTCGGCTGAGGCCTCACTAAAGCACCCACATTTCAAGAGCCTAGGAGAGCAGATCTACAGCATACCTGATAGTAAGATGACATTTCACCTGATGCTCTTTGGATTACATTTTATAGAATCATACTCTGACCTGGATCTATCTCTGAATTTAATTAACAAGATTAACATTATAAATGAAAACAGAAGAGTTGTTTTCATAAATTTGTACCAGTGAATTAAAAAAAATAGAAAAAAATGTTCAAATCTTAGAACAAATTTGTCTGCACTGCACCAAGCTGGATATGTTAATTAACAAGTATTGTCTGGCTCCTCACATTTAAAATTCTTTTATTTATTATATTAATTAATATATTATATTAATTATATTTTATAATATAATAGAATTATATTAGCTGATAGCAATAGATAAAAGGTGCACTAGTTTAGTGGTGGCATGTGCATGGTATGTAGATATAGTTTAATTAGTGCTGGTTTTCTTCACTGTTTCCCTCACCTTTCTCTCTCCAGCATCCTCTGTGTTTTCCCTCAGAGAAGTGCAGCTGCAGAAAGACCCTGGGCACAGGGCCTCAGCATTTCAGCAAGGAGGTAGGCCTCTGTTCACCACAGACATTCTTATGGCTTCACACTATACTGTAAATGCATATGTAACCCTCAGAAACAGCATAAGAATAAATTGTCATACAGAAACTTGTATTGGTGACTTTTTTTTTTCTCCTCCCCTTAGCTCGAGGCAGAAACCGGAGACAGAGCATATTCTAATCCTTATGAATAAAGATGTCCTAAAGAACATGGAGGCTCCATTTCAGCAGAACCACGCATGTAAAGAAATTAGCTCTTCAGCCAAGACTCCTGAGAAAAAATCCAGTCCATGGTTTTGGATCATGCAGCATGGAAGTCTTCTGTAATCCTTCAAATATGAGCTGGCAGTGAGAATTGCCTCTGCACTACTCCAGTGAGATGTCCAGTAGAATGCAACAAATATAGGAGGACCAATAAATAGTTTCTCATAGCACCTGACGAGCACAAAAATCATGCAGAAAAAATCAGCCAATCAGCGGCAATCAGTTACAACAATCTAGCTTCAAACTAACGAGAAAGCTTGACTTTGTAACTTGTTATAGGAAACTACGGTGTTAGGTCAAGTTAAATTTTCAAGAAAAATCAAACATTTGTTACGTTTTGTGCGTGAGTTTTTTGTGGTAAATGAAGAAAAGTTATGGAATATGTATTTTATTTAATGTTGTGCTTTTTATTTCCCTTCAGGTTTTGTTATTTTACATGTCATTATATATGGGGACATAAAATGAAGAAAATAAGTTTTCTCATAGGGTGGCATGGTGGTTAGCACTGTTGCCTCCCACCTCTGGGAGCAGGGTTCAAGTTTCCACCAGGGCTCCATGTGTGGAGTTTGCATGTTCTCTCTGTGTTGTTGTGGGGTTTCTTCTGGGTCTCCCCCCCCCCAGTCCAAAAACATGCCGAGGTTGCTTGGAATTATCAAATTGCCTGTAGGTGTGAATGGTACGCAAGTGTGTCCTATGATGGGCTGGTGCCCTATCTTGGGTTGTAGCCTCCAGGATAGCTTCTGGATCCCCTGTGACCCTGAACAGGACAAGTAGCTACAGAAAAGGGATAGAGGTTTTATCACAAAAGTAATTAAAATGGGATTGTAAAATACACATATCCCAACTAGGCAAATTCTAATCTGTGAAGACACAAGGACAACTTGTGATATATTTATTTAGATCTTTTCATATGTAGATTGGTAAACAAAAAGATTGTCACACAAATGAATGTAAAGTGAATATATTTTCTCCTCATACAAGGCTGATGACACCAGAACAGTATTATTGTTGATTAAATGATGACTTCCAGACCTGTGTGTTTTGCACTTGATAAGTATAATAGTTCAGGGGAAGAATATATATGCGCGCGTGTGTGTGCTTAGATAACAGCATTAAAATTTAATATAACCAAGGACACAATACACCATAGTATACCTCTTTATATTGTCATTGACAATATAAAAATCTGTCTTATTTGTTATGGTTAAATTCAATATACCATATAATGTTGCATAATGCATTAACTTGCACAACCAATAAGTATCTCTGCGGCACTTTCATACATGTGTTCATTGCAGATTAGCATAATTGTAAATACAAGCGAACCTTCACTAAAGAGCGTGGCACAACTCACCATTTAAATTATATCATTTAAAATATTATATTTTAGGAATACCTAAAGTAGGTTTGTTGTAAAAATATGTATCGTCTAAAAAAATTTCTATAACTATTTTAACACAACATGTTATCACTATTTGTTAGTCGTACGACAAACATTACAAGTAATTGCTGATTTAAACGATTTCAGGTGTTTGTTTATAAAATGTAGTTTATTTCGATCTTTTACATAAAATGTGGTATTTAATATGATGTATGATTAATTGTATTACAATGTGATGAAACGGAATGTAACGTGAGTACTGCCAAAGCTGATTAAAAGTCAAGAACATAATAAATTTATATATGATCCTAAACTTGTTTTCTTCCGTTTTATTCTTAGGCCTACACATTCACATATGAGTCAAGACTTAACCGAAACCTTGATAATATATTTACAAAAAAATGTTTTTCTTTGAAAAATATATTACTATTATTTTTCATGTGATACGTGGTATATCCTACAGGTACAACGCTATGATGTGCAACGAAAAACAATGCATACAACGGTGCCCGATTAACCATTGTATGCATTAACTTCGGGGAAGCACTGTTTCACTATGCCGAAACAGAAAGGGGAGGGTAAACTTAGATGCACCTGCTTTAAAGCCCTTACCCCTACCGTCCACCTGACACTCACCAGGGAGAGAAGAGGAAAGAGAGTAGAAGCAAAGACGTGACGAAAAAAAAGTTGTTTGACAAGTACCAGGAACACTGACTGGAAGAGAAGGCACCGACTCCAATATCTACGTACAGCGTCCCCTGCAACCCGATTTTGGTGATGAGAAGGGATCGCTCATCTGTTCACTCCTGACAGAGCTAAAATGATTGTAGACGAGCGGATTCTCAGTCTCTTTAAAAGGAACTGGCAGCACACCCTGACATACTGGAGCGTTTTCTTCAGTTTCGGACTCTGCATCGCCTTCCTAGGTCCCACGATCCTGGACCTTCGGTGTCAAACACAGTCCACGCTGCAGGAGATCACCTGGGTGTTCTTCTCCCAGCAGTTCTGCCTGCTTGTTGGTAGCTCGATCGGTGGGGTCTTCAAGAAAACGTGAGTGTTTATCTGAGTAATGCAAACGCTTAATGTTCCATCCGAGGTTAATTGACGGAGGTTAGTTCGTCGGTTTTCATGATGCACTTTCTTGCCTGTTGAAATGACTTTTTACAATATATGCATATATCTTTCAGTCACTTACTCCGGTCAGGGTCGTGGTGTTTCACTCTGCGCTTAGCGAAAATGTTAAATTACTAGTGACTAGTTAAAATAGGTTGTTTACTTCAACAGCAACAGAAGGGGTAATTATCGTATATATTTCAGCGCGTATATGGTGCGGTCTGTTAAGTCTTTACGTTTTACTATAATGTTATTATAAATGACAGGTGTGTCTGAACTGGAATTTGAGTAAGTTTAAGTAAAATAGATGTGGTCGTCGGGTTTGTGTCACGGTATTTTAGCCCCGATGCCAATCTTCCTTCAAAAAAAAAAAAAAACAAGTCCCAGGCAAACCTGACTTAGCCCTGATCTTTTCAACGGCTAGACACCCACCAGGGTTTGTACTAAGTTTCATTAAATATGATGTCTCACAAGCCGTTTAAATGGCAGATTTTTATCTGGAAGTGTTGGCGGCGTTGGTTATAACATTGTTTCAGTTCTTAAGAACGCGGATTTCATTTTCTACCCATCGGCAAGTATATTCACAAATGAACTTGACTGACTTAATCTCTTCTGTGTGACTGTGCAGCTGGCACTGTGCCAGTTTAGGGATGAACTGTTTGAAGAGGCCTTCTGTTAATATCATACAGTACAACAACAAAATCATAGACTTAACAAAAGTTCCTTTTTTTTTCTTTGTGGTAAGGCGGCAATGCACAGTATGTCCCCAGTGAAACGCATTATTACTTCATGGCAAATAAGTTGCGTTTTCGCTCTTAGTCTGCTCTGAATAAACATTGCCAGAAGGTAGCCAGGGATACTTTTATGTTTCTCATGACGTGACCTTATTTGCATTTGAGAGAACTTAGATACCTGTTGCCATTAATAAAAAGTTGCCATTAATAAAGTAGTCTTCTTAACTGAGGCGGCATGTTTGTTCTGAACCATACTGTATTAGCTGTATTATGTAATGGATATTGGTGTAATGTATAGTGTATGCTTAAAGAAGAACGTGCTGTTTTTATTTTATTGTATAATTATTGATGCAGTCTGTTGGGGTGTGTGTGTGGTATTCGCCAGAGAAAATGGAGGTAAAAATGACTTATAACCACAATGCATGTTCCTATGACCCCTAAAGATGAAACTGATTTAGGTTAATTTGAATATTGTGTGGTTAAATGTTTTACAAGTTATGTTGCGAATTTTAACACATTATATTATACCCTGTGCTTATGTATTCAAAGTTACCAAGTGTCCTTTCCATCAGGTAAAGAAAGTATTTGAATTAATATTTCAAATTAACTCGGAGCTGCTATAATTGTTTAGGTTATTTCAGTAATATAGATTGTTCCCAGAACGACGATTTGTCAGTAAACCAGTTGTCCTTCCAGTTTTCCCTTCCCTTTCTGTGCTTTTGCTTATTAAATTGTAAGTGAAACCGAATATCATACATTGTGTATTGTACCTTTTCAGATTAATCTTTATCACATTAGAAATGTAATCCAGTATTATTGTTACAGATCTTTCTTTTATATCTTTGATTTTGAGTAGTAACTGCTTTCACATATGGACTATGTGAATAAATTGATGGAACTTTCTCTGAGGCAAACTGGAAGGGTGCTTTGCTGTACTTTTATATCACAGTGTCTAACTGTGGTCCTTTACAGCCAAAGAATGTGTTAGCTAGCAAATAATTGGTGTTTAACCTCAGGCCATTATGAGTCCAGGACTAGATAACTCAGTAGACCAAGTATTATCAGAAAGTAGGTCAAGGTGACCTAAAAGTTTTCATTCTGAAAAATAAACTGCTGAGAAAAAATTCATGTTTGACTGTTAAGGAAAATATTGCTGTTATCTATAAGATAAAGAGCTTTGTAGAGGGCTCATTGTTGCAAGTTATTCTTTTCCTAGTTGCTAACCACCAATATCCTGTAATACAACACAAACTATATGCCAAGAATAAGTGTCTGCAGTTGGTCTGCTTGTTTTTATTTATTATATATATAAATTTGTTTTCCATGTTGTTTTTTCTCTCTGCTCCTTAGGCTTTTATGTGCGTTGTCTGCCCTACTCCTGTCCTCGTTGTCAATCTCCCTGGTTTTTGCCATCATCCCCCTTTGTCACAATGTGCTGCTGCTTGCAGTCGCTATGGCCATCGCTGGTATGGCCATGGGGGTCATCGATACTATTGCCAACATCCAGCTGGTCAAGATTTACCAGAAAGATTCTGCCGTCTTCTTGCAGGTGAGGGAGTACTTTCCAATCCTCACGTCCATAGCTCCTTATGTTTCTGCCAAGACTTAGCTTAGCTTTTCATGCTCAGATAATTATGCCCTGGACTGTTTGCCAAATTATCATAATATCCTTTGTAAATCAGTAATATGGTGGAATGCATACATATACTTGCACTATACTACTATTACTACTATGAGAAAAGTGAAAATGAGAGAGAGGGAGATGTGCAACTATTCCAAATATTTTCTTATGAGTATGTTTAAGATCCGATGTTGTTGTAAGCTAATTTGAAATTTTGATGTGATAAGCTGCAGGGTTGCTGTGGTGACCCATGATATGGCACGGAGTTTCAAATTAACCATTTTCAATGATCACACATTTTTTCATGGCCCTCCACGGAGCATGGCCCTCCACGTGTCCATACTGTGACACAGTGCCTCTAAATCCTGCAGCGAACAGGACAGAAGTGACTGTAAACTACTGAATATGACAATGAGTCTGAGTCTGGAACCATCATTACACACTTGGATAGTTTTTGTAACTGCAACACTGAAGAAACGTACATCTAGGTTAAAAAACATGACAAAAAAAATCATCCTGTTATGTGACTGCTTGTTTTAGAATGGGGAAAATGAAGGTTGTCTGTTTCACCACTTTCGCTTGGGAACCTTTCTTTTAAATAGGCCATTAAGTTGAGTATGAAAAAACTCTATAAAAATGAAGTGGAATACCTTTCAAAACATGCAAAGGAATGCTAAATACAATGTGAAACTAAGTTACTTCTTTTCCTCTTTTCAAATTTTTCAAAGTTTGTAGTCTAATGAATCTCACCCTTTTTCCACACCCCTCCCTCCGAATTATACACAGGCTCTTCACTTTTTCATTGGCTTTGGTGCTCTGGTGAGCCCACTGATTGCTGACCCCTTCCTGTCTGAGACAAACTGTGTGGTGAGCAATGGCACTGGCA
Source organism: Mormyrus iriodes (assembly GCA_011763525.2). Classification (NCBI taxonomy): domain Eukaryota; kingdom Metazoa; phylum Chordata; class Actinopteri; order Osteoglossiformes; family Mormyridae; genus Mormyrus; species Mormyrus iriodes. Next base: position 13,506,953 of record JAAGVU020000123.1, on the reverse strand, counting down.
ACACTACTGCTATGATGGCGCACCTTAGGAACACGCTAGCAGGAGGCCCCATGCCCAACATTTCCCAGTACCAGCTGCCTGTGGAGGGCAAGGTGATCACGCAGGTCTCTTTTGCGTTCTGGATCATGGCCCTCATAAACGTAAGCAGCACTATGACTATTTTTGTTCCTTTTGTATTCATTAATGCTTAATGAACACACATGTTGTCTTCCTGTGCCCAGCCATTAAATATTTTTCAATACAGTGTTTCATTATATCTTACTGGTTATGCTAAAAGTGGCATAGCTGTGTCCATTTTTGTTATTCTTTAGTATGCTTGTAGCCACCTCTGTTTGCAACAAAGCTGTTTCATATTGAATGGGTACAGTAGCAAGCTTGATGCATGCAAAATGATTTATAGGAAAAGGGTGACTTATTTACATGTACCTATTTTGAATTTTTGTAATAAGTTTAATTAGGAAGTTTTCATCCCACGGTTAATGGTTGTTGCAAGAATTGTTGCAAGAATTACTGGGTGAACTTTGTATAGGAATGGAAAGGAACATTTTGCATCCTTGTCACTAAACCTTAATCTCTAATGAACTTTTACTAGTAGTCAAATAAATAATATACACAAGCCATTCTTCTGATTATTGCAATTTCTCTGATTAGCCTATTAAAAATGTAATAAAGTAATACAGAGTAATCATTTACTTTTCATGAGCAGTTTATTTTTCCTGTCACACAGTAGCCTCCTAGCATGCAGTTCTGGGTGACAATACGTTATAGGTGAAAAATACAGCCCCTTTGCCAGTCTCCCAAGTGCCTGTAAGTGTAAGGTTAAGCAGACATTTCTAGTATACAGAGGAATAATTTCACTGCAGAACTGCATTAGTCTGACTGGAATAAGAATCCAATATCCGTGCAATATTCTACATAACTTTGAGTCGCAAAAAAATTAGTTAAACCATGTACAGTAGTGGATTGTCAGTTGTCAAATGACAACTTGCTAGTGTTATAGCTGCTACTATTGTCCTGCAAGTATAGCTGGGAAGAGCCTTACATTCTCAAATGTTTAATACAACCATTTATTTTTAATAGGGCGAGTTAGGTCCTCCAGGTAAGTTAAATGTAAATTCAGTTCCCATCCAAAATGATAGTCATCCATTAATGTTTATGCATTGCCTTTTCAGAAAGTATGTATGCATTGTATATTGTGACTTTTAGTTACATTTATTAAAAGTAAGAGCTTATTTAAATATTCTTTTATGCATAATGTTATTAAGCAGCTATGACACCTGTGAATCAAATTTTTGGCTAAGCAAAGAACTTTCTGGTGATTCTTGCCATTCATAATGTGGCTTTCGTAATGGTGAAGTTCATCTGACGGTTTCTGCCCTTTACCAGCTACCCGTGCCAATAGCAGTATTCATGTTAATGTTCCGGGAGAAGCTGATTCCCTGCTGTGCTAGCGGTAGCCCACGATTACTGGATCGGGATGAGCTTGCGATCGAAACTCGTCATGAAATGAATACCAAAGACCCAGATGCTGGAGGTATGTAAGAAACATCCTCTGGCAGCACTTGACTCAGTAGGCTTTTGCAGAATGTTACAAAGTATTGTGCAATGGAAAGAAGAACCAGTGAAAATTCACAAGGGAATTTATTTTCTGAAAGAATCTGGTTGTGCAGGTCATAGTGACCCATTCTGCTGCTGTCAGAATAATAGTCTGCGTGGCCTGCCCCCATCCTTCTTTGGAATCCACATCCTGGGTGGGATGGTCCTTTTTATGACTGACGGCATTGTGGTGAGTATCTGATCGGTATCGCGGCAGCAGGAAGTGTTCTATAGCTGACTGCACTCTGCCTCCTCTTACCATTTCAGTAAATAGACTGCTAAGTGAATCGTGTCTTATTTGCTTTCTTTATAAGGATGTGTTTAACATTACGTTTCATAAAGCACCTAGTGACTGCAAAACAAACAGTGTCATTTGCTCTTCCATTGTAGCAGTGGTTAAAGAACCTTTTCAGCACAGTAATAGGGTTTAAATTATGTATGACTGCAAGGTTATTAACTGATAAATATCCAGTATACCCTAGAATGCTGCTGTACAGTATATTATCAATAATGATGAAATGACCATATTCTTTACTTTCTGTTTTCTGCAGGGTGCTTATGCAGGGTTTGTTTATACCTATGCAGTGGCGCCCCCAATGTCTCTGGCACACAGGACAGCCGGCTATTTGGCCAGCGTCTTCTGGGCAGCCATCACTGTGGGCCGGCTTGTATGCATCCCCCTCTCCTACCGGTTCCAGCCTGTTCGACTTCTCTTAATTAACCTGGTAATGTTTCATCTTATTTTCAGATGCTGTTTTATTTCTTTTCTTTGTCAAATGCTTGAACTAATGATGTTATATGCCACATAGTTTCATAGAATTTTTTGCAACTATTTTGATATTGTGTATGTAGACTAGGGATGGGCCGATCCACATGTTTTCAGTTCCAATCCGATTCTGATACACAACTGCCGATACTGATAGATTCTGATGCAACAGCTATTTTTACTTTAATATTATCATTAGAGGTACACCGATCCCACTATTTCAGTGCCAATATGATCCCAGTACTTGAACAGAGGGTATTGGCCGATATGAGTACCAATCTGATACGAGAACTTTTTTTTTTTAACTAATAAATACAAATAAAAAAGTCATTATATGGCAAAAAAAACTTTAATTAGGCTACTAGAAACATGCATAATGTACTGTTCCACCGTATTTGTACATCTTGTTTGAAGCTTTTTTTGAGGCATTTGCAGTTCAATTTGAATTTCTTCCAAAATAGTATACACAAATGTCGAATGCTTAAAATGCCCCACAATGTTTCTCCCTCTGGCAGCAGCATCACTTAAACTTTGTTGAGATAGCAGCCCCTTGTGTATCACAAGCTGTAATGAGTATGCAAAACGGTCCAATCTAGCGACTCCCAAATCATGTATTGCTTTTTTTAATATTACCTGTGTTGTCTCTTACAATTGCATGCACTTTGCTTAGTGGAATTTTCCACTGCTTCCACCTCTCAAAACTTCCAACTCCAACTTACTCAACAAAATGTTTTTAAAAAGAGTGCTACTAGTTATTGTTTCAAGCATAAAATACTTCTAGATCGTCCTCTTATCTGATGTTCTTGCGCTCCTCCTCCTGCAAAGGGCATGCGCATGACTTCACAGAAGGCAGAAGTCACTGCACTCTCACCCACTGAGTAGCAAGAAAAGCTGAGTAGTAGCGTTAGTGTTCAGTTTGAATGCCACAAAAAACACAAAGTGGGAAAGAGCTGACGTGTAATTGACTTTGTACAAATCAATTTAACAAGAAGTATGGGCATCTTTCACATTAAGGTCCCTTAAACGGGCATATTGATTCACTAGGGTAGTGTTGTTGCCTCAGATAAAGTTCAAATCCTACCTCCACAGTGTGTGCATGTGTGTTTGTGCTCCTGTCATGCTGGATTTTTCAAAATACTCCCAGTTTGTCTCCATAGACCAAATATATGTAGTTAGACTAACACGCTCTCTAAACTGACTATAGTGTGTGTGTGTGTGTGTGTGTGCGTGCGCAACTGGCACCCCTTCCAGGGTGTACCCCAGGGCTTGTGCCCTGTGCTGCATAAAATAGGATCCAGCACCCCAAAAATGAAAAGGCATTAAATCTATAAACTTCTTGTTTTCCCCAACTTTGTCATTCACGTTACTATACTCAGTTTATATTTATGTTTGCTAAACACTTGTAAAAAGTGATATAATTTCAAATCCCAAAGGAAAAGCAATATCCGTTTCTGAAAAGCCAAGAAAATTCAAAATTTATAAATTCAAGACTCAATGTTGCATATTTCTGTTTGTAAAATTGCATTAACAATAACTTTAAAAAATTTTAAGTTGTTTTGCTCAAGAGAAAACACGGAGTTGATGTCCTTGTCTTCTCTGTTTACCAGGCTGGTGTGATCATCACTGTGTTGCTCCTCCTAATTTTCTACACCAACAGTGTCTTCTTATTTGTGGGAACATGCCTGCTAGGTCTGTTCCTCAGTAGCATCTTCCCCTGCATGCTGGCCTTCACAGAGGACATCCTTGACTATCAAGGTATATCTTGACTACTGCTTCTCTCTTTATCACCTTTGTGTTCCTCAAGGTGATGATACACATGGCAACTTTTTGAGCAATGTTGCCAGGCAATTGCCAACCAGGTGAGACAAAAGGTATGCCATCTGGATCTGGATGATCGTGAAAAGTTGCTCACTGCCAATCAAAGTTTTTCCAAATCAAAATTTGTTGCCTACTAGCTATCAATGGGAAAGGGCCTGTGCATCATTGATTGGCAACACTGATCAAAAAGTTGCCCTGTTTGTCACCCAAAGTGTAGGAGACATTGTGTTGGTCTTTGTAAGGAAGCACTGGTTTTCCTTTGAGATTTCTCTCTTCTCACAGGTTGTGCAACAACAGTCTTGGTAACCAGTGCTGGTTTAGGGGAGATGGTCCTTCAGGTGCTTGTGGGTTCGGTAAGGGATGTAGTTTTTTCCATACTCTTTTGTGTACTCTTACAAGATTATTATTTAGGTCCGATATTTATTCATTATTTACCCTTGTATTCCACTTGTGTGCTCCGCTGGTCCCATCATTGTCCATTGTAAGCATTTTGTCATTGTTTACTTTTACTGATATTGTGTATCAGTGTTTTGGTTTTTCCCTTCTCTGCACTTGTCTGCACTTTATATACTGCAGCACCATGTTGTTTTCTGTCACCATGCGCAGTGTACTGAATATGGTCAATGTGACAATAAAGCCCCACTTGACTTGATCCTATTATTTAAAATTATGCTTTTAAGAGTAATGTATGTGACAGTGTGCACCTCACATGTAGTTTTCATATCTCACCCCTTTTTCCACTACTGCCCCTTTCCTTGTAGATCATTCACAGTGAAGGCAGTTACAGTTTCCTGCTCTGTGGCATGATCATCGGCTGCATTGGCTTCTTGCTGTTCTTTGGTCTACTCTTCTTTCATCGCATGCACAAGAAACACCTGGCAGGTATGCTACCCTACACATGCACACACTGGCCTGTGACATCAACCATTCTGGATCTGTTTTAAAACCTTCCACTTAATTTTTTACCCACTGTTCCTTTTTTGCTAATATATTCATTTCACTTTGCACAGTATGGCTTGAAGAGATCTAGGCCTCAGAAAGGCAATTAGGTGTGATAGAACTTCACATCTCAAATGCAGAAAAGTTACTGCTTTCTGAAAATATGGTAGCAGGTGCACTGATAGAAAAAACATTTCACATCAATGAGTGTGATACACATAGATGGCATTCTGATGACATATGAGGCCTCAACATTCTCCACAACTTTTCATAAAATGTTACTAAAATATCACACGATTAAAATACTAACATACATTACTAAAATAACACACATTAACTGTTAAAGGTACCTTTTTTATGTTGAAGATCTATAAGTTATGTAAAGACTAAAGCAGCATTACTGTATGTACTTGCATTGAATTATATGGGATTACTGAAATATTTTGCAGGAAACTCCAAAAAGGCACCTATGACTGGGGAGCCAGGGCTGGACTGTGTGCAGCAGTGATATTCAAAGACGTAGAGTATAGTGAAAAAAGGAGACAGATTAATGGACTGTGTCCAGGTATTTATGGGATGTCTACTGGGACAAATTAGAAGAATGAAAATAAACAGTATGAAAATGTAGGCGAATTCGACTTGGGCATCACTATCACTGCCCTGGTCCTGTTTCAGATGTACAATGAGGCTATATATATATATAGCCAACATTTTTGTTAAATGCTCTTTACTTCTATTTTCTCTAGTCATCAGATAATTTATTTCTTAAAATTTAAAATGAACTGTTCTCTTCAAAGATTAAAATATTTATGCCCAAAACAGAATCCTTTTATATGCAATAAATATCATATGTTCTTCACAACGTGCACTTCCTCAAGACCATATTCTTCCTTGAACGATGAATTGTAGATTTATTTTTTGTTTTCCATCATGATCTGAATGAAGGAAAAAAAATATTCCAGTGTTAAGTAAACAAAATGACACAATTTGATCAATCTTGCAGTATCATGTACTGTTTTTATTTCTTGTGTGTCTGAATACCTGGAGTTCTGTCACACTCCCTACTCTCATACACTTATTTAACTAATGAAATCATTAACTTTCTTAATCACAACATTGACCAACCTTGCACTTAAGGATTTTGTCTGGTTCTGCATTTTACAGGAGAATAGAATTCCTGTGTGTCTCCTTTCTCATAATTACCTTCTGCTGGCTCATTGAGAGTAAGCGGAGCATTTCTTATGTTTCTCTTTCCATCAAATAGGGGAAATTTTAAATGGTGAACTACCAGTTTAGAATTTATAATTTGTATAGATTTTCTACCAATCATCTTTTTTTAATTTTTAAAAATTTTATAGTTTACCCTTTGGTGATATCAGGTTGCTCAGAAGAAAAATTTATTACCTGTGAGCACCTATGGTGTTTATCGCTATCCACCCAGAAGGCCAAAGGTCATATTATACTGACGTTTGTCACTACCCAACAAAACCATAAACCACTTCCACCTGCCTCCATAATGGTATGTTCTCACCGCGAGCGGCGAGAGCGTCAGCGATCGCTCTGGCCACCCTGTTCGCGACGCTAGCGAACGCTTTGGACGCGCTCTGATGTAGGCGGAGACAAAGATGTTCGGAATGCTAGAGCACACAAACTTTTTAAAGGGGCCGCAAAGCAAACAAACGAGTGGTTCATATTTGTGCCTACTGCCGATAGGGTATAATTTGTCAAATTGGTATTTAGCTATGTGCTAAAATGGACTAGTGAAATGCCTCCTGTTTGACAGCATCATCAATATCACATGAATAGTACTAAAAATATATCGTGGCTGTTTTACTAGAACATGTAATTGTTATGACAAACCGTAATGTTATAAATAACGTCACCGACAATTCGCATTATTTTGCCTGCTATATGGCGCCTAAATTTTGACTCGATTTCCTTCCTTTTTCACAAAATTATATTATGCAATTCACCAACTCACCGGGAACACCAATAATTTCCAATACCTTGGTCCATGCGTCATCTTTTTTATGTCCCTATAGGCAAAGAGAAACAGATCATAAATAACTGGGAATCCTGATACAGCAATAATCAGTCTCTCTTCCATTGCGCTTGGGACTTATTTGGTTGAAACAAAAGTTTACCCGCTTGTGTTCCGTAGAACTGTCTTTAGCGGAGCATCTCTACATTTCGATTGGTTGCCGCCAAACCGCGTCATAGCTCATTACCATAAAGTTGATTGGACTTTGTCACTACCAAAAATGTTACACCTACCGAAAATGTAACTTCCATTACTTTGCATGCGCACGCTTGCATACCACACGTTACTTTTTATGACTTCGGCAAAGAGGCGTGCTATTTTTATGGCATCGCGTCACATTAACAGCCTCATTAACAACAGCCACTAAAACGCGCATACAGATGCGAATATTACAATCGGCAAAGCAAAATGGATTAAGTAGTTTAGCAAGTCATCGCAAAATTACAAAACACAAACATTCAGGAA
>JAAGVU020000123.1:13476891-13487964 GCA_011763525.2 Mormyrus iriodes | reverse complement strand
CCCGGGCAACTTAGCTCCTGGGATCATTGGAACACGCAAACCCCTCCACCACGATAAGGTGTCGGCTCCAGGAGAGAGATTGAAAAACAGTAGTTTGTAATTGTTGTTAATTGTATATTGAGTAGCTAGCACTTTGAATCTGTAATGATATTGTTCACATACATGTCAAAGTTTTGAGATATTTACAAAGGAATTTATTCAGTCTTACTGATCAACATTGTTCAAATATTTCTATACAAGCATACATGATAAGGACACTGCACATTTAAGACACAGAACATTTTCACCCGAGGTGTTCCATAAAATTCCTAGCTGTACAGATAAAATCCCCACTTCCATATTCAGAGCACCATTATGACTCACCTTGTCATAGTAGTAGCGCAGAGCACGGCTAAGTTTATCATAGTTCATGCTGGGTTTGTTCTTTCGGGCACCCCATAGCTTTGCTACCTCCTCAGCCTGCAGCAGCTTGAACTCACCATCCTCACTGGTCCAACAGATCAGCTGACTGTTGCTGGGATCCAAGAGGAGCTGCAGCAGAAATTGCCACAGTGTCACTGAGCTATCCATGCGCACTGTGGAAAAGTAAAGAGTACAGTAGGTTACTGGCAGTGAAAACATGACCAATATTTCTGCTGATGGTTTGGAAACTGTTGCCACTAGGGGTGTAAAGATGAATCAGTGCATTCAGATTGATTATAAAGGTGGCGATTTAACATCATTCTATAATGTAAGAATATTATATGCAATATGTTTCATTACTGGATGCAAAATTCTCCTTGGACATCCTTCTTTCAGGTGCGTGCTCATGTGCTGCAGGTAGACGTACAAAGTAGCTGCACCAGCACATGGATTTGTGAATGGTAGGATGGCAGAGGGATGCTCAGTAATATTCATAAAGGAAGCACTTTTAAGGAACTACAGTTTGTTCAGAGCGATTGCTGGGTTTGAGGGAAATGGTTATTTATGGTAAAATAAGCTTACTGGCTAACAATACAATTGTGTGTTTTTGGTTTGTGTTTATTGATTATTGCAATTATTTCTATAGGAAGTATTTTTTTAGGGGTCCAAGCAGCGCTATCTTTGGGATCCCTATTATTTTTTTGGGTTTGTTTTTGGATGGACATTGGTGTGAGCAAAGAGGTAGCGTGACAGCTACCAGAAGGCTGTATTAGGTCACTGGCCAGCATGGAGTAAGGCTGAAGATGCTGATGCAGATGTGGGGGCCCAAGCATTGTGGCCTAGAAACCCTTTTTATACATATATTTTCTTCAGTCCGCATTTGGTAGAAGTTGTGTTTGCCTTGATTTAATGTGATTTGAGAGTTTTGTTCCTGTAGTTTCCTGGCAGCTGACCTCACCTGGTCCCTTAATACCTTCAGCTTAACCAAGATGACGCAGCAGCGTCTTCACTTACTATTCTGGCTAATGAGGGCAAATCTACCTCCCCGCATCCTGATCACGCTCTACGGTGACACCATTAAGAGTGTCCTGACCAGCTGCATCACTGCCTGGATTGGGAACTGCAACGTTTCTGACCGCAAGACCCTATAATGGATAGCCAATGTTCCCGTGAAGATCACTGGCACCTCTCTGCCTTCCATTGATGACGTTTATCACACAGTGCACCCATCAGGCCTCCAGCACTATGGAGGACGCTTTCCACCATTACCACAATCTTTGCGTCCCCCTTCCATCTGGCAGAAGGTACCGGAGCACCCGAGCCAGTTCTGCCAGACTATATAACAGCTTCTTCCCTATGGCCACCTGGACTCTGAACTTTTTGCTGCCCCCTCCCCACAGATCTGAACTTCACTCTAACTCTTATAACAAACAGCACTTTGTCATTTTATCTCCATTTACACCATTATTGCACTGTTTCCTGTATTTATTTTTGCCAAGTTAAGTACATACATTCTACAATTTTACCACATTTGTCATACTGTATCACCCCTTGGTCCCAGGCGGGAAACACCATTCTCAAGCCAATGTACAGTTTATATAAATACCCTCTGAAAGTCTTGGACAAAAAGCCAGTTACAGTAGATATCATCATTGCCATTTCTAAGTATAACCTTTTGACTTTTGATCATTTTGACAATTTTGCAAATATCTGTTTAAAAGTACAAACATTTTCATGATCCAACTCTCAGAATTTATTTTACTGTGCGCAGAAAACAACAGGCAAACAAGAGTCTCCACCAAAGATAACTGTGTAATGCAACACAGGCTCTGAATTTGGTTGAACGGCTTTTTCCATTAAAGCTACAAATATCTGGAACTCTATAATTCTAACTTTGCTGTACATTATTTTGTAAAAGTTGTCCTATTTAAAGTATATGGAGGAAATGAGGGAAAAAAAAAACTAAAAATACTGAGACCTACTCTAATGTGGATGCTCACACAAGGTCTGAGACTCCCAGTAGTAACTGGGAACATACAGCCACTCTATAGGTGCATTTCCACTGCATGAGGTACTGAACTTTTGGTACTTAAAAACAGTACCAAAGTGAATGGTACTTCTTGTGTTCTTTTCCCATTAGTGTGCAAAACTGGTACTATCATCAGAGCGCGCAGCAGGGTGTTTTGTACTGAATTCAAAAATGAGTAATATAATATAGGGCTTACATGTGTGGAATTATGTATAATGTGTGCGCTATCTTACAATATGTTTCTGTATTTACCATATTTTCTGCATTTAAACTTGAACCCACTTTCTGGAGTATTTTAGTATAGATCCGCATTTAATTTGAAATTTCTGAGTAGGAACTCGGAAATCCAGACTTCTGAATTCAAATGGAACACAGGATTATGAAGTCGGTAATTCTGAGGATTGAATTATCACCAGACACCAGATGATGTGTGATATTACAAATAATGAATAATATATAGAATATGCCTTTTTTCTTCAGGTAATTCATGAATATATATGCAGAACAATGGTATCTCCCTGTATTTTGGCCAATCAGATGGTGGTGACACAACCAGTTCACTTTCCTCGTGCTTTTGGTCTTGCTAGCAAGCAGGGCCGTCAGCGTGGCTAAGGCTCAGGTACAGCTCGGATAATTTACAATGGAAAACCGTTAGTTTGAGGTATGGCTTAGTTCTTGGTGGCAGTGGAGAAGCATCAAAAGGGCCCATGTCCATATCATTGTCCTCATGGGCCCCACAAGTAGCCCGCCACAGTCCCGTTAGCAGCCCACTAGACCCTATGTGGAGCCTGTGCACAAGTCCCTGCGGGCCCTGTTTGGGTTGCCCTGATGGGGCCTAAATACCAGTCCATAACAAACCTATACAGGGTCCATAAGGCTGGGGTTGTTGTTCTGACAGCATTTTCTCAAGTTATTAAAATGGAATGACACTTATGTATTTTTTATATACTTCCACCCATTATCGGTAAGTATTTTCCAGTAAAGGTTATGTTCATCAAGAGCCAAATGCTGAAAACCATCCCCCAGACTACATTCTGTATGGAAGACCAGTAACAGTTTGTACATTTGTACATTTTTTAAAACCCCAACCACCACCACCCCTCTTCAGAGGACAATTTTATTTTTTATTTGCTGAAGAACTGATCAATACATTAAGTGAAGCCTATCCAAATCAGCCCAGCCCCGCCCACATTTTAAGGGATATCATATGAAATGACTCGTGTGAAACCAAATGAGAAAATCAAAAAAACACCTGCAAAAAGATAAGTGACAGGGTTTAAATTAACATGAATATTCAAGGTGATAATGTTATGCCATCATTAAAGTCTGATAAACTTCTTTGTTGATGACGTAAGGTGCGAGTATTATGTGAAATTAAATATTAAATTACTTCCTTGCATAATAAGAAAAATATTACAAAAGGGCCAATGTCTGCTTATAGGTCAAAACAGACAAAACTGATATATGCCGTTTTATGCATTTTTACACAAACTTAAAATTCTTCAGGAAGTGACCAAAATTTTCGATTAATAATAATGCACTTTAAAGATGCATGTCCAAATACTGTATATACGTGCAAATAAAACATCAGCAAAGCACCACTGAAAATGTCGCTTGAGTAAGAATATCAGAACTTTAAAAGCAAGTATAATAATTCAGTATTTTACAAATGTACTAAATATCTGAGAACAGTATTAATCAAGTTTACACACACAATTTTTTCTGCTCTGGTGCACCATACAACGCAGGCCTCTGGTACTACCGACAGTCCAGTGCCCTACTGACTTTTCATATTAATTAGCAAACTAGTATCTAAACCGAGTACCGCCTGGTGTGCTCTATTGTATCCTTAATCCTGTATTACAATGGGCCATGGTTATATTTGGAAAATACCAGAACAATGATCTTCTTCAGCTAAATTACAGCCGTTGAATCATACTGCACTGCCGCTTGTCAATCGGCTTGAGTTATAACAACAAAAACAAATAGTGCACTCTGTTTTAAGTATACTCACCAAGCTAGCCAAGATCTTTGTTGAATATGAACTCTTGAGTGTCGTATTTTAATTGAATTATCATGGTAAAGATCAAAAGAGCCAGACAAACATGGCAAATCTGCTAACTCTGTAAGGCAACTAGGACACACGTAGATAGGAGAAAAACATAAAACGTAACGCAACTGTATTTCATTTGTTTTAATCTTCTAATCTTCGTTGTCCTTGATTTTATAAAGTAATGATCCGAACACAATCGACTAAAACGCAATCCAGGCAACTAAATATTCAGTCGAATATTTCTGCATTCTGGTTTTAATGGTAATTGATAATATTAATATCAATAACTGCTGGCGAAAAAAAGCCAACCTTGCTTGCGGAGCAGTACAGAGTTTCACCCCTTAAAAATAAACACTTAACTGCTATTATTAACGTGGATCTCCACACATGCATGCGTGGGAGGCGTTCGTTTCCTGAAAAATACAACGTTAGGCTTGAGTTACTGGCTAAGAGAAACATTATTCGAAATGCATAAAGAAATGTTTTGTGGCCATCTCGCTTCCCTATCATGACTTGTAGTAGTTATCAGTTTAATGTTGTTTTTCATACACCAATAGCTGTCTTTTGAATGTACTGTCATTTCCGAGAGCTTCCATTTCCGCCTGTGCGTATTGCACCTCAGAAGTGTCGACGTGGTCCTAAACACCGACGCCGCGGTAATTTGACTTTGATTAAAGCGAATTCATATTGATTTGTAATTTCTTTTTAATTTTTAATACTTTTAAGTGTATGAAAATCTTTCATACTTAAAACGATTTTCTAGAAACATAGAGTGCTATATCTTTTTAAAACTATTACATAGGCCGTTTAAGATTAGTTGCAGTAATTATAGAATAATAATAGATAACACGTAAAGTGCCAGTTCTCCACCCTTTTTGAGAAGATGTGCTTTTGAGATTTGAAAAGCAACACACTTCTTGCCCCCCTGACTGTTATCATATAAGCCTGCATCACGAAGCAGGATTTCGTGCTGAGTTGGTTAACTTGGATTTAAGGTATTCTGGCCTAAATGTAAGTGAATGAAGATGAAGTCCAATTAAACGAGGTATCTTACATCCGAAATCCGGTTTCGTGATACAGCCCTTAGGTGTCATGTGCACGTAGAATGCAGGGACATAAATCATTTTTAAGTAATGATGATTTTCGGTTTCTGTTTGTTTTAATTTTGAAGTATTTGTTATTTAATGACTATATTTTAATTTCAAACCGCTCCTTGTGAAATAGGTCCTGAAATATTTATGACCAAAGCTTCTGAACAGCTCATATTTCCCTCTTTATTCTGTAATTTCAAATTTAAAAAGTATTATGCATATTTCAGTTATTCGCTGTTAATACTTTTATTCTACTAGACAAGGTATTAAAATGCATCTGATTTCGTTTAATGTCTTTGACAGAGTGCGTTTTACTAGCTTTATTATTCAGACGTCACGCGTAAATTTTACGTTGTATAGGCCTAAGTGTAAATATGTACACTAATTAAGTTATAATGTTTGATGATTTCACATAAATGGCCCATTATTTTAATTTTCTCATCATCAGTTTGGATGGTTCAGTGGGTAACAGTCTGAAGACATGCAGTTAGGCTAGTTAAGGTCTCTGAATTGCCCATAGAGCGTGGCTGAGTGTTTGGTTTTTTTGTTCCTGCCATGGTCTGGCGCTGCCAAGGCTGTACTGGTCTTGTGTCTTATGCTTCCTGGGCTAGGCTTCAGGCCCCCTAGGGACCCTGACTGGGACAATAAGTTAGTAGATGGATGAATGAAAATCACACCTTATATATTATACAGAAGCTAACTATTAAGTTTATTAAGTCCTCAAAATTTACACTGCCCATTACCCCCTTCTTGCTAAAAAATGTGGCTTGGGAGGTTAAGCCTCTGTGCTTGGGATTGGAAGGTTGCTGGTTCAGCATGATCGCTGTACACTGTTATTCCTGTGACCCCCAAGCTGGCTGTCACCTGTATGTGTGTCTCATGGAAAGTAATCCTGGAGTAGGGAAAAAGATAATTTCCCTACTATTCTATTCTGTATATACAGCAATGGAAAAAAAATAAGAGACCACTCTATATTTTTAAACAAATCTGCATTTTTAAATCCTGGTTTGTCATGGTTCTACTGCCAGAAAGCTTCGCTGAGCAGGAGGTTGCATTCAGGTTCAAAATTTCTAAGACAGCAGTACACAAGAATAAGGTGAAGAAGGAGACACTGGGAACAACCAGGAAAAAAGCTAAGTAGAGGACAGAAACAACTTTCTAATACCAGAGATGATCGTTAACTTATCCCACAGTTTCTCATGAATCATAGGATGACATCAAGTGACCTTCAAAACAGATCAGGGCTGGAAAAATGATCAGCATACCAGCACCAAAACACAATATATGTTGGTACTGTCAGCATTACTAGCATGCATTATGCGAGTCTTGGTTACTAGCATGACCAGCACAATGCATGCTAGTCATACTGGCAATACCAGCAATTGTTGTGTTTTGGTCCTGGTATGCTGGTCATATTTTCAGCAGGGATGGGAAACGTGAAGTGCACTGCTAGTACAGTTCGTATCAAGCTCCTGGGAGCAGTACTGAAGTACCATAAAGCAAGGAAGAAGTCCTTCATTAATGAGATACAGAGAAGAACCAGGCTGCAGTTTGGAAAAATATATATATTATTCACAGACAAACATCCATAAATTGAGAAATGAGTGAAACAAAAAAAATTGTGCTGCGGTCTCTTAACTTTTTCCACAGCTGTATACATTGAAAAAGAAAAGGAATTTGCTAGAATTTTGAGTTGGTTGAATGATGAACGTTTGCACAAACAACAGGGTGTAGACATCTTTCTCTGTTGTCACTCCAGGTCAGTCTTGTCAATGATCACCCGTCTAGAAAAGTAAATCGCCAAAAGGCTGAAGCCAGTGGCACAGGTCATGTAAGCAGTCACATTGTGGGTGAGCTGCACAATGTAACCCAAGAATAGAGAGGGTATCACATGGGAGAGTAAATAGGCACTGTCCAAGATGGCCATGTCTAAGCAGAGACCTCTGGATTGTCCTGAAAGGGGAGAGTGAGAGTCAGGTAAAGAATCTTTGCTCTTTGGAATAAACACGTTGCTGGGGTGAGGATCAGAGAGTCTGAAAGGTCTGTGCCCCGGGGATGGCATTTCCACAGGATGTCCTTCATTGTATAACTGCTTGATGCTATTAGGCAGCAGGCTCACATTCTGCTCCATGTCTTCTACCTGAACTGGCTGTATTTTTGACTGGGAACTGGTGAAAAAAACCTGAAATGGAGGTTTGTTAAAGTTTATTAGATTTACTGTAGTGCTGCTTTGTTCTGTTGTCCTCTCATGATAGCTGCTAGGAAAATCAGTCACCAAAGGAACTCCTAAAAGGACTATCATGGTCGTATCCTATGTCTTTTAAGCATCCTGGTCATCTGTTTACAGTTACAAAAGTAGCTGTGGTATGGTGTAAATGTAAATCCAATGTGTTATTTGTGTAGTAAACCTATATTCATTAAGATTTGTATTTGTTCAAGGTTCTACCTATTTGTACAGATGTTTTTACTTCTTAAACTTAACTCTTACATCACCACTCATCTGTAAACTATGTAGATTAACTATAGTTTCAAGGTGCAACTAGGACATGAAAATTATGCATGAAACTAAAACATGGTAAGCAGCTGATGTAATTTGGTTTAACTACAAGAATACATTTTTAAGGAGCATTACCCAAGGCAGTACAATACTTACCAGCTTATTTGAATGATACATGCAAATTAGACTGTAGGGAAGTACTTCAAGTGTGCAAAAGGTAAACCCAGTGGCCATGGTCATGAGAGTAACTAGGTAAATGTTGCTGGAGAGACTCATCACCAGAGTGGCTCCTGTCAGGACAACTACACTGCTTAGGTACACAGTCCTCATGCCCCATTGGGCTACCAGCCTGTTCATCATCAAGGAGGAAACCACTGATGTAGAACCCTGTAAGAAAAGTCCTAGGCTGCCCATTCTCACACCTAGAGATAGGAAAGACAGTATATGAGGTTAATGCTAAATGTTTTATTGTGTTTGATGCTTGAGTTATTTCATCACTCATCAGCTAGAGGAAACACTAAACTGAAAAAGTGTATAATTAAAATTCATTTGAGGAATGGGAATATTTTTCAATAGAAAGGTCCAGAAAACTAAATGTTGCTTATGAGAAATGCTTAAAGGTGATTATCCTTGACTATCAAACTACATACTAGCTCTGATATGCAATTTTGTCCAGGTAAAATTGTATGTGAAACTAATTAGTCAACGTGTGATAGCTATACTCTTTTATTGATTTCATTTATTTTGAAAGTTATATTTTAAATTGCTTAGGTGCCAATAAATTTTGTCAGTACTATATGTCCTTATGCATTCCTTCTATGTATATTAAATAAAATGCAATGTTAATTTATATTTAAATAATAGCAAATAATATAATTGTTTGTTATATTATGTGTTGGACCTATCACAGAGCCATGTGCATACCCTCATCATATCGCAGTCTCTCCTGTGTGCCTGGCAGGGCGGTGGGCACTCCTTGATAAAGACCCTCTCCAATAAAGTCTGTATAGAACAGAATCAAGGTCATAAGGGCCATCCAGCTGCACAGCTCAGCCACAAACAGTCGGCGGATGACCAGTGGCACCTGCAGGAACAGTTTGTACAGCTGGGGCAGCAGCGAAAAGCAGTTTCTCAGAGATCTGTATAAATGCAGGGGGTGAAGTTGCAAAAGGCACGGACGGCACTGCTTGGTCTTGTACATGTGTCCAGTGTCAGAGTTTGTCACAGTTATCCCAAGCTCTTCAGAGACGAATGTAGTGCTTAGCAGGCAGAGCAGTAAGATAATTGTGAGCAGGGCATAAATTAAGGCTTCCTGGCTGCCCAGGTAGACTGCCAAACCCCCAGCATGCCAGTCTACCGCTGGTAGCAGGTAGCCCACACATCCACCCAAGCTGAGCATGAGTGAGTAGACTGAGAAGGCTTGTTGGCTCTCCTCCTGACCAGGGAAGAGATCCGATACCAGAGCCTCCAGTGGTGTGAAACACGCCTGGCCACAAAATTCCAGTAGGCAAATACTGGCCACCAGTAGTAGCAATTCCAGCCAGCGAGGGTGCCATGGCAGCAGGCTGGCTAAATGCAGGGAATGTGGGATCAATAGCAGACCTAGCAGCACACCCACACACAGGGCCCAGATGAACGGCCGCCTTCGGCCAAAACGCCCACTCCATTTATCACTTGCGGAGCTAATCAGAGGTACAAACACTAGCCCCAACATTGGTCCAACACCTGGTGATAGAAAAGTTAAGACATTTTATATATAGTACATACAACATTTGAATATTTATTGCACTAGCACATCTTTTAATTTTTTGTTCTTATTTTTGTATTTATTTTCTTATTTGTGACAAGAGCCAGTTTGCTTTTACAGCTACACATGCAAAGGGGGTGGACAAAATAAGAGAAAAATCTAACATGTTCATGTAAAGGAACTAATAAAGAAGACATTTTTTGCTTTGAGGACAGTTTCAGTCCTTCTTGGAACCATACTACTCCTGAACTTTATATAGTGAGATACCGGGCAATTATTTAAGGAGAGCAGCCTCCAGTTTTTTGAGGATTGAAGCAGCGGAATGCTATTTTGCACTCTGTATTCTGCAACTTCCTAAACAGTTACAATAATGTTCAGGTGACTGGGGAGGCCAAGGGATGCGTTTGACTTCATCTTAGTGTAGATACAGCCAATCAAATTTGTTTAGCTGTGTATATGGGGGCATTATCACCTGAGAATATGACAGCATCATGAATGAATAGTATTTGCAACATGGGGTGCACCTGGTCACATAGAAAGGATTCATAGTCTTTTACTGTTATGTAACCATGCAGAGGTTGTATATTATACTCTTGGGACCTAATGACTTCCATCAAATGAATGCCAATATTACAAACCCCCACCAAATCTAAATATATATATCGATGTAAAGGAAAGGGTCAAATATCATGGTTTGATTATCTTTCTTGATATCTTTTTTTTTTCATTGGTCATAGGTCTAGGTTTTGTAACCCTCAGACCAGGTTAAGCATCTTTGCACTTTGACATTGAATACGAACATACTCTGAATAGTAGTCCTTGAATTAATAACAGCTTTGTGACGCTAACAATGTACTCATCTATGTCACACTTATACGTACTGCTAATTGGCATCCAGCCTAATATGACTCACCTTTGCAGCTGCCTTTGTAACTGAGATTGATTTGCCGTAAAGTTTAAGTCATTTTACTTGCGATGTTTCCTTTATTTTGTCCACCAACTGTACAAAGAGGTTGTTTTTTTCTTAAATCATTGACTTCAAATTTATTTCTAAAGACCAGTCTTTTTCAGTATTGTGTGCCATTACTTAACTTTACAGCTAATATATGAATTATTCAATACACTAATAAGCAAGCTGACTGTATAGTTTTGTGAACATTAGATGGGTACAAGATTATACAAATGGATGTGTGTTGTCATGCACAATAATGATATATATATATATATATATATATATATATATATATAAAAAAT
>JAAGVU020000123.1:13464600-13476791 GCA_011763525.2 Mormyrus iriodes | reverse complement strand
TATATAAAAAATCATACTGTTTACTATATTTTTCATACCTTGATCTAAATACTGGATTTCTGTATTATACACTTTATTTTTGACAAAGTTTTGGTCTTTTGAATCATGACAGTTTTAATTAAGTTTTAATTAAGCTGGATCAATACATGCATATATAGTGATATACATTTGATTATGTACCCACCTAGCACCATGGTCATGAACTGTTCCTCAAGACCCGCCTCCAGCAGCAGAGGAGGGATATAAGTGGTGCCTGTAGCCATGCAGATTTCCAGACCACAAGTCAGTACATTGGCCAGAAGTAGCTGAATAAATTTCCCAGGCATTATAGAATCTTACACCGTGCTGTCAGGTAAGCTTGTATTCCTTGTGTGATTGTATTCTATGATAATTCCTAATCTCAGCTCTTGGAATCTTGGTATCCATGTTATTTTGTAATGTCAGCTCTGCAATAAAGAGCACAGGGAATGTCAACTTTCATCATTACAAAGTTTTTATTTTATATTATTTCGTGATTCACTTTGTGATCTGTTACTTTTAATAGTTTTCTTGTCCGGCCACTGTTTCTATGGTTACACTTTTTAAAACATCTAACAGAATTAAAACAAGGAATCTGAGAACACCCCAAGTCTATTCCAAAGGAGGACAAAAGTTATCCTCTGACTACACTGTACACAGTGGCGGCACCAGGAAGGAGCCTGGGGGGGCTGTAGCCTCTACTACAATGACCATAGCACCCCCACAACACCCCAAAAAAACTTGTTTCTTTTTCACTGTAAAATCTGTAGATTATTGAAGCTGAGAAAGACAGTAAAATATCATTATTTTTATCATATGCCACATAAATTTGGCCCCCAGTATATGGTAAATACAAACCCACACACACCTATGCTATGG
Organism: Mormyrus iriodes; assembly: GCA_011763525.2. NCBI lineage: Eukaryota > Metazoa > Chordata > Actinopteri > Osteoglossiformes > Mormyridae > Mormyrus > Mormyrus iriodes. The sequence continues at coordinate 13,475,894 of JAAGVU020000123.1, read as the reverse complement.
GCCATTGAGAAATGTAATACAAGCATAACACATAACTCTGAAAACATAAACACACAAGGATACTAACAAACAGTCTATTTACTAGATCCTGAACATTTCCGACACCTTTCCAACATTTCCTTGAAATCACTTGTGGTTCGCCATTTAAATATTATTATGCTTTTACAATACAAGAGTTATCTATTTTAATTTATTCTGGTAATTCCCACTCATATGTTCAGTGAAGGGTTGAGACTTGCTTTCAAACTGACTAGTTTTGTAGTTGAGCAGCTACAGTCTTTTAATATTGTATTAATAAATATACAGTTGCCACAGGAAACAGTAAATTTGTGAATGTGCAGTTTATTCTTTAGTAGGTTTCTAATAATTACTTAAAGTGCAGAACTATACTTTAGTAAGGAAATTATCAGTTCAAGTGATTCAATACCCTAGCCTTGTGCCTTATGCTGCCTGTGATAGGCCCCAGTCCCCCACGACCCTGTACTGGATTAGCAGTTAGATTATAAAAGGGTTGTTGGAATATTCATTGCATAATTAACTCAGGTATGTTCACCACTCTTTTTCAAATAGGGTGTGACAAACAATCACGTATCATTTATCTGAAATGTTATTACTGAAATTCTTTGCAAAACCTGCCACACATTACATTTAACTGCTTGAAGTGTACTTTCACATTTTGAAATGTGATTAGAAACACACAAACATAGTCCATCTATTCCTATCTGTATGGGGACATTCATTCCTATGGGCATAACCATAATTCCAACTATGACATCCTTAACTACTACCCAGTCCTAAATTTAACTATAAGTAACAAAACAAAATACAAGACTCTTGGCATTTTTAGTTTTTAACTGAAGTGACGGATTTTTATATAATTGAGGTTATCCTTGTGGAGACTGAAAAAATGTACCCACAAGGTAAAAAGTAACAGGTTTTTATCACATTGTGGGGACATTGGGTCCCGACACTGGAATAATTACAAATCCCCCCCCACAAACACGTTTGTATTCATATTTGTGGTGACCGTCCATTGATTTTTTTTGGAAAAACTCTAATCCCAACAATGACAACCTTAACCATAAGTAACCAAATAAAATACAAGACTTTGGAATTTTAAGTTTTTTGATTGCAGTCACAGTTCTTTTTTATGAAATGGAAATTCCCCTTACAGGGACTGAAAAAGTGGTCCCCACAACGTCAGAATAACAGGTTTTTAATCACATCCCTACAATGTAATATAACCCTGACCCCCCTCCCTCCCCCCCCCACACACCAACATTAGATAAAATATCTATGGTAGAATACAGACAAGGTGTACCATACCACAGTCTTCTGGTCTTATTTCCAGCTTGTCTTTCATTGCCAGCCTTCTCCATTTTGTCTTTTATAGATTTGAGCAGGTTGCTGCTTAACCTGGCTAGTGCCGTAGTGTCACACCTCCGGAAGTATGAGCCTGAAGGTGAAGTTGTCTCTCTCCACTCCTGAATAAAAGAATAATGTTGGAGAAATCATGTGCCAAGCTTGTGAATGACACATCATATACTGTTAATAATAACAGTAGAACTCTGAGATGGGTACCATGCATTCTCTCTACAAAATCTGTCCTACTGATCATAGTCATTCTTAAAGGTATACAGAAAATGTTTTGTTTTTATAAAATTAAGCCATTGTTTTAAAAAGGGTTTGTTTTTTAAACATTTTTACAGGAAAATTGTTCACTGACAATCTGAGATACAGTTGTTATATGTGGGGAAATAGATATTTAATGGTAACCAGTACATCCTTCTAATAAATAATTATGTTAGTGAAAGCCATCATTGAAAAAAGTTCATTTGCTGTAAATAAATGTTTATCATTATTCCAACCACTTATCCATTAAAGGGTTGTGGTGAAATGGATAAGATATAATGTTAACATTTAGAAACATTACATTCAGAACTGAAATGTGCAGATCATATATGATATAATACATTGGGAAAGTTTACTATTCTTCAGCTATAATTAAATAGTCTTACCTTATTTATTATTATTTTTTATTTTTTTTTAGCTTTTTCTGGAAAAAAATCCATTGAGTTGAAGCATGATGTCTGAGTCCTACATACACATTTTATAGACCTTCTATGTACTTATTAAATGTATAAAATAAAGACTTCCTTTAAATGTCACTGTGGTTCTAATAATTAAACGTTTTGTGTCGAGAACAGTGAATCAAATATTGTAATTCTGACTCCTCAGACTTTCTGAAAATTGAGGCTTCTAATGAAATTTTGTGAGATGGAGTTGCGAGAGCCCACAAAAGGCACAGACATGTAAAGATCAGTCAGAACCAACAGAGTACTAGTACTAAAGGCATGGCTCTGGTATGAAACTTGTTTTTCAGCATTCCCAAGCCACCTTCTTGGAAAACATATGATAAATAATCATAAAATGACACCACACCCACATATAGGAAATATCAAAGCTGCCTATGCTATTTTAGTTTATATGCTTTATATTGTATTATTTTTTTTATCCAAGTACACCTGCTTGAAACCATAATTATCTAGGCATTAAACTGTATATACATTTCTATTAACAGGAATCAACATTTGAAGCATTTGAGTCGAACTGTTATGTCCCTGAGAGTGTGAATTCTATGTACGTACTTCCCTTTTTTAAGCATGGAGGAGGCAATGTCATACTCTTGGGTGGCTTTGCAGGTGACGTATGCCATTCCATTAGGATTATAGCTAATTGAACATTCCTTCATTCTTCAGCAACAAAGTGACGCAAAGAACCCTCCAAATCATGTCAGAACTATCTGGCATAAAATAAAAGCAATGGACACCTCAGACTAATGACGTGACCTGCTTCATCTCCCAATCTCAACACCATAGCAGTTGCTTAGGACAGAAGTGTCAAAATAAAGCATTATTTGGTTTAGGAGACAATTTTATCCAAAATGATGTATAATTTTCTGAGAAAGCAGGGTCAGAGCATTTAAGAATAAGGGCCTTGATCAGGGGCCCAAAAGTGAATTCTGCCTTGGATTCAAAGTGGTGACCTTCTGGTCACAGGCACAGTGATCCAACCCACTGAGCCACACATTGCACCCATAAACAGCCCACAGAGACAAAATAGCTGGGAAGACATATTGGGTACATTCCTTCAATTGTGCTTAAATTGGCTAACAAATTCAAATTGTGGCTATTTTTACAAATCAAAGATTAAGAAGCAATTTTTATACAAACCTGGCTTTGGTTTGTATATTATCCAGACACTTTGTCATCTCATGACTAGACTACTGTGACTCTTTACTGACAGAGCTGCAAGCATGTTTCATAAAACCACAGCAGATAATGCAGCAGCATGTTAAGTATTCAAGAATAAGGGCTTGGAGTAACAAGTCAATTTATTTTATAATTGAAATACATATGCATGTATACTGCCTATATATAAAACACTGACCTGTTATTTGGCAACCTTTATGAGATAAGCACTCCAAAAGTGCACAAGCATTTTAAAAATGCCATTTCTGAGCCTCAAAAAAAGGCTGTGGTGGAGGGGTAGAATGTTCTCACTGTAATTTGCATTGAAATGAAAAAAAAAGTATTATTCAAAGGGGCTTAGCAGTTTTGAGCCTCTGAACTTACAAAAACAAAAGAATTAAACCAATGAATGCTTGCTCTCTTTTAATGCTCTTCAGCCTAAAGCGTGTAAAGTGTTTTGGGGGACTTTTCAGGGAAGTCCTCTTATTTTGCAAGATGAAGACCAAGAAACAATTGGTCAAGATCACAGACCACATTACATCCATGTATTTTCTACTGGACAATAGTTTGTTTCATTAATGATTCTCCTGATCAGCAAATCCTTCATTGAAGCTGAAGCAGGATCATCCCAAGTTTAATTATGAGCTGGAACTTTTTTTACCATTACAACCACATGGCTCAGATATGGCTCTTTGGAAAGCTCAGAAAGAGTACTTTTCATGGCATCATAAAATTGACTTGATACAACAAGCCCCTTACTGTATCACGAATAAAGGTAAACATTATATTACTTACCATACCAGGAAAAGGGACTCTTTGAGCCTTGTCATGAAGTTACAGCGAATTAGATAACACTGAATAATGTTTTTTTTTGTTACAAAGGATGCGGAGAAGCTCTCTCTCAAAGGGAAAATTAAAAAAAAAGTGTGTGTAACTCAAATACCAAATTTCATCAAAAATGGTGATACAAAGGCCATTTGTTGAATTCAAATGGAATGACCCATTCCAAAGATATGAAGTTGCAGTGAAGTTCTCTAAATTGCTGAGGTGTGTCCTAGAATGTACCACCATTCCATCCAGGGTGTCCCCTACCTTATGTGCTTCCAGTATTAAGCTAGAGGCTATGTACTGGATAAGCAGACAACTAGTTCTAATATTTGGACGTGAACATTTTTAATTAAGGGATTGTTACAAACAGTGACATCTTGTGGTTGTACATATGCAGAACAGCTACACTTGGTATTATGCCACTGAAAACATGTTCCACAAATGCCACCCAGAACACTTCACTAACAAAACCATAGGAAATGGCAGGCTGCATCACTATAAAGCAATAATAGTTTATGCAGTATAAAAAGTAGGTTGCTTTATTAGAAGCAGATAAGTCAATTATAAACACTTTTGCCATGGATATGGAAAACCACAGTATTGAAATCCCTCACACAAGCAGAATACTAATCCGTTTCTCTGATGACAACGTTATTCTGCTCCTGGCACGACTCACAGTTTGCTTACATTTACATTTCCAACACAGAGAAACATTTGCTGTCTTATTTTTCCTTTTTTAAAACTGATGACTGTAGTTTGAGGAAAAAACATTTGGTTTAAAAAAGCAGAACATTCATGTCTTTTAAAAGCCTTATAAAAAGTATTCGGTCCAAACCAAATCAGATCTTTCATGACCCTTTCAATTTCAAAATTATCAGAGAATTAAAATTAAAATGTATCCTATTATATAAAATATCATACACAAAAATATTCCCATCCCCACGTAAAGGGAAACAAGACCGTCCAGTCCCCAGGTCAGTTAAAGCATACATAGTAACAAATTAAATATAGTATGGTTTACATTGCAAGAGAAAGTGATGGCAAATTCAATTTTAAAGGACCTTGCAGGTATTTTTCTTCACTTTCAACACATATTCACTGGCCACTTTAATGGTACACCTGTTCAACTGCTCTTTGACGCAAATATCTAATGAGCCAATCATAGGTCAGCAGCACAATGTATAAAATCATGCAGATACAGGTGAGGAGCTTAAGTTAATGTTCACCTGAAACTCCAGAATGGGGAAGAAAGGTGATTTAAGTGATTTTAAACTTTGGATGGTTGCTGGTGCCAGATCGGCTGGTATAGATATTTCAGAAACTGCTGAATTTCTGAGATTTTCATTCACAACCATCTGTAGGATTTACAGAGAATGGACTGAAAAAGAAAACGCATCCAGTGAGTGACCGTTCATTGAATAAAAATACCTTTTTGATGGCAGAAGTCAGAGAAGATTGGCCAGACTGGTTCAAGCCGATATAAAGACAACAGTAACTGAAACCGCTTGCTACAACCAAAGTATGAAGATCATCTCTGTGAACCTACAGTGGGCTCAGCAAAATTGGACAATGGAACACTGGAAAAATGTTGCCTGGTCAGATGTGTCCGAATTTCTACTGTGACGGTCAGATGGTAGGGTCAAAGTTTGGCTTAAACATGAAACCATGGATCCATCCTAATTGAATCAACCTTTCAGGCTGATGGTGGAGGCATATTTGTGCAGGGGATATTTTCTTGGCACACTTTGGGCCCCTTAGTATTAACTGAGCATTGGTGAAATGCCACGGCCTACCTGAGTATTGCTGCTGACCATGTCCATCCCATAATAACCACAGTGAACCCTGCTTCTGATGGCTTCTTCCAGCAGGATAACATGCCATGTCACAAACCTCATCATCTCAGACTAGCTTGAGCTCACTGTACTCAAATGGCCTGCGTAATGAAGGTGCAGCCGACAAATCTGCAGCAACTGCGTGATGCTATCAACATGGACCAAAGTCTGAGTAATGTTTCAAGCACCTTGTTGAATCTATGCCATGAAGAATTAAGGCAGTTCTGAAGGCAAAAGGGAGTTCAATCCAGTACTAGCAAGGTGTACCTAATAAAGTGGCCACTGAGTATACATTGATCAGTATTAGCAACAGCACAGCGGTCTTTGTGACTTAGCCTACATGCACCTGTGCCGTGGTATTCTCTGATTTGATTGCATATTCATGACAGCACCTCATCATTTGGACCAAAAAAATAAAAAGATTAACACAAAATATTAAAGCTGTCTATCCATTCCAAAAATGTACAACAAAATACACCAGTAATAGTGGCAAAATTATCAGCTTGCTTGAGACAGAATATTAAATCCAAGGGTTACATTGCTAGATGTTTTACACACTATATACAGGGCTTGACAAATAACAGGATCAAGACGCTGGACTTTTTTCTTTTTTTTTTTTTTAACAAGGGAAACGATGTAAAGACTGTCTTCTAAAGACCCTCCAATTTTTAATCCTCCTCCTGCCAGGGGTGAAGAGGGTAATTACACTGGGTGCTTGCTGCTTACTACATCACCAAATAAAGAAAAACATCTGCATGCCAGGATCAAATAGCAAGTTTCTAAACATTCATAGGGTTTTGAGAAATTCAAATAACTTTTTATACCCAAGTGTCATTTTTCAATGCCAATTTATATTCATATCAAAGAACCAAGAAATCAGACCATAAATGAACTTTAACAATACATCCCTTGGACCCTCAATGATGTAATTACCTTTGTAGTATTTAAATTTAGAAAAAAAATGCACCCAATTACAGAATTTGAAGACCAATTGTAAATGGAGTAGAAAACTGCAATGGAGGATAAAGTGTCCTCAGCACACACACAAAACACTCTCAATGCTGACTTCATACAAATACTACAAGAACACGACTTTACAACTATAGCACATAGGAAGATATAATCCTAGCTCTTACCTTACCATGATGAGGTATGAAAGAGGATTCCAATCCCAGACACTTAGCCCTTCTATATGCCAAGTTTAGCGTCCTCTCCATCACACATCCTGGCTAACATTTATTACTGTTTTCCAATCAATCAAATTAAGGGATAAACAATGAAATGAAGATACTTGGACAAAAGCTTTTCTGTTCATTCATTTTTAAACCTTAAATTATTTACACTGCAATTATGAGACATTTATTCATTTGAAATGGCCATGTTTAAACTACAGTCTTGAACTATATGGAATGTGAAATAAAATGTAATTCTTGAACTCACAACACAGCTAAAGAAATGGGATCAGTATAAAAAAATTTAAAAATGGGAATGATATAAGGGTCTAGATGGGAGCTTGTTCACCCTCTGACAATTAAAGAGATGTGATTTCACTTTTAAATCATGATAGATTTTATTTTATTCTAAAAAATAAACTAATATTGCTGAAAAACTCAAGGAAGAGAAAGCACAAAATGATGAACTGCCTGGCACAAAGGAATGAACTGTGAGGTACATCTCTCATGCAAGCCATGAGCAAATATACCCAAGCTGAGTAATGCTCTTTCCTGTCCAGATATCCAAAGAACATCCACCCAAGCTGAGAATCAGGTCAACAGAATGAAAGGATTGTAGAATGTACAGTTCAGCTTAAGTAAGAAAAAGCATGTAAATTTACTTATAATTGACCACTCAGCAACATCACTACAGAACTTGTCCTAGTGCATGAAATACCACATTTTTTTATCTTCAAAATCTAAGTATCATAGCTCCATAATATTTTCACATACACTGCGTTATGATTCTTAAAAAGATTGTATTATTTGTTACCAAAGATAGGACTTCTTGTAGTATCGGGGCTAAAACGATTCCCAAGCTGACAGTTGCAAACAGTCCAACTACATACTCCCATACAAACATGTAACATATCTTTATAACATTATATGTTCACTTGAATTTAAGGTTGACTAGCTTTGAAAGATGTAAACAGTATGCAATTTCTGAGAACCTGTGGGAGGCAGAGACAATCCAATCTTATTAGTTTAAATAAGATTACATTCGTAGACACCCACAACATCCTGATACCCTTAATGTTAGAAGGGTAATTAGAAGGAAAACATTAGCCCCCATTTATAGTCATTATAAGACCAGATTTAGCTACAGCAAAGCCTTGTAATAGATCAACACAAGCTAATGGGCACCTCATTCCCCATGACCCCTTACACACACACACACACACACACACACACACACACACACACACACACACACACACACACACACAATTCTAAAGAAACTGCAATTAAACTTCAACATTAGTTAAGGAAATATGGACCCATTAATTGCTCAGTAAGCTTTAGTGAATGGGTAGCTTAATGATAAACCTGGCGTGTGACTAATAACTAAGACAACACACACATTAATATTCTTGTGTGCACCAAAAAGTACTCAGGAACAAACTGGTCCAAACCCTTGAGCCAGGCCAACAGGATATTCTAAAGTTCTAAAGGTAAAAAGAATCAAAAAGTGAATGGCAAAGTGGAGGGCCACATAAATCTAGCTAGTCTTCCCCAGATGGAGCTTCTTCTTCTGATACATCATTCTCATCCTCTGGTACCTCCTCTGTCTTCTTGGGGGGAGGGGAATCTCTCTTTTCAAGCTCATCATCTACATCATCTTCATTGGGGCTTTCTGGGTTAACTTCCTCTTTAGGAGATGACTTTTCAATAACCTTCAGACCACTTGGACGTCCCTTGCCCTTAGTTTTTACAGGACTAGGGGAGACTGGAAAGAGAGACCGGGGTGAGCAATTGCCCAACATTAGGCACTTTCCCACCAAAGTTTATAAGCCTAGTTCCTGGTTCCAAGTTATTGGGCCACCTCGACCTGGAACTTTTGTAATTTCATGTGTCGCTTTCCCACCGCGCAACAGGAACTATGATCTTTATGCCAAATAAGCAAGGGAGACGCAAAATGGTCATAGGTTAAACTTTATACTTTATTTCATATGAAACTACACCACCACCCCAAAATAATGGAGAACAAACAAGTTGTTTTGTTAGTTGATGGGGGATTGATCACACGGTCCAAAAATATGGGACAATTCAGATGTAAGTTATATTTTATTTATACAGCGCACAACGTATTTATGGTCCATTGTTAAATCTGGCCATGGGTACCTGCAGCTGTACGCATTGTGCGTACCCTTGGCAATTAGACTTATTTCACTTACGTTATACGCGTTTTTAAAAACGTATTCATTAATATATATAAGGCAAAGGGAGATAGAAAAATAATTCCATCTGCTCAATTGACTTTTCCCTGCACTTTTGAGTAACTTCCAAGTTTGGTTGGCCACAAACACCAGTACTATCAACAAAGTTATTGCTATAAGCCCCACCTAGTAGATCGTGGTCAAGCAGAAAGAACCTACTCCAGACGAGGGCCTAAAGAAAGGTTACGGAACTACTTCAGAGGAACTACAACAGGGTTGAGTTCCTGCGGTGGGAATGCTACAATGGTTCCTGAAAAAGCTTCTTGTTTCTGAAAAAGGTTCCTGTGGTGGGAGAGTGCCTATTTTCCTCCAGATAAACAAATGTAATTATAAATGCTCAATTATACAATTATTCTAATGCATAACCTGTTTAATAGTTTATTATAACATCCCAGAAGAACAAAAAAACCTAACAAATGCTATTAGCTTTTGATTCAGTAATAACCTGTGGCCTTTAGTCTTGGTTTGGGGGATTTCTTCCGGTCTGGTCTGTTCCTCCTGATGACCTTCTTATTTCTCTTTTTTGACTGGCCATAGTCACTGTCATCGTCATCGTCCACCATGAAGTCTTCATCACTTCCAGATTCCTCTGAAACATTGCAACAAATTAAATGGATACCCACTTCTATACATTGAATAATACCAATTCCAACATAAAATCATCACTTATGCCATAAGTATTTCCAGTATCTCATAATGCAAAAGATCATCTTATAAGGCACTGTAATGTGAGCAGCACAGCCCTAGAGGGAAAACATTCAACTGGGGTAATGTTTAATGTGGAAATTACACTATAGTCACCATTACTCATTTCACAGCAGTCCAGTTTTGGTCATGTGACTATGTCACAGCCCTGGATTTAAGTGCCACGTTTCACACCCCAGAGGAGGAAGATGATACAAAACAATAGTATTCTACTTAAGTCAACAAATCACAGTAGTTTACTAGTTTAAAACCACCACAATTTAACCCACAAATTAAGGTCCTTACGGTCCATGTAGGCCTGTTCGTCATCATCATGGTCTTCATCCTCACTGCCACCATCACCCAATAGCATCTCCCTCTGTTTGGACACTGCCTTAGAAGCAGCTTGCCGTACTTGGCGCACTTTCTTGCTTACCTCCATGTCTTCTTCACTGTCATCTGCAGGGACAAGCAAAACAGAGATTCAACAAAATCAGCAGTCAAGTATGCAACAAATCAATTTGTACAACATTAGCATACTTTATTGTATATTACTTGCACCTGAATTTCCAACCCATCCATTAGAGTCAATCTCCAACTATTTAATGAACTTCTGGAGGTTCAGACAGGACTAGGGCTGAACGATATTAAGGGAAAAAAAATTACATTGTGTAGTACGACATGAAATGGTCTTAGCGAGAGACACTACTTGCATGCAAAAAGAGTTATGCAAGTGAACAATAGTGATGTCCAATTCGTGAAGGAATCACTCTTTTGGACTTGTTCTTTTCAATGACTTCAATGACAATGAAACCAGTTTTCAAATTTAAAAGAATCAAATTTTTTGTACATCCACACATTGCACAGAAATAAGTAACATACTTTTGGTGGTTGTGTTTAACTGGCTGCAGCAAGTAATGTTTGTTGTATACCGCAGCAGATGAACAGGTGAATGTTGCCGAGACTGAACTGCATCAGACATGTCAGTTGTCTTGTAAAGCATATATTTAGTGATAGTGATATTTCTCTGGGCATGGACCTTATATGACTTTGGAATGATTCCTTATCATTAGCATGACCTGCCTGCACATACTTTGTGTGCGCATAACTAGATCATTCTATTTGTCTATTAAGGTTGGATAGTGGGAGTCTATGTGTATCCTATGTGCCGATCAGTTTGCCTCAATTACGCTTTACATTTACATCATTTGGCAGACGCCCTTAGCCAGAGCGACTTACATAAGTGCTTTAAGACTCTACAATGAATTT
>JAAGVU020000123.1:13424206-13463983 GCA_011763525.2 Mormyrus iriodes | reverse complement strand
GAGAGGAGAGTATCAGTTGCAGGTTCCAGTGCAAGGGAGGAAAAGGAGTTAAGGTCAGGAAGGTGGGACAGGGTGCAGGAAGCAACAGATGAAGGGGAGACAGAGTGAAGGTTTGGTCTAGTGGGCGAGAAATGCTGAAAGCCAGGATTGGGCAAGGCGGGTAGGGTGATGGTAAAGGATACTAAGTGGTGATCAGAGATGTGAAGAGGGGTAGTGGTGATGTCGGTGGCTGGAGAGGGACGCTTCTGTACCGCTAGTGGTTTGTACGTATGCATGGTTGGGAGTATTTGTAAATACACATACACTTCTATGCACAGGAAGAAACTGATAAATACCATTCTGTGTGTAAAAATGTGTGCGCGCATAGTTTACACACAAAAATGTGTGTAATCACAGTTAAATAAGACCCCAGGTGCAGATTTTCATCCATGTATTTTTGTGAAGCAGTATTATGATCCATCAAATACTTCTTAATGTCTGCTTTCATGCTTCCCTTTCACATCGTGGCATTGCTTCAATTTTGGGGTAATAAGTATCAAAATTTAAATCGCTTACAGTTTGATACCCATACAATGCCGCTGCAAAGTTTGAAAAAGGTCCATCAAAACCTATTTGAGTTATCGTCTCAACAGGATCAAGTGTCAAAACTACCTTTTTTGTCAGCACTGCTATGATTTTGGGGAAATCTGTCTCAAAATTTAATTAGCTCTAGCTTGTTAACCTTACAGTGCCTCTGCAAAGTTTGACAAAACGTTCATTGGATGTTATCTTCTTCACAAACAAAGTATCTGTGGAGGCGGCAGCAGATTGGTCCCAAAAACCACATGTATTCCCCAGCACCCCAGAAATACAATTAATAAAGTTTAAGAAGTTTGCAGATGAGTTTTTATACTTTCAAACCAATATTTTTCAGTGTTTTCATTCAGATAACTGCATTTGTGCTGTACATGCGACATAAATAGTAGAATCACTATCAATTTATTAAGCATTTTACCATTATCAAGCATTTTAAAAGTTACTAACGGAAAATATTATTAGGCATGAACAGCATTTATGCTCTGGTTTAGTTAGTTTAGATTAAGAAAATGTGGGTTAGGACTGTTACTGGAAAGTCACCTTTGGCCAGCAGAATGATGCCACTGTGTGGCGCTTCAGCAAGCAAGGCCCTTAACCTCAAATTCTCCAGGGGTTCTGGATGCTGGCTGACCCGGTGTTCTGACCCCCCCCCCCCCCAAACTTGAACCAGTCTGTATGTCTCATGTACCTCTTTTCAAGTAGTGCTGTTGCCAGTGCTGGCAAGAAGCTGTTTCTCAGTTGCTGCTCAACTGGCAAAACCTGAGAACCAGCCTGCATTTCCACTGGTTAAAAACATTTATAACAGGCGGCCAGTATGCACATGACAACAGGCATTAAATAATGTTTTTTGACTGAGGATGTTTAGGCTAATGATAACTTAAGCTCAGGTTCTTAATTTAGCATCAGTAGAAACATTCTTTTTTACGAATCATTAGCTAGCTACATTACAAAGCATTACTAATTAATATGTAAAATTATTTGCCGTATTTCTGCTGTGTAGAAGTCAAGATACTGGAAATGTGGCTCAGCTGAAGTTATTTTTTTGTAAAAGTTATATTACATTGTACCAGCACCATAATGGTGGAAAAGGGGTGGCCTAATGGTTAGGGAAGACTGTTTGAAAGGTTGCTGGTTTGAATCCACAACCAGCAAGGTACCACTGAGGTACCCTGAGAAAGGTACCACGCATTGTTCCCGTGGAGCCAAATAATAGCTGCCCTAATATGGGTTAAATGCAGAGGACACATTTTGTTATTGTGCACTGTGGTATGTAATTTTTTCTACTTTAAATTTGGGATAGACAAACATGGATTTCCCCATGGGGATGAAAAAAGTATCACTATTTTATTTTTACTAGCTAATAGAGACTCAGCTGAAGGAAATCTTTACCTTAAAGGTTAAAGCTAACAAATATGAATGTCCAGATATTTCCCTACTCAGTTTGTGATCTCTAGACTCCATGATGCTCCATACCTGCAGCCCGTTTTCTCTTTGGTGCCCGTTTACTTGTCTTCTCATTTTTTCCTCTCTTGCCCCTTTTAGTCTTTTTATGATCATAGTCGCTGCCCCCTTTGTTATCTTCCTCTCCAAAATCATTATCCTCTTCACTCCCAAAATCATCTATAAGGGAAAACAAAACGTTGTGCACAGCTTAACACAAAAACCGTTGTGCTTCAATGTTTGGAAGGGTATCTTCTAGACAGATAGATTGATTGGATAGATAAGATAGATAAACATTTTGCATTCTCATATTTCTGGTGGTACCTCAGAAACTTAACTTTCACCATATCATGAAAAGTTTTCACATTTTCAGAAAAGAGAACAAGGAAATAAGAACAATTAAAATAATAGCAGGAGATTTCATTTGAAATTTAATGAAGAGGGCCACAAGCAGACCCACCTGCTGAATCGTTTTTGGATTTGGAGTCTTGGTCATCCGAGTTGTCACTGAAAGAGCAGTGGAGGATGACAGTCAATGTGAGAGATTGCCACTGTTTTACCAAGAGTGCCAAACATGAATAAGACCAAAAAAGGGGAAAGCACACTGGACTGCTGGCTGGGTCACTGATTGTTTGGTGATCAGGTAAAGGGCAAGCAAATCACCATTACTTAATTCAACTCAACTACTCCATTTTTTTAAACAAAAAAGATAAAGAGACAAAAATAGCCAAAGCCTCAGTTGTGTGGAAATACTTCACATTAAAACGAAATGAAAATGCAGTCTGTCAGACTTGCTCAAATATGTGAGATTAGTTGTAGGTATGTGTCTTTAACCTCTTGGAGTAGCATAACCTGAAACAACAAAATATGGGTATGTGGCATGGAAATGACCCTTACTCACATTCTGTCATTGACTTAAGTGCTTTTAATTGCATTTTTCACTACACACTGTGGAGGGCTATATTAAATCACATGCCTCTATCTACAAAGCGAAATGCAACATTGTAATCGTCAGAAAGCCGAACACTTTCTGCATATATTACACATTAATAAAAAAAGTTACAATCCAAAACACGTGAATAATTACATAAGAATTACATGACACAAATAGCATGTAAAAATATATTACTACAGTGGAACCTCGGTTCTCAAACTTAATCCATTCCAGAAGACTGTTTGAGAACTGATTTTACCGAATCAATTTTTCCCAGAAGAAAATGTAAATTGGATTAATCCATTCCAGACCCCCAAATGACTGCCTATTTAAACCTGTATAAATAGCTAGGCCTACCTAATGCTAAAACCATAAATAACTTAAAAACCCATAAATACATGAAATAAATGAAAATTTTGCCATTCCATATTCTGAGCGCAAGCCGACACACGAACACTTCTAACATTTAGCAATTATTTCCTTTTTAAGCTCTATTGTGGTTCTCACAACTTTCCTTTTTGGTTTGCTACTATCACTAATCTTCGTAGGACCCATGGTGGCTTATTTTAAAAAATAAATGAGTAATAAAAGCAAAAAAATTATAATATTCACAGCACAATTCGACAGATGTTCACTACAGGAGCGTTAATGGCAGACTGACTCATACACACGCATTCTCTCCTTTGTTTATGCGGAAAGAAATACATGCTTTGGCAGACAACAGGCTTTAACGCAAATGGGTTGGATGGTCGAGAACCAAAAATACGTTCGACAACGGAGACATTTTTAGCAGAAAATATGGTCAAGAACCAAATCGTACGAGATGATACATTCGAGAACAGAAGTTCCACTGTATATATAAATACCATATTAATTCCTGAAGATAATCCACAGACTTTGTAGTGAGCAGTTTAATGCACAAACTATTTTCTTCTACTCTTATGGACTTGAATCAAAGGCAACTGGACTTCTTTTTCAAGTTCTTGAAGACGTTTCACCTCTCATCCGAAAGGCTTCTTTAGTTCTAAAATTCTGATGGGGAGTTCCAGGTATTTATCCTCTAGCTGGGTTGTCACCTTGAAGGTGTTCGTTGACACACCCTGCTGACCAATGGGTCCGTTCTAGTCTTCATGTACTTCAACAGAAGTGAATGTATCACGTTTGAAGGTAGGTCATGAAACGCTCCGTCTTGAACCATTATGGGAGGCAATCTGTCCTGAATTTTCGCACACATACACACACCCTATACACACACTAGGTCAGGGGTTTAGACTATTGTTCTGAATGAAGAGGGGAAAAGCGCCAAAGCATATGGATTCATCCCTAATCAGTTAGTCAGCTGTAGGTTAAAACAACTTAAAAAATGAAGGTACATATTATACTAATTGGCAGTTTTGCATTTCATGCAATAAAGTTCAGAGTTGAGAAATGTAAAAACATTATCTAGTTTTGTGTTATTTGATCTTAAAATTGCAATGGTAGTGCCTATTTGGGGAAAACAGATCATTAAAATCAGAGCTAGAAATGGCTAGTTATATTATGACAAATGACAAATTATTATATTATACATTTAATAATATAATAAATATATATAATTATATTATACACACACACTCATAAGACTGATGGGCAAATTAGAGAGACAAAACATCATTCCAGCTGCATCACTTGGACTATTGGCACCTTCTAAATCATAAACTGATATATTGGTCAGGCATATCACCTGTCTTCCTGCGAGTTCTTCCCCCACCTCTTCTTGTGTTTCATTTCTCTGGGTGCAGCACGCATCTTCTTGGGCCTCTCAGACTCTCTGCCATAGTCTTCATCTTTGTCAAATGAAAGCAAAAATGAATACCTTCCATTTCCACATCACAAAGCATAAAAAAGACAATGTCATTGTCAGAAGTGTCTTTTTGCTGTACTGGTTCCATTGATGGCAAACTTAGCTAAAGGTTTCATTCAAAGTTTTCTGGAGACCATGGAGAATTTACAAAGCTGCTATAAAAAGTTGGCTGTGTAAAGCTGCTCACCTGCATCATCTGATTCTTGGAACTGAGAGTAATTCACCACTTTCCTGTTCCTGTAGAAAAACAAATTAAGTGTTTAAAAATAATATCATATTTTTGCTTCATGGGTAAACAAAAATGAAGGGATTCCAACTGCAATCGGTATTCCAATTTGAATTGGTGCTGTCAGAAACAACAGCACTGTATACCCTGGACAGCCCTGTCAATGGCTCTGCCCATCTAATCCGTACTGATCCCTCTTTCACCAACTTGAACAATTTCTAGAAGTACTCATGAATTACAGCAAAAAAAAAAAAAATTAAAAAAAATCACCTGACTGAAATGTTTATTTTTTTCCAAACCAAATGCTCCGCGTCGTGGGACCACCAATGCATCAAATTTTCAACGCTTAAAGCAAGCACACTGGGAGGGTCAGTTTTAGGACCACTACTTTTCAGTATACATATCAATGATTTTCCATCTGCATGTAATGATGTTGATATAATAATGCATAGTGATGACAATGCGTTGTATACACAAGTCAAATATGATTTTAAATTTAGAAAATTTGATAATGTACTCATGTCCGCTTACTCTTTAAAATTATTCATAAGCTGCTGCTCCTCCTTTGGAAAAAAAAACCCCCAACTTTCTATCCTTTTCCTGTTTAACAAAGAGTTGGACATTGTCAAAGTAAACTGGTACACATTTATGAATTGGTGTGTGAGTGTGGTGGTGGTGGGGGGGTTCTGGATTTGACATGCATTTGATTACACATATGCTGTTTTTCCACTGGCATACAGGGTTCAAACTGTACTGCGAAGAGAGAGCAGTTTAGATGCGGTTCCAGCTCGCTTCAGTTCTCCACTGCAGAAGGGTCGGCTCGGTAAAGGCGTTAAATATTTCCATACAGTGAAAGACGAATGTCTTTTCGTCACCAGTTCTAATTTGTTTTTCTCCTCTTTCCTCGTTTTGTTTAATTTCTCATGAGCGTGCCACACGCTCTCTGTGAATCAAATAGTAAGAACAAGAATGATTATGATTGTCTCAGAGAGCGCATGAAGAGCAAAAGCGGTAAACGTAAGACTCGATTTTTTGTGATTGATCTCCTTCGCCAGACCACCAGTATTGAAATACCAAGTCCAACCATTCGGCTCAGGGCATTGCAACCAGGATCCAGTGACACGCAGCCTCTCACAAAGTTAGTGAACATGGTGCCACTTTCACCCCAGTGACCAGACCCATGGGGACTGACAATCCTCATAGCCATCCCCGTTAGTGCCAGTGGTCGCAATGAAGTCACCCATGACCAGGGGAGTGTCACCTCGTGGGCACCCATCACCACCGAGGGGAGTTGCGAGTAAATTGTCTCCCTCGACGAGACATCACTCACCGCTGTCGGCACATACACGGAAACAGACAAGACACTCAAGGAGTGCCTTAGCCTGAGTCTCATAGTACGCTTGTTGAAAGGAGTGACATCAGACACCAACGGGAGGAGCCGATCCGCCACAGCAACAGCTATTCCCTGAGTATGGCAGCCATCAGAATGACCAGACCAGAAGTAGGTGTACCCACCTACAGAGATCTGGCCACTCCCTGGTGTGCCACCACTAAAATGCAGAGTTTACGAAGCTCCCCCGACAGCAGAGGAAGATGGTCATCTTGCTGGATAGACAAGACGATCCACAAGCCTACCCAGATGGACCGCCTGAAACTGCAACCCAAGTGCAGTCATGTGGGGGGTGGGGGGGGGGGACGCCTTAGCACCACACGACCTCCGAACCCCAACAGGCCTAACCCTATTAGCTCTCCGATGGTTTAGACTCTTCTAGGGATGAGAGTGCCAAAGGCTTTCACCCCCATTCCCTTCACGATGCATAAAGGCTTCCTGTGGGCAGCTGCAGCAGAGCTACTCCCACAGAGAGCAGAAGGGTGTTGTACCTGTTTAGACCAAGCTGTCGTGAAGTGTTTTACGGTGGCTCGGGTGCCAATCCCGAGACCAACCCCAAAAATTTTTCCCCTGCAAGTTAGAGGACCACTTGCAGGGCCGGATGCAGTTTAACGTCATACCAAAGACATTTAAATTTGTTTGGTTCTCCCCCCCCCCCAACTCTGGCTGAGTGTTTCCTCTTACGTGTGTATAAATAAAAAAGAATAATAATAATAATGCATATTTGTGGATAGTGAAATATTTGTGGCTCATTGCACATTTGTGGATTGTCTTCTGGGGGTTACAAATAATAACGTCCAATATATATACTTCCATATCCATTGAGGAGGTTAGAGGTACAGGCCCCCTGCAACCTTGAAAAAGTGTAAAAATTTCCAGTCCCCTTGGCAAGTGAAAACACAAACACAAGATACAAAAATTACTATGAGATATCACGAGAGGCTGTTGTAAACATGCCTGGCATCCTGTAAACCAGCACTGTACATATACACTATATTGCTAAAAGTATTGGAACCCACACAACTCAAACTATATCTATCATTTATTGCACATTCCACTTACGTGCTAATTTGCACAATCTTTCCCTAAGTGGTTAATTATGGCTTTATGTACATCTCAATGTCCACGTCTTATAGTGTAATTTATACTGAAATCTTTTATAACTAAATAATTATATTCTATTTATTATCTCTCATTTACACTATGATTGACATTTTCCATGACAAAGCAGCGAGATCCATAACAGACATACCAACTGTATATAAAGTAAGTAACTACCATATAATATAAGAGACACACGTATGAGATGAAAATGAATTAATCATGTTCTCTGGGGCCTATATCACGAAATGGTGATACTGATGAAAGTTTCACAGGGTGTTGGCAGAAATCCTGATAAAAAGCTGGCTACCAACAATGTATACAGAACAATGGGGCACTTTTAAACGGTTTCCATCCCACACAACTTGTGAGTTCTTTTTTGTAGTCATGGTAGTCTATTTTCTAGTTCACAAGGTCAAGCATATTCTGCAAACAACCTTTGCTGCCACTAAATATTGCTGCTGCAATTTTGGTGCACATTGTTTCAAAATTTGAACTTCCCCAGATCTTCATCCATACAATGCGCCTGCAAGGTTTGGAATAAATCTGACAACTCATTATTTGGGTTATCATGGTGACAAGATCAAGTGTTTGAGGCTGCCTCTCTCTTTGCTATCACTATGCAGTGTTGCTTCAATATTGGTGCGATTAGTCTCCAAATTTGATCAGTTCCAGATCTTCAGGCTGTTCCCCACCAAATTCAGGAACCTAGTTCCTGGTTACGAGTTCCTGGCCGCTTTCGTATGTCACTTCCCCACCAAACAGGAACTGTGACCTTTACACTAAAGCACAGGAGACACAAAAAGTTTGGAGATTAAACGTCACATTTTTTTTCATACTAAGCTAAACTGCCTCCCCAAAACAATGTAGAATGAACAAGTCACTTTTTTAGTTATTTGTTAGCTACTCGAGGGATCAATCTTGTGGTCCAAAAGTACGAGAGAAATCACATCCCATATTGGTTCAAAACAGGACACGGTATTCTATTTACCAGAGCAACGACATGTTTAAAATTCATTACTAAATCTGGCCACAGATCAATTTTTCATTTTCCACAGAATAAAAATGATGTAATGTTATTTTGCTAATACACACTGGCAAGTTTCACTATTCGCACCACCGATACCAGACAAAAAGTTATCGTTCAATTTTTAAGATGCAGAAATAGACGCTAGCAAAAAATTCAAGTTTGGGCTGTCACTATCGATTATATCGATAATCAAGCAACCTACCAATTAATATGATAATTCATGAAGTAAATTGGTTATACATAATATATACTTTGCAATAGGCACAAGGTAGGAACCAATCACACAGTGCATGGTGTACACTCCACAGATATGCAAACTCCACACACTCAAAGAAGCAGTGGGTGAGGAGAGTGTTGCCCACCACGCCAGGCTTGCACAATGTGCAATGGTAATATAGACCAGAGCCCTGCATTGGGACTGGGATCCTGCAGGCACCGCGGGACCCAACGCAAATCTCGAGGGAGCGGGCGGTTTTAAGGTTGCCGCGGGTGGGAGCGGGTAGCTGAAAACAGATAGCGGGTCCCAAGATTATTGGCAGGATGGAGAGTGCAACTGATCTTGGTAATAAAATTAAGGATGCAGAGAATGAAACTAAAGAAAAGAGTGGAAAATCATATCTGGAAAAGCTTTAAAAATCGCTTTCCTGCACTGTCGAAGCTTGTACGGTGCGTTCTGAGTGTACCTGCGTCCAGTGCGCCATCAGAGAGGCATTTAGTGTCTGTGGGCGCATTAACAGTTTTTGACCTCAGTTTACATGTGTATTAGCGATTCAAAGCTGAGAGGTTTTTCTTGATTTTTTTATTTATTCGGTTCTTGTTCTGCTGAAAAAAACATTTGATGCAAATAAACGTATTTCATCGTATAGTAAACCAAATAAAGGGTCTGCGGTTGCGTGCGGGTTTGGATGCAAATATTGTGGGAGCGGGTGGGAGTGACAGAGACAGGAAATGGGAGCGGGCGGTAATGGTCCAAAATTCAGCGGGAGCGGGATTTAAAAAATAGTCCCACGCAGGGCTTTAATATAGACATGGAATTTCAAGCACATGCAACTGCAGGGCTGGGCGATATGACCTCATATCAATATTACGATTAATTGAACATTTTGCCTTGATTACGATTAATGAACTATTTTGTTTTCGTTTGTTTTTTTGCCCTCATATTTTATTGACAAAGCTTGTGCTGTAAATATGCTCAACTATTAAAACTGGTATTTTTCTAATGAAAGAATGCATATGTTTAAGATTTTAAAATAATTGAAGGAAACACTGATGAACCATTCATGGTTATTCACTGACTTTCGAACAGCTGAAATGAAAGCACAAATCGCTTGAAATGAAAGTGTCTTACGAAAAAGGTAACATTTTAGTTTTAATGTAAAAAGCAAGTTCCCTAAAAAAGTAGAAAAATAGTTTGTATTTTTTAAAAACAAACAATTTATAGTGATCACATCTGTCTGGGTGAAATTCATCACCATAAGTGGAAAACATTATAACCTATTTTTTCCCCTTTTTCTTTACGTGTCATACAGATTACCATCTAATTGATACTTGTATATTTATTACATGAATATAAGGTAATACAAAGGCCAGCGTCGCTACTTGCTGAATTTTACTGACTCTTCGAACATTCAGTGTGGCTGTTTCAAACGCTTTTCAAATTACAGTAGTGCACAAATTAAATTTAACTGTAATTCAAATACGCTATAATAAAGTACAGCACTGTACATAAAATATAGCTTATTGTAGTTTCACTATTGCATCTCATTGGCTTGTTTTATATCAAGCGTCGATGAGTCTATATTTGATATTTACAGCATTTAGCAGTAAATATGAAATATAGACTTATCAACGCTTGATATTGTGAGAAAATGACTGCAGCAGACAGGTTACCACGAGGCAAAATAAGCAAGGGGGAAAAAAATTACAAAAAAAAAAAAGGTAATTGGCATGGGCAAGATTACGTTGATTAGAGGTCCTGGATGTCGCTTTTGATTAATTTTCGATTCAATTGTCATGTTGCAAGGACAGCTGGGTTCAAACTATCAATAAGTTGCACTAAAACATCATTACTTAGTTACAGGAAACCAAACTTAGTAAGCTTTGCAATTTTAATGATGGTCCCTTCTCAGCATTATCTAGTATAGGTTTAAAAAAAGGTGTCAATTTTAATGCCGCTGCTTTTGCATGAGCATTGCATAGCCATAATCATTTTCATGCTTGCTGTTGGACTGATTCATAGACTACATGGCACTTCTGAGAAATTAAAAAATGAGTGAAGAGAAACGCGAACAAGAACTGGTCATGAAAAGACATTAGTATTCTGCTGTCTGGGAATATTTTGCATTCCATAGGGACAATATCCAGCAAAAGCAAGTGATTAGTGTTTGTTCATACAACTCATGGTAACACCAACTTATCTGACAGGCACTGTTGGTAGATAAGTTCTATTGGCTATATAGCTAATTTTCAACTCCTAAATATAACAATGTACATTTTTAATCTAGTATCATTCAGCCTTATTCAAAACACACAACATTATTAAAAAAATAATATTAATTGGTTATTATGTACCATATTATGTAAAATCATAGTTTTTAGCAGCAAGGCTAACTGTTTTAGCAGCAATTATTTTACATAAAGGAATCAAACAAAATAATCTAAGTCAGTGAGGAGAGACAGAATTGGTTACTTTGCGAAGATGAATGGGACACATCTATGGCTAACCTCTCATTATTGCATGAGTCTGTCAAACCTGAATTCTTTTAAGATGTATTTGCATTGTAGTCGTGCTGTGGTGATATTTAAGTTCTGTATTGCAATACTTAAAGATGACTGCATTCACATTCACTTTTAATATGAAGTGCTTACGCACAAATGCTTTTGCTCTTTATCTGGACCCTCATCCTGCATGCACCAAATTCCTTCCCCCAAACTGCCAAGTAATCGAAATGGAAAATTTTTAATTCAATGCTTTTTAAGCATCGAGTAATCGCAGACAGCTCTACATTAATCAAATGCATACGTCTAAAGTAAGTGCGATATGAAAATAATTCCATCTGCTCATTTTTTGCTCCACTACTTCTCTCTCTTTTCCCCACACTTTTGTGTAACTTCAAAGTTATCGTTGGTGCTTGCGGTCAACCAATCAAAGTTTATCATAAGCCGTGACCCAGTAGTTCCTGGTCAAGTGAAAAGCATCTACTCCAAAGAAAGGACTAAAACAGGCTGGGGGAACATCTGACTTCTGGCCCACAAGTGGCCTGCAAGATAGTTTTGTCCTGCATACGAGGCAAACTTTTATGAACAGTTTTAAAGTTACTAGTCAAGGCTTGGGGAGTATTACCGTAATAAGGCATACCAGACCCCAAGCCCCCCCCCGATTGGAAATTTTTATCACCAAGATTTCAAAATGCCAAAATAGTGCTACTTTTTAAAATGCCATAAACCTCGGTATAATGTCTGGAGAGTAGGGATTAATCAATTCAAATCAACATTGCATTTGAAAAAACGCAATTAGCAAACCACAAAGGTTGCAATTTAGGATATGCATAATACAGCACTTCTGACCCAGGCTTTAAAGCTGTTGCGAGAATAGTTTTACAAATTCATGCAGTTCTCCTCGGATGCCAGTCATACTTATCAAACAGTAGTGGCCCAAGGAGACTACAAACACACATGTGAAACATTACATTCGTAGTGAAAAAAAATATTGATTCCGCTTCTGAGCGATAAGTGAATTACCTACCCATTTGTTATGTGGGTTCCAACTAGGAATCGACTATAAGTACACAAACAGGGAAGGAAACCCTGTATTTTGACTTCTCATTCTGAAGGTGCGTGAATGGAACAGCATTTTGAAAGTCAGGCGAATCCAGCCAATAATACCCAAAACAAAAGTCAAATGATTTTTGACTGGCTGTCATGGTTTGAAGCACACAGATCCTGCCCACATGCTGCTAGGTGTCTGGCAGTTACGGGTTTACAAAACTTTGGGTGTGTGACAAAACTGCTAGAAATACCAGGATTCAGATCACATGTGTTTTGAGTTTGTTTGTAATCCCGATTCATAGCTTTTTTTGCAAACACAAACTTTGCTGCATGGGTGTACAAAACTAAAATAATAGTACGCAATCTATTTTACACACCTACAGAATTCTGTCATAATAATCACTACATAATTATTAGGAGGTCCATGAGGTCATATTGGTGGCCCTGAGGCTAGGGCTCTGCGCCAGTAATCAGAAGATTGCTGGTTTGAATCCTGTGAATGCCAAGAGAGATTGCACTCTGCTGGGCCCTTGAGTAAGAGCCTTAACCTGCAATTGTCTCATCCTAGGTATGATGTTAACCTACATCCAGCCCTGCAAGCAGGTCCTCCAACTTACAGGAGGAACCTGGGGGTTGGTGGCAGCATTAGCACTCCAGCCACTGGGGGAGGGGGGAATTTCACATTATTCAATTCCATTTGAACTAGTGTGGTGCTGAGGTACCACCTGCACTTGGATTCTCATCCCTGAGGTGGTTTGTCGTGCGGCAACACACTGTCATGCAACGTTAGCTGCAGGATCCCTATTGTTTTTTTTTCCCCTTAAAATAATAAAAATAAAAATTCCTGTAACACAGTCACAGCTTATGTAATTGTTTTATGTTTGAGTGTTCCCTGCTAATAAAAAAATAAAAAGTTAGAAATGCATGTTGGAAGCAATTCACACCTAATTATGCAATTATACCTAATAATGTTTTAAATCTGTTACACACTGAATATTGAACTGAAGTTTGATTTAAAAAATTATAGCGCAAATCAAATCACAATATCTGTCAGAAAAATTGCAATTACATATTTTCGCCAAATTGTTCAGCCATACTGGACAGTAGAGCTGCATAATATCACATCACGATGCACTCATGATTATATGGCACATTTGCAATAATCACCAGGGCTTCAGATGACGGGCAAAATATTCGGCCGGACATCAGCTCTTCGGTACTATACAAACGTTTACTTACACCCACATTTTGGTAAGCAGATTAGTATTACACCTAAAATATTAAGGAGATGCGTGCTGTAATGTCCAAAAGTTAGTAATCTGTATAAACTCAGCATATCCTTTTCTTTATTAAATCCAGTTAGTGGAGCACACCAGATACTACTGTTTTAGTAAATTATGTGTATGTGTTGTGGTGGTACGTTCTGCAGATTAAATTCCCACGTTTATTAAACATAAGGTCAAGGATATGCTGAATTTATACAGATTACTAATATTTTAGCCATACTACTAAAATCGGCAAACTGATATCGTGCAGCCCTACTGGACAGTATGAAAAATTAGACATGCGGGCACCTCCGACCCTCCTAATTCAGCTGTTCACTATAACCACCACCACCACAACAACAATTATTCTTCCTCTACTGTTTCATTGTGGACTGTTGATTTGTCAAAGACCATACTGCCACCTACTAGAAATATCGAATTATCGTGCACATGCACAGTTGATGCGTACGGTTCCCACTAGACCAGGGTTGACTAATCTTATCCACAAAGGACCAGTGTGTATGCAGGTTTTTGGGATAACCTTTAGGTCAGCTGTTCAAACCCAAATGTGAGGACTCTTTCAGCCAATCAGTCCTCTAATTAGTAATTAATTAGGGAGTTGCAGCAAAACCCAGCAGGTACAAAGGTCCTTTCTAGACAGCATTGCCCATCCTTGTACTAAACATTACAATCTGGGCTATATGCACACCAACCGCAGTCATCAGCAACAACACCTGATAACTAAATTTATGTCATGTACCCTCGTCAGCAATCGAAAGCACACTCGGAAAAAGGAAGTATGAAATGGCCTTTACGCTACTTCCTGTTTCAGCTTACGTTGTTGTTTTGGGATGGAAGTATTCAAATTGCAGAAAAAAAGATTATTCAGCAGTCAGGGGTTTAAACAACAGAAAATGTACCACTGTCTGCCACAAATCTTTGCAGGGTAAACAAAAATCGATACAGTATCACAAAGTATATCATGTGAGGTTAAAGGGATATGTGCTCAAGAATTTAGAATAATCCTCAAAGATTTTTTACAAAAATTGAAATGACCCTTGATAGGAAAATGGTTCCCTACTCCTGAACTAAAAAAGGTTCAGGAACTACCTCCAAAGAACTACAGTTTGGCTGAGTTCCTGTGGTGTGAATGCGACAGAAGTTCCTCAAAAAAAATCCTGCAGTGGGAAAGTGCCTAGCGTGTCTGCAAATACTTTTTGACTTATTACATTCACAGGTGAAATGTCATCTGAAGCCATCCTTCCCTTTGCTGCCAGTAAGCGAGGTAATTTTGGGTCAATTTGTATCAAAATTTGATCAGTTCCAGTTAATCATTCATACAATGTGGCTAGAAAGTCTGAAAAAAAGTCCTCAAATTTATCATTTTTCAATTATCGCTCTAATGTGAACCAGTGCCAAAACTGCCTTTTCTTTGCTATCACCATACGCCACTGCTCCAATTTTGGGGCAATTGGTTTAAAAATTTAATCAATTCCAGTCTGACAAAGAACCATTAAATGCGTTTTGAGTTTACTTCTTAACAAGAAAATGTTAGCAGCAGACCAAAACCATATGTATTCCGCATCTGGGGATACAATGTCATGGGCAGTATAAAAGGTATGACCTAGTGAAATTTTCATAGGGACACCATGAATCAAAAAAGTATCAGTAATCACAGCTCGGGATATTTCAGCAGCATTTCGCCTACCTATTACGGTCCAAGCAAGCGAAGTATCTTGCATGAAAACAAAACACCCGCCCGCAATGCACCTATTCAGCTTACAGTGAGAAGATGGTGCATCGTGGGGTCTTAAAAAATAATCAGATTACTTGGCTATTAGCTAAATGAACAGTACTGTATTGAAATGGTTATCGGAGAACAAAATTTAACTGCAGCAACATGGGCTAATTAATACTCTTCCCGTAGTTGCGCTTACGCCGTCACAAGAAACAAAAGGGGTGTGGCAACACAAAAGCACCGCCCTGCCTGACGTCATTACAAATATTAATTTACTGCCATAAAAGTTAAAGGTCCGCTCTTCCCCCCTTCGTAACATTACAGTGTCCTCTGCTATTCCATAACTATATGACAAAATGATTTAAATATAAACGAGCTGAGTGCACAGTACTGCAGAACACAAACAGGGCTAAAACGTCACGTCAAGGAACTAATAACGAAGGTATCCAGTCTTAGGATTACACTGCCGTTCCTGCCATTCGGATGAATGGGTGAAATTTTCCCCCTTTAAATTTAGTCTACAGTTGCCTCATATATGTTATTTGGTCTCTGGTATACGTACGGAATAAGCGCATAGGTCGCATTCAGTTGCTACGGTCTCTCACAACTGCATATGCATTGAATCCCGCGCAAAATGCAAGTAGCTGGCTAACCAGCTATGCCCACAGCGAAAAGGTCAGAGTTAAACGTATGCACTGCAGCACGAAAAGGTCGTTTTTTCCTAGAATAAAATTAACGCATTTTTTGCAAACAACACAACATTAACGTACGCGCTCATGGCTTACAACGTGCATGCAATGGGCCACACCAACACGAAACACAATCGTACGTACCTCACCGGTCTTGACATTTTTCAGAAATGCTGAGGCTGGAGACTGAAGTGGTATAAAATAAAAATCACAAGGGCAATTAAAAAACAACAATAAACTTTTAAATTTTATGATTATTGGGACGCAGTCACGCGTTACCAGGTAACACCAAATTTCACGCGTAAAATGAAAGCATGTAATAAAAAACGCATTTAAAGACAGGAATTTAGTTTAATTTTACCCTCAGCTACACAAAATGGTGAATAAAACAAACTGAAACTGCAGGTTCTACGCAACCTAGTGGTTGAGCATGAGGCGTGTACTTGGTTTGAAAGCACCGCCCACTGGAGAGCTTTACTGGACAAACCTCAGCAATGCATTCTGCCATTGGATAGTTCAAAATATCATTGAGGAGTTTAATTGGAGGTACGGTCTGTAGGTCAGATTTCATGCTCATCCTAAATTTCCCTCCCCCTTTCGGTAGGTTGAAGTAACATTACAACGAAAACAATAAGAGGGCTGTAGTAGATGTAGAACAGCTCGTAACTGCTGAAAGGAATAATATATTGATTTGTAGGCATAAAACATGGGGATGTCTATGTGGTAGTGAATGTATATTTCGGATTTTTGTGAGGAAAATCAATGTAAAGCAAATCATCTTCAAGACAATTATATTTTTCCCCAAAATTTCGCTACCAAATATAAAACCAGTGTTCACGATTAACTCACGATTAAACCATGTATTTCAGAAAATGATATAAATTATATGAATTTTCTTATCCATCCCCTCAGACAAAGATTCTTTTCCCATAGTATTATTTTTAGTAGAAGTAATGCCATTAATATGCGACACAATAGCAAAAGGGGTAGGAAGGCAACTCTAAGTAGTTTCATAATTAAAAATATATGACGAAACAAATAATAATAGTTTAAAAACCTGAAAGACGAATGACGTCTGGATAAAACTTTGGCTGTAAACTGCCTAAATATTTAAGTGATAGTCGTATTCAAAAAATGAAATGTTTGAGCCATATACATTGACATAAGTGTTTAGAAAAAAAATGTCTCAGTCAAGTAGAATTTAGATTTGGTTGGATTGACATCTTCCAAATGTGTTTCATGATTAAACACTGTTTATGTAGTGCAAAATCTGGTACAAAATGTTTTTTAACAACCCATAATACAATTCAATTAATTTTTATATAGCAGCTTTCACAACAGAGTGACTCCAATGTGCTTTTGTATATCATTTATACAGAATAATACATGAAACAGGGGGATACAGAAAGGGAGAGGGTAAGGAGCATGCACTGCTTACAGTATGTTGCCACACCCACCACACCACCTCAGGGAGGCAAACCTGAGTGCAGCCATGCAGTGGGTGAGACTTCAGCACCACCATAGTCTGAATGAACCAGTGTGCGGCTGGATGTAGATTAACGTCATACCCAGGACAAAGCAATTGCAGGTTATGGGCCTTGCTGAAGGGCCCAATGGAGTAGGATCATTTCTGGCATTCACAGGATTTAAACTGGCAACTTTCTGATTGCTGGGACATGTCCCTAGGCTCAGAGCCACCACTCCACCCCAATACCAAAAGAAAGAATGAACCAGACCAGTAACCAGAACCAGTAACCATGCACATGTAACAAAAGCAATTATGACCAGGTTCAGTTGTTAAATTCAGTGTATGTGCTGATATACAATACTGTGAATGTCTAGGACAGTCAATGAAAATTTTTAAAGCAATTTATCTGGGTAGTAACTTGTAAGTATATGTTTGCTCAGGTAAAAAAATAGCTTAACATTAGAACATATGCAAATATGTTACTGAAATATTGTTGGATGGATAGATGAACACTGCTTCAATTCCTAAACCTTTTCTCTGGAGCACCCCAACCATTCCATATTTG
Source organism: Mormyrus iriodes (assembly GCA_011763525.2). NCBI lineage: Eukaryota > Metazoa > Chordata > Actinopteri > Osteoglossiformes > Mormyridae > Mormyrus > Mormyrus iriodes. Next base: position 13,445,950 of record JAAGVU020000123.1, on the reverse strand, counting down.
TTAAATTGTATCACCAGTTCAATTAATTAATTGAATTAGTTAAATAATTCAATCAGGTATTCATTACCCACACATGCTGCGCTATTGGCCAAGTCAAAAAATACACAGGTATACTGGATGGTAGCTGCAAAACCTGGGGTGACTTAGGAGAGTTTTTGAAATGGCTAAGCTTGACAATTAAAACTGACAGACATGGTATTATTATTACTCAAATACATTACTTAAATATAATTTTTTTTCACTAAGTAAGACTTTTACACAGTGTTGTATATGAAAATGTCAGATGTGATGATGATGTATTCGATGGTTCTCACAGTACAGTCCTTTAAAATATGACAATTGGCTGAATACCTTGAAGAGAGTAAAGGAGTAGTAGTTTTCCATAGCCCCCTTTCCTACCTGTTAAATGTATTTCTTTTAACATGTTTTACTAGGTTTCATAAGCATGAGACAACTTTCTGGGGACTGTTGTTGTTCTTTAAATAATATTTACCAGTTCCAGCAGTACTAGCAGAGCTGGGTAGGACATAAAAGTTGCAGCAACGTTTATGGATGTTGAGAGGCATTGTGCCCTGACTTGAACCAGATTGGACTGAATATAGTTTTCTGTCCTATCCTGACTTAGTTTGCATTTCTGTATGAGAAGCCTTTTTGTCCATATAATTACCTGCTAGGTGTGCGTGTTGGATATGACCCTTTTATCCTGCTTACCCTTGTCTACTAAAGTAGGTATTGCCTGGTAAGCTCATTGACTGGGAGAAAGTGTAAAAACTGGCCCAAAAATGCTTCAGATTCAACTTTCTCTGTCCATAAATGTCAAATTTAGCTAGATATGTTTCATGAAGATAAATGATATTTCATACTCATTTGCCAGTCTTTGCTTTATCATTATTTCTTTCAGAAAACACCCTGAAGTCATCCATTGAAATGCAATGATTTTTTTTGACAGTTCGACCAAAATTTTCTCATAGAAATCTACAAAAAACCCAATAAAATGGTTATCATAATAAAGCTTGAAAAACAAAGTATTTCAGCAAATTAGTAGCAAAATCCCATAATCACTGATGGAAACCCACCGTGGAAATGAATGTGAGGTGCCCACTCATCAGGTCAGGGGGTAGTCCCATAGCCATTTTGCAAAAAAGAAAAATTACATGTTTTGTCACCCTATTTGGTATCAAAGTAAAATATTCTGGCTAAAAAATGTAACCTAGGGCAGATTTCAATTTTTATCTGCTGGTACCTTAAGGACTAACTAGGAGGATGGATGCAGTGAAAAAATGTGACTATAAACAGTGTACTATATTGAACCCAGAGAGAAATTCTAAGAGAGGGACTTCATGGCTATTACGATCATAATGGGTTTAATAGGGTTTTCCTCAACCAGCTGCCTGGGGGGTACACTCCCAGCCTACAATGTGACCCTATACTGGATAATGAGCTGGAAATGGATGTATTTTGAGGTAGCCATATTATGTCATGGACCTATTTTAAAGTAATTTCCGTGTTGTATAATAAACAAAACCAAACCAAACTTGCTGGGAAGCTAATTGGCTTAAGAAAAATAATTTAGCTTGACATTGTATTGTATCACACATTAGGGTGCCCGTCAAACCAATGACAAAAAATAAAGTTTAAAATTATTCATGTGGTCCCCGTTAAGTTGTTATACCAGTTTTGTTAATAAACACTGCAAGTTTTCAGATTTTTAAATCAACATTTACTGGTTGCTCAACACGATTAAAGTTTCTGATGAATTGTGTTTTTTCGCTATTTTTCTAGTGCTTTAGGGCTACTGTGTTTTGCTGCATCACAGGTAAGCAAGTACTTCTGTTACTTATTTAATAAATTACCAGATCTGTTATTAATTATTCTTTGGTTGCCATATTTGTTATTACAGACATCAAATGTAATTTACATCTGTAACTGAATTCATTTCTATCATTTTATTCATTTTACGCTATTTAACTGGTAATTATTACGTAAATTCAGTCAAAATACACAGTTTGCTGTGCAAGTGCACTTGTCTTGCAATGTAGCCAGCCTGTGGCAGTGGCTGCAAGTTGTAACTTGTTTGTTTTTAGTGCAATTCTAATTCTAATTGCCCACAGGCCACAGCCCCACACTCCACACTGCCTACTATCACAAACAGCAATTTTATGCTCAATTTACCACTGTAGAAATATAAACTATACTAAGCATGCAGACATTTTATTTTATGTGCTTATGTGCTAAAATCAACTAGTACTTAACAAATGTACCATACTTCATATCCCTTATCTGTGTTGTTCTGTTTACATTTCAGCACTGTGTCTGTCAATCTGTTGGGACTTTTGGAGTGTTGGTAACTACTGGTGTCCTGTCCACCAAGTGACCATTGTTCAAGAAATATTATGGCAGAAGCTACCCATTCAAGCAGTAGCAGTACTAGCACTGTAACACGTAGTGCCACAAACATTTGGTTAATTGGTCCAGCAGAAGAAAAGATTCATGGAATGAAACTCCCAACCAACCGCCAGGTACTCACTGTCTTTTTCCACAACCACAAAGTTCTTGGCAAGACAGTAAGAGACAGCTCAAGGTGTGCAGTGAGAGAAGTTCTGAAATTGTGGTCAATGGCTCACATTCCAACAACTATTGAGAGAAATGCCATTGAGAAGCTGGAAAACATGTTCTACAGAGAGCAGAAGCTGAAAAAGAATATTAATCGTAGAACTAAAATCCAGATAGCAAATGAAAATGCTTTAAGTGAAGATTTCGATAAACTATTTGATATAGCACATGCAGATGCCATGCCAATGATTGCTATTGCTGAAGACAGGGCTTTTTTGGAAGACCAACGTGGACCACGTATTGGCTACATGGGAAGCATGCAGAGTTATCTGCAAAGGAAGAAAGAAAGGCAAAAAGACTGAAGCGCATGGATTATTTGAAAAATAAAGAGGATGACAGAAAACAACAGAATATCACAAATGAAGTGGATGAACCAACAACAGAAGAATAACTTAATGGTTGAACAACTATTAATTGTGCAAAATTCTAAAAAAAATTACTGTGAGTTCCAGTCATATGCTGTAACAAATTGAGAGGGTACCACAGAACAAATTCCGAAGTTCATTTTTGACGGGCACCCTAATCACACATAGCACCTTGTTGTGTATTTACTTGTATCTAGATTGTCGCTGTCTTTTTCTAACAGTGTTTGGATACTATGCCAGATCCGTTAGTACTATTCCAGTTTATATATAATAAATTCCATATACAATTTTTAAACAAATTGTTTTGACTATCAATGAGATGTGGTAAGACAAAACATTTATTGATAGGTGGTTTTACAGACTAATACAGAGTTATTGTGTTATCAGTTTTTAAAATTTTAATTCCAAACTGTTATTTCTGTGACATGTACATCATTTTATAGGCCACAAGGGGTCAGTGGAAAACCAGAGTTTAACAAGTACGACCTGAAAGCCACATCAGCTTCATTTTACACAGACCTAATTCCCAGCTACCTTCACAACGATAAGCAAATGGAAGATGGATGTATGGACATACTTAATAATTGCTTTGGAAGACCTTGATTTTGGGATCATTTCAAAATGTGCAAAATGTTTGCATTTGATCATTTCACTTTAACCCCACAATAGGTTGATGTGAGTCTTCCATAAACACTTATCCAGTACTCAGCGTCACAGTGAGCCAAAGCCAATCCCTGGAAGCACAGGACACAAGTAAAACCCCAGGCAAGGTTTTTAACATATCTCTAATAATGTGAGGAAAAAAAAACAGCTTCCATTCTGTCAGGCTTAATCATTATTCGATCTGCCTCACTGGAATTTAATTTAATTTATTTAGCAGACAGTTTTATCCAATGCAATGTACAATTCAGAAGGTAGGATCAGACAGTCCATAGAATGGTTGGGAGTTAAGTATCTTGCTCAGGTACCCAATGGTGAAATCACTCTATAAACCCTGAGATTTGTATAGGCAACCCTCCAATCACCACTTGCTGAGCTAAACACCAGCCTATACTAGGAATACCAGGCAAAACCTGTAGATAATTAACTTATAGATCATCCACATCTTGTGATGTGGATTTTGTGATTTTCTCTGTTTTGTTCATTTTGGTCGAGTCACATATGGATTGTGTTTGGGCAACAGCTTTTTGAATATGATTCAGTTTTCTATGTACTAATACGAGCTCTTTGATCTTTCACCTGTACTTTGGAACACGAGTTTGGATTGCAGTTTGTAAATATCATTACAGTCTCTTCAAGTGAGCAAAACTGACACTAGAAACGCATCAGAAAACTACATAGCTAAAGAAAGAATATAATGTATGGCATGTCTCTGGGTTATAGCAAAAGTGCTTCACACATTATGGCAGAGTGTTTTATTAGCATGTAAAAGAATATAACATTGATTGGCTGCAAGAAAATTTTGCTTTTTAAAATTTGATGAGGTCAGCTCTTGGTAATTTAATGGTCCTGCCATGTCTCTGCAACCCTAAGAAGAGCAGGTCTGTTTTTAATAATTGCGTATATCATGCTCAATTCACATAACATGGGGTTCTGCTCCTGACCACTATAATTCTCACACTTAGATCATTAGAATATTTTTTTTTCACCAGGCACATTGATGTTTTTTGGCACATTGACTCTGCTAAAAGTACAAATACATTTGATAGTGAATTCATAACACATTCTGACATTCCAAAAACTAAGCATGTGGTAAACAATCAATACCATGGATTTTCCATGACCACTGATCTAACGTAGAATTGTGGTAACCCTGGAGCTGGTAAAACAGGACATGAAGACAAACGGGTATGGAAAATGGATGAATATTGGAAAATATCAATGCAGCCATCTTATAAACGTTTATCCTCATCTGGGACCCTGTGCTGCCTGGAGCTTATGCAAGGCAGCACAGGGCACAAGGTACAGCCTAGACAGGATGTCAGTTCATTGTCAACCCCAGACATGTACACACAGTCATACTCTGTGTTATTTTGAGATTAACTGAAATGCATGTCTTTCGACTGTGTAAGGAAATGCTTATGACCCTGGAATAACATGAAAACTCTACAAGCACAGAGCAAAGAAGGAATTTGAAGCAACAAACCCAGAACTGTGAGGTAAGAGGGCTACCCACTAACCCTACATACCTCCTTATATGATTTTATAGACAATCAAAACTATATTTAAATGCTATTCTAAAACAGGCACAAATTCAATATACTCATCTTTTTCCAGTTAAAATACTTTTTAATATTGGTCATATTCACTATAAGTGTGTTTTAATGAAGACAAGTTGGCAATAAGACCAGGTTTTTTAAGTATGTTTACTCTCAGAATATAATAAAGACATATTTAGAATCCCCAAACTAAAGAACATTCTCATTAACTTTACATTTTGGATCCAAGTGGCACTCCTTTCTTTGCCACATAATATTATGAAACATTTATAAGTGTTAAGTAGAATGTTATAAAAATCTGAAATGGGTCTTCTTTGGTTCTCTTGTTTTATAGTCCTGACCTGTCCAATCAACTCTGAGAAGTGCAGGTCTGTTCTTAATAAATAACCTATATCATGCTTCATTTTTGTAACATGGGGTTCTGTTCCTGACCACAATGATTCTCACACTTAGATCATCAGAATAAACTTTTTTCACTAAGCACACTGATCTGTTTTGGTGCATTTGGCTGTGCTGAATATAAAAATACAAAGGACTGTGATTGCATAACACATTGTAACATATGAGTATGGTGGCCCTGAAAGCCCAGAGCACGTCAACATTACCAAAATGCAAAAACATTAAGGAGACACAAAAACATCAGGACAAAAAACTGAGCAAATTTAATTTTTAAATGTGTTGTGTTCTCTTAAGGTGTTGCGGTTTTCAAAACGGAAGTGCACACATTCCCAGGCAAACTGCTCTCCCTGATGAGAGTTATGGTGGCAGCATGCCAAATAGATCAAACAAACCTGTTTACAGGGCCACAGACTCAGTCTGCTTCTGAGGGAATGCCCAGGTGTTTCCAAACCAGTAGGAAGAGATGATCCCTTTAGCAAATTCTGGGTTTGTTCCAAAATAAGCCCAAAACAGCTCCCTTTGGAGCCCACCAGTAGCATTGGATATTCTCAAAACTAGCAGTACACTTCACACCACCCAATGTTTCCCATGTTTTTTGGAAGTCACTTGAGGTCATCCTCCAATTTATGAGGCACTGCAGGATAAGTTGACAGTCCTCTCTGGCATTAGAAAGTTGCTTCTGCCCTTTACCTGGTTGGTTTTTGGTTATTGCCAGAGTCTCCTGCATCATTTTGTTGTTGTGTACTGCTGTCTTAGAAACTTTGAGCCTTTTTTTTTGAGTTTTTTTTTTTTAATACAGAGTGATGTCACGTCCAGCCCCGCCCTACCAGTGTATTCCTTGTGTTTCCCGCAGGCAGGGCTGCTAATCAGCTATGCCTGTTGCTCGTTTGCTCGTTGTAATTACCTTGTGTTCCTGCCCCCTTGTTAACCAGCCACAGGTGCCCCTCGTTCATTCCTACCTTTCCAGTGTATAAGAGTTCCCCAGTCCTGTGTTCCTTTGTTGGGTCATTAATGTAATGTTATGTCTTGTGTGTTGCGGCTTGCAATAAAGCACCTGTGCCCCTGACAAGTGGTCTCTTAATTTTTTCCAGAGCTGTATATATACACAGTTGAGAATGAAGCTTTGCCTGTTGAGAGTGAAGCTGTCTGTGGTTAAAACTAGTCTTAAAAAAATCTTCATGTTCTGTTGTTTGAGAGAAATCATTTGTTACTGGTGGTATTTTGAGAAATATTAATGTTTCACATAGGATAAATTAATATTTTGCAAAAGGAAGTGAATAATAGAACTACAATGCAACAATTTCCAAACATCACTCTAGCCATTGCTGATCTGAGATATGGACCTGCATTCTCCTAAAGGGAGCCTGTTGAAATAAATCTTTAGCTACATCACTATACATCTTAGCTAAAAAACTGAATCGTTGCTTCCCTAGCTTTGGCAATTTTTAGATTATTTTATTTGTACTGTGAGTATTTTCCATTTCACTCTTCTCAGCCTCTTATGCGTTATGCGTTTCTCATCTGTGGATGACTGGAAACCACTGGAGCTGGGGAGACTGAAGAAAGCCTTCATCAACAAATGCAGCCCCCGTTCTGCTAAACCTCATTAATCATACAGTATCCCAATAAAAATGGTCCACACCCATGCTATCAGTCTTAGTTAGGGCTTGGAAACGTTGCATGTATTTAGTGCAAGTTGAGGCACTGAAACTTGTTGGAACATTTTATTCTTTTAGTGCAGGCTGAGGCACTGAAATTATTTATGTATTAATATTTTATTGTTTTCTTTAAGTGTGGATTAAGGCACTGAAACTTTGTGTATGACAGTTTCACAATTGTAAATTGTGTATCACAGCTTGTTCAGCACAATTACTTAGAATGTGATATTGAGTTGGACATTGATTTTGATAGACCAGATTTCACATTCAAATATAATAAGTCGTTGATCACTAACAGTGCTCACTGTAAGTGATTTTCAATGTACTTTGTTTTCTTGTTTATCTCTGCTTGAGAGGAAATACATGTTTAATAAACATTGTGTGCAACATGAAAGCCTCACATTTTTCATCTTTACATTTTCTTATGCATTTCTTAATTTATTGCTTCTGAAGGACTTATCAGACATACCTAAGGCATATGGTTTACCAAAATTAGACAGTATTGAGATCTGAATGGTTTCTTATGAGAAAATGCCTGAGACACCTATAAGCATTTGCAAAAAAAAAACGTCTTAAGTTGAATTTTTCTTGTGCTCCTTGTTTCTCCTAATGAGGTTTTAGGAGAAACAAGTATGACTTCAGTAATCTCTAAATAATAAGATTATATATTTCTGATGAGACAAAGAAAAGACTGTTGTGAGCAGCAAAATTTTCTTCTGGGTTGTCTCAAAATTTGACAGGTCCAGATCTTTACCCATACAATGTGCCTGCAAAATGCATGGAAAAGAATGTTGTTTGAGTTGTCATGGTGATAGGTTAACTGATAGAGAAGTAAAGTGAAGGCCTTTGTCTCAGCTGTAGAGCTGCAGCAGTAGGCATGGGGTGTACTCTAGGCATATGGTCCTTAGGCAGGGGCACGTCATCTACCGATATGCCGTGTTAATGCAATGTTAGGTGGCACACTGGATGCTTGACTATGAGGCACTACAGATGAAACGGTATAAAAATTTACTATCATGATTATAGTCCAAGCCAAAATTATCACGGTTATCTGTATTATTGTGGTATTGTTAAAATGTACTGAAAATGTTCAAAAAGTACTGATACACAAACTGACATCATTTCACCAAGTTTTTCATTGAAAACCACAAATAAAATTAGCAGCACTATGGACTTTTAGTTTGCTTAAACATTAAAATAATAGCATAGCCAATACCTTATGTAAACAAATGAAAATCATATCAAACATTATTCCTGAAATCCAGGATATATTGTCTAGCTGCTCAGGTCCTCAGCAATGAGGAATGCCTGCCAGATCACCCTCAGGGACTTGTGTCACATGGCCATAATGCCGTAACTGATGCTTCCTCACAATGAAGGTAACATGCCTCATTCGGGACTTCCTGAGCAACTACTCGTTCAACATAAAATCAAACCAGCGTGTGAGGGACCAAACAATAAGGGAACGCAAACACAGGAGCTTGACTAAAGAAAATACGGCTTTATTGACCCCCAAAAATACAAACAATTAAACTCAAAACCTTAATAACAGGGCCCATAAAAGAGGTCAAAAGAAACCAACAAAACTTAACATCACAAAGCAAGATATTAACTAAAACAAACTGATCTTTCTATAAGGAGACATGAGGGAACATATATAGTGGTTTGGCCAAACCAATTAACACGCAAGGGGTAAACCAAATGAACATTACATACAACTAAACAAAGCAAAACACAGCTAAACCCCAATTCCCTCCTCTTGCTATGGCAGCACATGGTTCAATCCTGCTCCAGGGGTTGTCCTTTTAAGAGTCCTCTGCCCTCAGCCACACCTTTATACTGACTAGGAAAGCCCATCCCCCACAACCAAAGTAACTGCAAAATCAAAAGATTAATTAGGCGAACACTGCAGACAACCCTACAATATCAAAATATGTACACTGCTCATAACACAAAAGGCAAAGCACATCAACTACGAACTATGCATTGTTATTGTAAATAAAGCAGTTTGACTAAAGAAAGCCTATAAAAAATCAACTAAGGATGTGAGAATGTTTGAGATCTTACTGTGTGGCTGTAGCCATCACACTACGGAACACAAGAATTCTCCAAAGAGACAGTACCAAAGGAGTCCAGTCTTTGTCTCAGGTCACTGGATAGTGTCCATGTCTCATAGCCATATAGCAAGACAGGAAGCACCAGGACTCTAAAGACTTGGACCGTCGTTGTCATGCATAAGATATTGGGAGCGTCACACACACTTTTCCAGCGACCTCATGACCCCTCATGCTCTCCTAATCCATCTACTGACTTCATATGAAGAGTCACCAGATACATGAATGTTGCTGCTGAGGTAAGCGAACCTCTCAATGAGGTCGACATTCTCTCTGCAAAGAGACACACTGCTGAAGGCTGTGCCCAAGAGGTCATTAAAGGCCTGGATGTTGGTTTTTGTCCAGGCCACGTACAATCCCAGATACTCAGACTCCTAGCTCAGTCTCTCGAGAGCCCCGATCAGAACCTCCATTGATTCTGCGACGATCACGGCATCGTCGACAAAGTCAAGATCAGTGAATCTTTCTTCACCAACAGATGCCCCACAGCCGCTGAACCCCACGACCCTGCCCAACACCCAGTCCATGCAAGCACTGAACAGAGTAGGAGCAGGAACATACCCCTGATGTTTCTTTGATTGCCGATTCAGGCAGTATAGCAGTCCTTGATCTCCTGGATCTCTCAAAGGCTTTTGATACTATTGACCATGAGATATTGCTTTCATGGCTTAAGAATATGAGGGGGCACTCTGGGTGGCTCTGGAATGTTCAGATCATATCTTATTGGTAGACAATTTTCAGTGTCTGTAAACTCCTCTATGTCATCAACTGCTCCTCTTAAATATAGAGTGTCTCAGGGTTCTATTTTGGCCCTGATTCGATTCTCTATGTATCTTTATCTTCTGTTTTTACAAGGTTAGATGTTTCTTTTCACAGCATTGCCAACGATACGTAAATTTACATTACTTTGTGTAATTCTGCGGTGAGTTGCTTGCACAAATGTCTTGATAAACTGAGATCTTGGATGGCCAGTAATTTTCTTGATTTAAACCAAAACAAAACTGAAGTTTTACTGGTGGACCCTAAAGTTAAAGTTGATGACTCATACGAAATACTTGGCTCTCTAGTGAATTTTTGTAAACCCCATGTTAGGGATCTTGGGGTGATTTTTGACAGTAAACATGCTTTTGATAAACAGGTTAACTCTGTGGTGAAGAGTTGTTTTCTTCAGCTTTGCATTAACTAAGGTCAAGCATTTCCTATCTGCTGAAGATCTTAAAAAAATTAATCATATTTTTATTTTCTCAAGATTGGACTACTGCAACTCGTTGTATTCGGGGATCAGCAAATCCTTTATACGGTTGGTCCAAAAGGCTTGTTTCTAGGTTGGGGCAAAGAAATTTGTTTGGTATCGCCCATCTTAGTGTTATTACATTGGCTGCCTGTTAATTTTAGAATTTATTGAAACATTTTTCTGTTAGTTTTTAAATCATTAAATGGCAGGGCTCCAGCTTATCTATCTGATTTGTGCATTTTTCACCAGCCATCTAGAGAACTCCGGTCGTCTGGTCACTTGTTTTTAGAGAGTCCACAAACTAAGTGTGAAACAAAGGGAGACAGGGCATTTGTGCTCTTTGTGCTATGGAACTCTCTTCCCAAATTTATCATGGAATCTTCATCGATTGAACAGTTTAAATCCAGACTGAAGACACAAGTTTACTCTATAGCCTTTTATGACCTTCAATGATGTAGATGGTGCTCCCACTTGACAATATGCACATGCTATGATTATGCTGCTAGATTTCTGTTTTTAGTCGCTTTTCTTTTTAATTGTACTTCCGTGGTGTTTTTACATTGTTTTTAATTTGTTATGTTGTTGTTATGTTGCTAGAAAATATTTTATTTTCTATGTTGCTGATTGTGAAACACTTTGGCTACGACACTATAGTTGCTGTTGTAAAGGCGCTATATAAATAAATGGCCATTGCCATTTTAAAATTACTGTGTTCACAAAACAAACAGCGCTTTTCCACTGGCATACAGGAACCAACCCTTACCTGAGCTATACCACAAAAAGAAACTAGTTACAGCACGGTTCAAGTTCCCTTTGGTTTTCCACTGCAGAAGGGTAAAGACATTGCCAGGTTTGAAGAGCGACAGTGACGTAAAACCAAAGAGATGCTTATTTACTACTCACATGGTGTCCATCATGATTTTCTGCGTGCAATTATAATTTTTTTTTACTGTGTGCTAATTTCTGCTAGCACGTCTGTGAGAATTGCTGTGTTATTAGGGCTCTCAAGTTTCATCAAAAGTTTGGAGTGAGATTACATCTGTTAGGGGTGTAGCATGTGTCTCACGGTCGATGCGTGACACTTGAGAGCCCTGCCCACTGCGTTCATCAGATCGACGGTGATGATGTTGATGCAGCCAGCTCTATCTGGTCACGCTTTCAGACTTGCTAGTAAGCCATGTCATGTGCAGTTACGGCTCGGGTACGGTTTGGTTCTTGGTGGCAGTGAAAAAACACCACATGTGTCTTCTACAGGGGCCGACTCCTTCCTTTGATGCCCCATAGGGCTGCTGCTTCATTTTTTGGGCAAGTTGTCTGAAAATGAAATTAAGTGTAGATCTTCCTCCATATAAGGCTTTTTTATGAAGTAATAATAAGATCCATCAAATACTTTTTGACTTATCACATTCACAAGGTCAAATGTGGTCTGCTTTCACCATTCCCATTGCTGCCACTAAGTGGCATCACTTCAATTTTGGGGTGATCTGTCTCCAAATTGACAGTTTTAGTTCAGTACCCATGCAGTGCCTCTGCAAAGTTTGAAAAAAATACATTACAAAGTTTTTGAGTTATTGTTTTAACGATATCAAGTGTCAAGACTACACTATTTGGGTATCACTATGCGATTCTGCTTAAATCTCAAAATTTAATGGTATGTTCCATACCAGCCCCCCTCAAATGCCTTAGCAAAGTTTGAAAAAGATCTATGAAATGGTTGAGTCATCATCTTAACGGAATCAAGTTCCGTTAAAAAAATTAAAATTGCCCTTTTTTGATCATCACTATGCCAAGATGCTTCAGTTTTGCGCCGATCTGTCTCAAGATTTAATCAGTTTTAGTTTCTCATCCATACAAATGCAATTCAGATGCAAATACATTGAAATGCAAAGGTTGACAAAGATCTTCCAAACAGTTTTTGAGTTAATTCCTTTCATACCAAAGCATCTGCAGTGACAGTAGACAGGCGCTAAGAGCATATGTATTCTCCGGAGTCCAGGAAATACTTAAAAAGTCTCGTTCAGCTGAACACAGTGCAACTTCATAAGCAAAAGAAAAAGATATGAGGAATCACTCCAGGATGTTGCAGCTTGCATCTGTTTGTTAATTTAGCTTTTGTTTTCCCTAAGACATCTTTCTGAGAGGACAAGAGGAGAGAAGATTAAAGTCAGGGAAGAAGAAAAAGAAAAACTGATTTGTCTTATGAAAGGGCAGAGTCTTGGTGATATGACAGAAAATGTATAACTGGAGGTTTATATCATAAAGCAGTAATGTTGAATCAATGAGAGTGGAAATTTAAACTTGTATGGTTTTGCAACTAGCTGCTGTAATCTGCTTTGGAAGCAGTCCAGTATTGAAGGTAGACATCTTTTATTTTAATGTCATATTGTGCAGAGTAGTTGTAAAAAAAATATTTCTGTAGAGAATTAAAATGAAAATGGAGTTTCATAGAGAAAACTGATGAAATGCTCTCTTTTTGAAAGAGGATTCATTTTGTAAGGGTTAAGCCATATATCATACATTTTTAAATGCCGCACATTTAGCGTACAGGTTTATCCCTTGTAGAGACGATGACTACTACTCCTCCTCATTCATGGGTGGGGTGCGATTATACTACACATTTGGCATGCACGGTCATACCTTGTAGGTACTACTGCTGCTGCTACTATTAGTACTACCGCCATTACTGCTACAACTACTATGGCCACTACTACTACTGATATTGCTACTGCTACTACTGTTCAGGCAGAATTCAGAGTATCTCTCACCCATGTGCCCATGCGCACGGGTCGAAACAGGGTGCACACGCCCAGTTGGGAGGGAAAGAAAATGAGTTGCTGCGAAATAAAACACATTTTGTTTTTTTCACTTTACCTGGGACTGCTGCCTTTTTTTTCTCCCCCAAAAACATACCTGAAACTTTAAATAACCAGAGACTGTCAACCTGTTGTCACGATTGCAGGTAAGAGACAACCCAAATGCAGGCTGTGGCCAAGCAATACCTACGCAGAGGATATTTATTGAAAGGACCAAAACAGGGTTGCAAACGCTGCCAGGTAACAATGACTGAACAGGGAGCACAAGAGCGGTAGACGCTAATATACTTGTCTAACAAGGGATCAAACATAAAGGCAGCTGTGACTGGTTAATAAGAGGGCAGGAACACAAGGCACAACTAAGAAGCTTTATGTACGACTGATTAGAAGCTGCGCCTGAGGGAAACACAGGGATCAGACAAGCAGGGTGGGGCTGGATGTAACGGTACCCCCCCAAACACATCTACTCTGGGCACACCAAGCAGGCCGGGGAGGGGACCCAGGGACCAAATGAGAGGATGGGCAAATGGGGCCAGGATATGGGACAGGAACAAGGATGCCAGACAGGGTTGAACGTGCAGACTTCCAGGACCAAGGACCTAGGGAGACAAACAAAATCAGGATTGGACAAACAAAACAAACAACCATGACACCACTACAACCACTCAAACATGACATCACGGGACAGGGCAGGACATTACTGGAACCTGGGAGCAGACCAAAGCAGGGCAAGAAACTGTAGGGAGAAGAGACTGGACAGACAAGACAGAGACAGGGCAAACATGTGGAAGGACCATAAGGACAAGAACAATGACACCTATGGACCACAAGGGAAACGAGCTAGGACAGGGTGACAGGACAGGGTGTAGACCTGGGAGAAGACAAGACAAGAGGGTGAACACTGAGGCAAGAAAGGAAAAGAGGTCCGACAGGGGGTCCTGGAGGACCCCAGGACGCTGGGAATCGGCTATAGGACACAGGTCCTCCCAAACTTCAGCAGGCCAGTGAGACCAGAGGGCTGGGTGGTGCTGAGGAGACAGTGGGGACTGGACTGAAGGGCACAGAACGACCCGCAGGGCAGGAATCAGAGCAGGAGCCAGAGAAGGAACAGGTAGGTGCTGCGGGAAGTGCAGAGCAGGGGGGTGCCACTGCAGGGTAAGGTGGCACTGCAGGGACTATCAGGCCGGAACCCCTGGATGCCAAGGGACCTGTTGGGCAAGAGCAGAGATGAGGACAGGAATTGGGACAGGAAGACCCTGAGGGGCCAGTCGGGGAGGCACAGTGGCTAGGGATGGTGTGTCCCTGGCTCACTCATCAGGAGACAGAGACTCGACATGCCTTTCTTCGAAACCTCCCCTGGTACTGGGGACCTTTTCAGAGTTGGGGAATGGTGTGGCTTAAGTCCTAGACAGGGGCCCATGGAGCTGGACTCAGGACAATGCCTAGAGGGTCCCACGCCAAGTCCTCTGAGGGAACGTTCTCCTGGCTTCATTACTGTTGCAAACACTGACAAGTAACAATGACTGAACAGGGAGCACAAGACTGGGAGTTGCTAATATACTTGACTAACACAAGGCAGTTGTGGCTGGTTAACAAGAGGGCCATGGTAAATACTGAATTTTGATTGTCCATCAGAATTTGCCACGGTGTTGATCCCTGTTAGTTACATAGTTTATAGTTTATAATCTGCATTGATTTACTACTAATCAACATCCTTCTGATCCATCATGTTAGAAACAGTGCCAAGGTATGCATTTGTTTAAAGCACAAACTGTTCGGGAATTCTGGCTTGCAGAAAATGTGTTTTGCGAGTCTGAATTTTAACTAACGTGTCACAGGGTGCACAGGTTTGACCAACAGAAATCCCAGCCCTGATAGCATGGATACATCTTTACAACACTGAATGAATACTGTAAAACATCTAATGAACATCGGTATTACATCGCTACTTTCCTCCGATGTTCAGCAGATCCTAAACTCATGCTTACAGACATGATGTAATACTGATATTCATGCTGTCACATAAACGCAACCCCTCCTGTGCTCCTGATCCCCTAAGTTCCAGCCCAGTTTTCACTTTCTCTCAGTGTATTTCTCCATTACATCATCCCTAATCAGTTCTCATGTGTTCCACCTACATACAGTAGCTCCCTATTTACTGTAAGTTAGTCTTCCCTTTGTATTTGTCTAGCATTTGGTTTCCTTGGGTAAACCATGGTGCCTCTTTGCTCTTGCCTTTTGCACCAGCTGCTTCTCTTCCAAGTAGCGTGGCAGCACAATAAGGCAGTTCAAGGTCACCAAATGCTTTGCAGCAATCTGCTTGCTGTGCCCACTGGACTGTGTGTTATCTGTGGTTGCTGCAGTGTAATGTGCTGTACTTCCTGTTCTCCTGGGGTGTCCAGATCTAAGACTAATCTTAGTGAATGGCTTGCACCTGCATTTGTCTCAATAACAATGAATTTCCTGTAGTGGTGAATCTTTTGTTTTAAATTAATCAAAATAGCAATTTGTAAGTGGGCATTTCTTGTGAAAAGAACAGACTTGCTATGAATCCCGGTCTAATATTGATGCAGTAGTAGCAACAGAATTACTTTCATCATAACTATATATTTTTATATTTTTTGATAACAGATTTTACAACAATACATTCCGTAGCCCACCTTGCAGCTTTGCAGTGGTATGTGAATTTGTTTTAAGCTCCCAAAATGCAAAATCTAAGTTAACATATTATATTTGTTTTATTTTTGTTATAATTAGGCTGTGAACCTAAAAGACTGAATTCTAAATTCTCCTTTAAATAATTAGGCAATTATCATACATGCTGCCTATACTGTAAATCTCAAAATGTAACTGTAAGATAGGGAAGAGCTTATTTTTTTACTTGAAAGCAATTACATATAATAAAAATGTACTTTATTCTTCTCAAGCCTGACACCTAAGACCTAACTGTACTTTCCCAGATGTGACACTGTTTTTGTTCATGTATATTTCCCCAGTTCTGAATCTGAAACCTCTATCTTTTGTTTTATTTTTACCACAACTTTTTGTTTAAACTATTACTATTAACCCTAAATGAGCTCCCTGTTTTTTCTTCAAATCAATATTTCATATGGATCTCTTGACTCTTCTTAACAAGGCAAGTACTACAATAAAATGAAATAACCTTCCTTAAAATTTATATGTGAAGACTGTAAACATTACGTTATGCAATATATTTTTCTCTAATGTTGTACACAACCAAACAATGAATTCTGGCATCTGTGCATATGCCATTAATTTCTTTGAACTTTGTATAACATTAAAAAATATTGTCGGAGATTGTGTGAGTGGATGTCATTTGTGGAAATGCCTTTATTGGTTAAAATGTTATGACAGGCTGCCCACCCCCATGTTGCATCTAGTGGCGTATATGGATCTAAATCCAGGCAGTCTGTTTGTCGGCAGGGAGAAAGCTAAAAAGAAAGAGAAACGGGAAGGGAGGGTGAGTGAGGAGGAGAACCTTTTTGGCATGGACTTCATTTCCACAATGGCACTGGAACTGAAGCTCTTATGTTTCCTTCTGTGGATGTTTTCCTTCCATTTATGTTGCTACAGTGGCACTGAGAATGAAGGTAGGGTCATATACATAGCATGTAAATTGCTTGTTGTCTGTGCCTATGTAAATGGAATTAATGCATGCGAGACTAAATCCAAGCAACAAGCATGTTGTCTGGTCCTATTTACCAGAGCTCTGCTCTTCAGGGGTTAGGGTGAAGAGAAGAATGCAGGGTTATGGTTAGGCTGAAGTTCTCACGTAGTAGTGTGCAGGCAGCATGAGTGATGGACCTGTAAGCCACTTCTGTGTATGGATGCAGAGATAAGCTTTATGCGTGCATTACCTTTGACTATGAAATATGGAGCAAATGAACCCATAAGCATTTCTTGCATGGTCTAACTAGGCCTTATTCTTTTCTAATTCCTGAATTGTATAAATAATAGATGATGTATGGTGGCTGAGTGGGTAGCGGGATTTCCTCAAACCTCCAGAGTTAGAGATTTAAATCCCACATGCTCTGTGCATGTGTGTGTGTTTGTGTGCGTGTGTGTTCACCCTGTGTAATGCAGGTTTCCTCCAAAAGCATGTGGTCAGGATAACTGGTGTCTCAAAGAAAAATCTCACAGTTTGTATGTGTGCGTGCTGTAATGGACAATAGCATCCTATCCAGAGTGACCCCTGCATGTGGCCTGTGCTGCCTGGCATAGGCTATAGTCCCCTCTCCCTTCACAAACCAGAGCAAGATAAACAATTGGAAGATTGGGGCTAGATAAGTGAAGAGCTTTTGTTATCAATTTTTTATCAATTTTATCAATTATCATTGTTGCGATCAAGTTAAAAGTTATTATTTATTGGCATGTAACAGATAATGGAAAGAATCTGAGAGAAACCTGTGATGGTAAATAGCATTTGGAGAACTGGTTAAATTCCTGTTAAAGAACACTGACAGAATGGGATGCCTTGCAGTGTCACAATATTGGAAGAAATGTTGCTTCTCTGACAAATCTCTCTACAGGAGCAAAAAACCACAATCTGCTGACGGTGTTGGGCAGCTAAGACTTGTCGATGTGAGATCTGAATGAAGGCTTTCCCATGTGGCTCAGACCAACAGAAGGGCTACTGTGGCACAAATTGCAGATAATTTTGATAATGATCACGGGAATGATGTATCAATAATGTGGATCAAGCCCTGCTACATATGGGGCAACGTTGCTGGAGATCAGATTTTTCGGTCCAACGCATCCCAAAGATGATGGACACATACGGGGCCGTCTACATGATGTGATAGAGGTGTTTCCCCCCCTCAGACCTCTCTCAATAGATACTCACCACTGCTGACCATGAGCTCCCCACAAGCCTCGCCATATCAGAGATGCTCTGACACAGTTGTCTGACCATAAGTTAGCCCTTATCAAAGTCTCTCAGATCTTTATCTGTGCCCATTTCTTCTGCATTCAACATGTCAACTACAAGTACTGAATAATGGCTAACTGTTTGGCTTACCCAGACCTTGACTTGCACTGTTTTTACAAGAGGGACAATAGTATTTATTTGTGGGGGTGGACATATTGTTTTGGCTTATTGGTGTGTGTGTTTGTAGCTGGAATAACAACTTTTGCTTTTGCTCTTTATTTATTTATATGATTGGTTATCATAAAACTGCAAGGTGACTGATATTCTACTTTAAAAGCACGATTTATGAAAGTTTAATATTTTCATTAGATTAAAAAATGCAAAAAAAATACAAGGGGAATAAATGAACATAAATTGTGCATTATTGCACATATTAGCTTATCAGTTGCTGGCAATTAAATAATTCCATCCATCCTTCTTCCAAACTGCTCATGCAGTACAGTCATGGTGAGCTGGGTGTCTATTTCAGTAAGTACAAAAGGCAGGGGATAGAACAGGCACTTAACATCAACAACAACATCAGCATCATCACATGCAGTGTAACATCATCGCATGCAACATCAAATATTATGGGAAAAATAGAGGTGTCAGTTCTTTTAATGGCATATTTTTAGGAATCCATTGTAAATACAGGGAGGATTGAGCCCGGGGGGTGGAGACAGAGACTTAAAAAGCCACCACTAATCAGCAACCCTTCCCGCAAGTTAGCAAGTTTTAATGGCGACTGTTTGACAGATTATCCATGTCATTTTTTTCTGCTTTCATTGTTTTCTTTCAACTAAAAATAATTAAGTGTCTCCCTTGCTGCGTTATTGTAATTATTACATTGTGGGGACCAAATGTCCCCACAATGTGATAAAACCTATACATTTTTTACATTTTTTTGGTCCCCACAAGAAGACCCTCAATTTAATAAAAATCTGTGCATGCAATCAAAAATCAAAAAAAAGGGAGGGAGTCTTGTATTTTGCTTGGTTACTCATGGGTAAGGTTAGGGCTGGGTAGGGTTAAGGTTGTCATAGTTGGGATTAGGGTTGTGCTCATTGAAATGAATGGAGAGTTCCCACAAAGATATGAGTACGTGAACTGTGCATGTGTGTCTTTCTTTGTGTGTGTGTGCGTGTGTGTGTGTTGGGGGGGGGATATCGGATGACTTGATATTATTGTTTATGCCAATATTTTTTAATGTAATTATTGCATATTATTTTTATGGATATTGGCCCGCGCTACACACAACCATGCAATATTATGCATGATATCTGTTACATTACAACAATGACATTGTGCTGTGAGCCTCTTGCCACCCACATGGAGTCTGTTTCTGACAGTTCTGTGAGAAATATGAACATGAGTGGCCTGCTGGAGGTCATTTTGTACGGCTCTGGTGGTGTTCCTTTTGTTCATCCTCACACAAAGAAGCAGATACCAGTCATGCTGCTGGGTTGTTGCCCTTCTATGGCCCTGTCCAGCTCTCCTTGTGTAAGGGCCTGTCTCCTGGTATCTCCTCCATGTTCTTGAGACTGGGCTGGGAGACACAGTTAACCTTCTTGTGATGGCACATATGGATGTACCATCCTGGAGGATCTGAACTACCTGTACAACCTGAGTTAGCTGCAGGTATCACCTCATGCTACCAGTAGTGACAAGGGCACTAGCAAAATGCTAAACTAGAGAAAAATCAGTCAGGAAGGATAAGGAGAGAGAAATGGTCTATGGTTACCAGCTGCAAACCCATTCCCTTTTTGGGAGTTGTCTTGCTGTTGCCCTTTCTGTCCACTGTTGTTGCTTCTACAGTATATACACCAAAGCAGGTGAACTTGATTCAAAATCGCTTATGCTTCCTAACTGGACAGATCAATATCCCAGGAGTTTAATTGACTTGGGGTTGTACTCTGATGATTAAGTGTTCCCTTAATTGTTTTGAACAGTGAATGTTAACTTCATGTTTGCATTGACAGTCAGTTTATTCTTGTTTGCATATTAATAACACCTTTTTACTGTTTCGTACTTTTGTATATTTGACTTGGCTATAATTTGACCCAGAGTGTAAATACACGGTCAAATAATGTGTAATCGCAATGAATGAATTAAACATCAAATCTCAAACTAGAAATAATAATTATTCTACACAATTAGGTTTTAATTGTAGGATATTATACCAAGTACTTACATTATATCATTTATACACACAAATTACCTCTGAATTTAAACTCTCTGCACGCCATTTGACTTTACCTTTGTATGTGCTGAAAAGGGTTCATGCTGCAACAAACACTGCCAGCCTTTCAAACACTAATAGTTATGGAGCATGTTACAGGTATAATGATAAAATACACCAACAACAGACTCATACTTTCATGAAATTTGTGTAAATAGTGCAATATAACTGTTAATTATGCAAGAAAACAAGTGGTTAGGCTATATCACAATACTGACAATATACAAATTAATGGTGATATGATCATTCATAATCACAGTACGATATTTTTTCATAACATCACCCAGCCCTATGAGGTTACAACTGGGTCAAGGCAGCGAGGGCTTGTGATAGGCCGGTGAGGAAAGTTATAAAAAGTGGCATGCACATTGCAGAATTCAAACAAAATGTAATCTTAATGTCGCAGAACAGTGATGGGTTGGCGCCCCATCCTGGGTTGTTGCCTGCCTTGCGCTCACAGCCTCCGGGATAGGCTCCGGACCCCCCTGCGACCCCAAATGGGATAAGTGGTTACAGAAAATGAATGGATGGATGGATGTTGCAGAATTTAAACAAAATACTTTAAAAAAGGGTAATTACAAAAAGACCCGGGGAGCAGGGGCAGACAGTTATGTCAGCATGCACTCCCCCAGAAGTCCCAAAAAAAACAGCTAGTGTTCATACAAACTGTAGCTAGCACAAAAGTCCAATAATAAAAAAACGCTCAGGTTCAGATTGAGCAGGCTCTTCCACCCTTCTAGGTTTCACTGTCATTACTCACTTAAGCACTGACGTCCCCCAATACCTCACCTAAAGTCTCAAAGAAGGCTGGATGCTCTGAACTGATGTTTGGTGTATAGGCACAGACCACAGTCAGAGCCCGTCCCCTGACTCAAAGTCAAAGGGAGGCAATCCTTGGTAAACTCCAAAATACTGGTGCCGGACCAGGGTGCTATGAATAGATTCATATCTGCATGGTGCCTCTCACCCAATGAAAATCCAGAGTGGAACAGAGTCCAGCCCAGTCTAGGAATTTGGTTCCAGAGGCAGTGCTGTACACTCACCTAAAGGATTATTAGGAACACCTGTTCAATTTCTCATTAATGTAATTATCTAATCAACCAATCACATGGCAGTTGCTTCAATGCATTTAGGGGTGTGGTCCTGGTCAAGACAATCTCCTG
>JAAGVU020000123.1:13397792-13411936 GCA_011763525.2 Mormyrus iriodes | reverse complement strand
CATTTTTGTCTTAATTCTGGGATGGATTCTTAATTTTTGGAGTTCTGGGATAGATATTATAAATATTATATATATATATATTATATTATATTATATTATTAGTCTACAAAATTTAATGGGGAAGGTAGCATAGTGATTAAATTCCCTAGTAACTAAAAGGTGGCCAGTTCAACTCTTGGGATCTCTTAACGTTAAGATGCAGAAATGACTTTGTATCAGTTGTATCTTCACATTGCTTTTCTTTGAGGGCCTCAGTGACTGCAAGCAAGGGAAATCAGACCTGTCTTTTGTAAGGAAATAGAATCTAGCTAATTCTGGGGAATCACTAAATATTCCTAACCAAACTTGGAGATAAAATCCCTACAGTGTTTCCTGGGTCTTCCATCCATTGAGACATGCCCGAGTTCCTTGGCATCCTTATAGAACACCTTACCTAGTTCCTCTTGATCTGAAGTTTCTCTTGATGCTTAAAATGTTGCTTTCTTTCATTCTGAATAACACGACATTTTTATAACAATACAGTATGTCATGTATATTATCATTTATGTGTAATTCATATTGAACTATTAAGCTGTATTTTTAAAAGCTGCATATTAATTTATCTGAATTCAATTCCATTTTAATTCTACTTTCTTAAATGGCAATTCTGCATTCAGTTTTCAACTGAAATTCAAATTAAATTCAAATTCACAAACTGATTCAATTCAAAAATTAAATTCAAATGCACAAATTGATTTGGGATTTCAGGGTCATTTTCAATTCAATTCTGAATGGGGCAGAACCCTGACTCTTGCTATACACGGCTTGCACAAGGTCCTTTCTCCCTTTCCCAAGGCATGGAATGATTAGCAAAAATCACTTTGGGGCCACCGGATAATCAGTCTTCATTGCATCTACAAATTCATCTAAGAGCCTTCACTTCTGCAACTGCCTTCAGTACAGCCTTTCTGGCCAATCAGTACCTTTCTGCTGTTTTGGGAGACCCCATGTAAGCATTTTGTTGAAAGCCTATTTCTTCAGCTTGACAGCTTCCCTTACCACTGGTGTCCACCAGCTGTCCCTAGGATTACTGCCATCAAAGGCATCTATTGCCTTCAGGGCACAGCTCTTTCTTTTCAGCCTCGCTTGGCATGTGTGAGGCATTTTTCCAAAGGTATGTGGTAAATTCATCTTGCACAGAATCTTATTTATTTCATCTTCAGTAAGATCTTCATTAAACAGTGATTGCTTGTCTGGATTGCCCAGGTCCATCTGGCCTGCTTCCCACATGCTGAATTCAGCTCAGCACTAAGTGGTCATCAGTTGATAGACCTAGCTTTCTCTTTAGCTGAGTGTCCAAAACACATGGCCTCAAGTCAGATGCGACAACTATAGTCAATCATTGGCCTTTAGGTATGGTGCGCTAATGCCATGTACATTTATGGGCATCTTTGTGTTTGAAATGCATAAAAGCAGAGAAGTCCAATAAGGACTTTAGATCTATTCTTCATAATAATACCCTTCCATGTATCATCATTGTTACTTTCATGTACAGCATACTGAAGTCTTTTAGTGGGACCACAGCATTTTTATGAGGTCTGGAATGGTTGGTCAAGATTTAGACACGATAGATAGATAGTAGACCCCTCTTATGAGGCAGGACCAGGCACACCCACCAGACCTTGTCTGGTGAGAAATCCTCCCTGGTTAACAGGCAAGTCCTGGCTTAAACTGGGAGAGCCATAGGAAAAGACAATCTAAGGATGCACCACGTTTTCCTTATAATGGATATAAAATCATCACACACTCATATTGTGCAGAAACATGTTTACTAACAACTGTTCTGAAAATTCATGTAACACAGTTCACAAATGTATAAATTAATGCATAGATGGTTCACTCATTTAATGTAATGTTTGGACTTGGCACTGAACACATTGGCAGGGTTTTAGCATACAGTATACAGAAAAAGTGTTATGGACACTTTGATGAATGACTATATACTTCCAACAGGACATTCTGTGATAATGAGTTCCCTGTAGAAAAGGGAGATGGGCCTCATTGCATGCTCACTTCTGATAACACTGGCCAATCACATCAATGGAAATAAAGGCACAAAGGTCACAACGTCCTCCTTGTCAGAAAGAGGATAAAGGATATTTTGAATAAATACACTATTGTTCTGAGTTTTCAACCAGTTGAGGTAGGAGATTTTAACAGCTAGATCTGGTATGAGGTTATACTCTATTGATACTCTATACTCTTTCTTGAGCAAAGTTCAGATGTTTTCAGTAGAACTCTCCATCAGAGCGTCACTCTTTATTAGTGGCAATTACTGTGTGAACTTCACAATGCTTCCAGTTAAATGTTCCTTTCCTTAGGACGTTTCATTTTACCGCATGAGGACCTTCTTTGCCCATTAGCAGTCCCCAGCACTTCGTGTTCGTGTCTAAGTTAATAAAATAGAATAAATTTGCTTCCTGATGCCGTAGTGCCACCAATGGAAGATGTCTATGCTGACCGGACTGCTCAGTGATGTGTAATGTAAATATCACTAACCAAACCACTTTTTGAGAGACCTTGGCATTAGTGTATGTACTTGGTTTCAGTGTGTCAGTTTTTGAGATGTGTGAATATTGTGTAGCTGATATTGCTGAAAAGAGGGGCCACTAGTTTCTCTCTCCCACAGAGTTACAGGTTACCCTACAGTATTCCGTCACAGTCAAGCCATCCACTAACTAACTTCATCACCAGTTCTCATGCTCGTCATTCTTTTTATTTACTGCTCAGTTTGTTTGTCCATTAATTCATCTGTTTACTTATTTGTATTATTTATTCACTTCATTGTCCATTCTTAGAATTCATTATCATATTATTATTTCCTTAGCAATATTTAGTTGCTGTTGCATTGTTTTGTCAGTCTATTTTATTACAGCTGTCTTTCTTGTATGGATAAACATGCTCCAGGAGTTACTTATCTCACAAATTCAGATTCCTCCAGATGTGTCAAATGATAACTTCCTTCAATTTGTATGAATAATTCTGATTAACTGAGTGACCCCATGGATGGTTCTCACACTGTTAACATGATAAAAACCCCTACAGCACAGCTGGCGTGTTCATTAATTTCAAATATTTTTTACATAAATATTTGTGATCAAATAAAACATATATTACATGTGTCTTAATATTGGAGATCTTAATACATATTCTTATTTTTAGGTTATGGAATAATATTCCTACTTTTTCCTGTTATTCTAGTGGGAGTCCATCAATGGAATGAATGAATACTTCAGCCCAATACAGGCATATCAAGTTTGTAATGTCAGGAGTCCTGGTCAGAAAAACTGGCTGTGTACTAACTGGATCCAACGGGATGGTGCACAGCATATCTATATTGAGGTCAAGTTCATACTTCGGAATTGCAACAGCATGCCTGGTGTGCTTAACACCTGCAAGGAAACATTCAACCTCTATTATTTTGAGACAGACCATGATGTTGGGACTAACATCTGGTATAACAGGTTTTCCAAGATTGACACAATTGCAGCAGATGAAAGCTTTACAAGCATGGACCTAGCGGTGCAGCGGCTTAAATTAAACAGAGAGGTGCAAGGGGTTGGTCCCCTAAACAAGAAGGGCTTTTATCTGCTCTTCCAGGATACAGGAGCCTGCATCACTATTGTGTCTGTCAGGGTGTACTATAAAAAGTGCCTGGGGATGATTCACAACCTGGCCGTATTCACTGACATAGTGGCAGGGGCAGACTTATCAGCACTGGTGGAAGTTCATGGTCAATGTGTAGACAATGCAGCTGAAGAAGATACCCCAAAAATGTACTGTAGCGCTGAAGGAGAATGGCTCGTCCCAATAGGGAGGTGTGTATGCACTGGTGGATTTGAACAGCAAGGGAACTCCTGTGTAGGTAAGTAATGACATTTACTGATTCTACATTTTTAGTGCATATTTCAGATTGCCATTGGATAATTAAACAATAAGAATCAATGTGGTTGATAAGATTATTACAAACCACTGCACAGTTCACCTAATTAAACTGATTATGGAGACATACACGAACAAATATACTCTTACTCTCCAGACAGCTTTAAACATTTTCTTCGACTTGCTAAGACTTTTGCATAGTACTATACATAGTAAATAATTACATATATACATTATGTGTGTGTATTTACATATAATTACAGATATGCTGTCTATCTGTAATTATATATTGTATATAGTACTGTGCAAAAGTCTTTGGCAGTCAAAGAAACTGTGTAAGGTTAATGACAGTATGTCGATATATAATACCCACTCTTTTCTGTGCAATAATGTTCGCATGCCCAGGGGGGTTGGGCAGCCAGTTGACATTGGACCCCCAGATGTTTTTTTTCTCCTTACTTGGGAGTTTTTGATTCCTCTCCTCTGTTGTCATTTGCCCTTCCTTCTTTCTTTAGTCATATTCTTTATCTTTCCTTTTCTTATTTTATTCCTATTCTTTCAAATATCATGTAAAGCGCTTTGGGGCAACTCTGTTGTGAAAGGCGTTATATAAAAATAAATTGAATCGAATTGAATTGAATTAATACTATAGGCACTGAGTGGGATTGATTTTCAGCACAGTTGTTTTATGCCCAAGATCAGCCCATCTTGTCTTCGTTCTAGGGGAACTTTGATAAATTATTTATTAACAGACATTTCAATAAGAAAATAAATAATTAATGGATTATTGAACTGTTCAAGTAGTCTGACATTTTCAACCCTGCCTCGTCTCTTTCTAACATCCATCGTTTGAGAAACTTCTAATGATTAGCAATAGCAAGCGATTATTGTAGCACTTCCACAACTGCGCACTGTGGCTTACTCAGACTGCACTCATTTGCCTTGTACCGTGCTCAAGGACGGTTGCCCCCCTCCCGGGCTGGTCTGAGCTCACGTTGCACTTAATGGTCCTGGCCCGAGCCTGCTGTTGTCATCACCGTGCAACATTATGTTGAAGAAAACATAAGAAGGAAAGGGCTACACCGCCGCAGAATGGAATTCACGATTACCATATTTTGAGGTCCATATGGCGTCGTTTTGGGAACAATGACACACATTTATCAAGCATGCAGTGCAGCAATTATTATTTATTCGTGCTGCAACAATAAGAAGACAGTCCTACATTTTACCAAGTATCTGAGAGTTTGTGCAGAATAGTGTAGTATGGGATACCGGTACTGAAAAGTACTGTGGTGCCACATTTTTAAAAACTCTTCAATATTACATGTTTAGTACTAATCACACAATTACAGACATCACTAACGCTGTACAGGTATATCGCTAACCATTGAACCATGGACTCCATATGTCTGAACCACTGCTAAAACTGCTAATATGTCAGACTTGCACGTAAAAGCTATATAGAACATTAAAATGTCAGCTTTTTAAATATCGTCTCCTTAGCTTTAAGTTGGTGATTTATGTAAGGAATCTTATAATATAGTAAATAGGCAACATTAATATTGTAATGACCGCACAACAGGGTGTCTCACAAAGACGAGAACATTACTGGACTCTATATGGCTGGAGCCCATGCCAAAACTTACGAAAAAGTATGTTCATCAACACTATGGATAAGCCCCCCCCCAGTATATATAGGGTTGCGTGGAGCCCACCACTTCTCCTCTTGTCCACTCCACAGACAACCCCATTCCCGCTACTCCTGAAACCCCCAGAGATTGGCTGAAAAGGCAGGGAGGACTACTGTATAATAACCCCTGGACACGCCTAGTCCTCCAGCCGTTACACTATCATCAAACTAACATCTGAACCTACAGGTTATTATGCCCTGCTATGTTTTAAGCAGATAATCAAGCGCTGCTATTATCTGTTCGCTATTTTGTTTTTTTTTACAGTGGAGAGTAATAGTGAGTTTGATCACAGAAATACGTTTTGCAGTTTTGTCTGCTCCCATATTTTTTCCATTCATCCAATGAATCAGCATCCATACTAATGGGTTGTATTAAGCTGGCGTCACTGTCCAAAGTACATATGAATGAAAACATTTTACCGAGGTACAAGTAGTAACAGCAGCGGGGAAAAACCCAAATCTACATTTCTTTTTTTTATCCCTTCGTTTCGTAAAAATCAAGGCAAAGACACCGAAAAACTACGGAAAACTTGGCTAAAAACCATCAATCAAAACAACTTGAACGACAGTATTGTCAGGAAGTGACACACTGTGTTCTGAGCGTTTCCTTACAGGCAGCAATGGGTAGTATTTCAAATAAATGTATTTAAAATACGTATTTATTTGCATTTGAGGATTTTGTAATTTGTATTTTGCTGGACGGAACGAAACATGTAATTTGTAACAAAATACTTTGAGATTGTATTTCATGTATTAAAAATATTTTAAACCTTCATCATCAGGCTTACAGACTTAAATATAATCCATCACCATCTTTGGCAGTAATCCAAGGAAAGAACCTGCTTTGGTGATCAGTGCAAATTGTCTTAACATAAAATATATAGTAAAAAAGGCCTATATCGCTCACAAAATGTCAGTATAGGACAGAAAAATAGAGCGATTCGCAAACAGCAGTGCTGTGCTCCAGAACTTACCCTGCTACTGGCATTCTAGTTCATTTCAACAGGCATGTTCTAGCAGTGGCATCTCATTGGTCATATATGGAAGCCTTCATTAGCGATAAATCAGGCTAGCTACTTTTGTTCCTAAGGACAAAATTGAATTTGCATCAGCTAGACGTAGGTGTTTCTATAGCCACTGAGCCTGAGTAAAAGGAAGAACCGACTGGTGAACTTGACGTTGCATATTATATGCATCACAGCCGCTGGTCCCGCTTATATTCTTTGACCATCTAAAAATGTTTCTTTGACTTTGTGCACGTTCGACACCATACCGTAAGACAAAGCGGGAAATTCATGCAATAATTTATTTAAGAAAGTCTTATTGTGCCTCATTGCGTATGTATTTAGACTTTATGTACAACTGTGGTATTACATTATTTTATGGTCCTAGGCACTCACACTCTGAGCAACATGCGACATCTTCGCATTCATTGGTAAAATGGTCGCCACGCACAAATTGTGACGTAGTTTAATACAATCCATTCCCCCTCCCCGCTAACCTACTTTACTTTCCTTACACACAATTTTTTCGTAATGCACTTTTTGGAAAAAATGGGTGAATCTCAATACCAAGACTGCAAAGACCATAGTTGTGGTTTTGGCAAGACTGGTCTTGCTAACTTGCTTTCCAAGAACGAACTTGGGGCGCAATGAATCATGGGATTTGTCTCGTTCTGCAATAATGCAACCGATGTATCCTTCATATTTGGGGCGGAGCAAGATCAACATCCGGGGACTTTTACCTCTCTCTTGTATTTGTGTTTTTAGTGTTGGAACTGGTCTTCGGCAATGGAACATGATATAAAATGGGTACACGAGAACACAAGTATGGTCAAGTACGCATATTAATATTCACCCCCTGATGTGATCTGTATAACCTACCCGATCTGTTCCTTCCAGGTTCGGTTAATGTATAGTGTAATATACGTATGCATATGTCAGGAAAATCATTGACGTCTGTGTTCCGTACTGGGGCACAGTTAGCAATCACACCAGTCAAACAAACTGGACTTCGGGGGGTCAAATGTGCTAGAGCATGGCATAGATCGGCTAACATGAGTTCACCCTAAATGACAAGTAAACACACTGACGTTTCCATATGCAGAGCAGTCATGGTTATAAGCTTACTGGTTAACAATCTGAAGTGTTGTTGTAGAATTTTAACGTTGTAAAATTATTTTGTTTCTGACCGGCACTACAGCAAAGTCGCCCATCGGAAATTCTCCTGAGGCCACTTCTGGCCTCTGTGTGTGTGTGTGTGTATGGTAGTACTCTAATAACAGTATGCTGTGATTAAATATAAATACAAAAGTAGCTAAAATAAGACACTGACCCTGATGTAAAAACCAGCATAGACCTGCGTAGCTGGTTACCTGCATGACCAGCATAATGCATGCTGGTTATGTTGTATTTTGGGGCTGGAGGACCAGCGTACTCAGTCTCCTCCTTGAAATAGTTGATGACAATGTGTTGCTTGCAGGACAATTGTTTATGACGTGTCAGATTTAATAATCCAGTGGATTAGATTATTACATTGTGTATAATTTTTCTGTGGTCATAAAACAAAATAACCAAAATGTCCATCCATCTTCCACCACCTATCCAGTTCAGGGTTTAAGCAAGTCTATCCCATGCATAATGTAAAGAAACACCTTGGATGGGATGCTAATCCTTCCCATGGCACACAAATTGCAACTCAGACAACTCAGAGGCTGCAGTGGATTTTAATAGGCGCTTTCACACCACAGAAACTTTTTTCAGCAACCAGTATCTTTTGTTGTGGTCACACTGCAGGAACTCTGCCTGTTTCTAGTTCCTCTGAGGCAGTTCTAGAACCATTTCTTTGTCTGTAGTCCAGACTAAGTGCTTTTCATTTGGTCACAAACTACTGGGGAGGCGCTTACAGCAATAACTAGCTGACTGGTCAGCTGCAAACACCAGCTTTAACTTGAAAGTTACGTGGAAGTGCAGGGAAAAAGGTAGAAGTAGCAGAGCAAATATTAAGCAGATGGGATTATTTTTGTACCTCAATTACATTTAAGTT
This sequence comes from Mormyrus iriodes, assembly GCA_011763525.2. NCBI lineage: Eukaryota > Metazoa > Chordata > Actinopteri > Osteoglossiformes > Mormyridae > Mormyrus > Mormyrus iriodes. Next base: position 13,403,280 of record JAAGVU020000123.1, on the reverse strand, counting down.
ATGAATTAATACCTCTCCTCCGTTGTTATCTGGCCTTCCTTCTTTCTTTTGTCAATTTCTCCTTTCCCTTTTTCTTATCTCTCAATGTCATGTAAAGCGCTTTGGGGCGACTGTCGTGAAAGGCGCTATATAAGAATAAAATTGATTGATTGATTGATTGATTACTTTTTTTTGCTTCCTTTTCCATATTTCTGCATCGGAAAATTAGATCAATAACCGATATACTTTTCTCTAATATTGCTGGTCCTGCAGAACATAGGGCGAACTCCACTAGGAGGATCTCCACTGTGGGGCCGAAAACACATCTAGGCCAAACATGACGCAACTGAAGAATTCAGTAGGCTGAACACATGAATATATAGCACCTTGTTTTCTTTAAAATTATGAAGACGGATATTTCTCATAGTATCTTAAGCTACATACAGGTGAAAATTTTATACTGAATTAGCAAATTTAAAATGGACTATTAACATTTAAATCTGATTAATAACGTCCGTTCTGGATATTGCACTAATATCATCGAAATAGGAAAAGTATATTTTAATTGAGACTATTAAAGTCAGTTCATGATGTTGCACTAACATTATATCCAATTCAATTTTATTTGCACAGCACATTTTCACAACATTATATTATTGTCTCAAAGTGCGTTACATTATCCCTGCCCAAAGCCCCCAGTGAGTAAGCCAGAGGCGACTGGCAAGGTAAAACTTTATAGAGAAAAAAACCCTTGGGAGGAACCAGACTCAAAAGGGGAGCCCACCCTCCAGGAGCCGGCAGATCAAAAAGGGAAGATGGCAAAGTCCCAATTAACACTGTCCAAATTTGAAGATTTTAATCTCAAAGGGGGGACAGGCAGGTGACGGCATGCAGGTGATGATGCTGCTTCAGATGGCAGGACAAACTGTGGTACAGCAGCAGGGCATGCAGGAGAGACATCACAGGCAGAAGGGCAAGAAGGCCAGAAAGACGTCACAGGTAATAGAGGCGTCGCAGGCAGCAGGGTAGGCAGAATATCTTGATAATTTGGGGTCTCCAGGCAGCACACCCCAGGAGGGGTAGAGGAAATGAAAAGTGCAATTAGCCAAAGTGGCAGAGACCAGAGGAGGTGCGAATAGGTGAGTGCACTATGTAAGCTCCGGCAGATATGGCTATGGCAGCATAAGTAGGAGGGAGAGGCAAGTGGAAATACAGGCATGGGTGGTCCCTGAGATGTCAGCACTCCAATTCCACAAGGGTGTGTGGAGCTAGATTGACAGCACTGACAGTTCAGTTCATCCAAAGCCAATGGCACCGATCCCCACCCAGCTCTACACCTTACACTATAGGTCTAACTGGGAGTAAGCAGTTAGCTACAGCTAGAACTAGAGTCCCTATAAGATAGACGACTGGGGTTCGTTAGGGATGTGTTCTTGCTCCTACTCTGTTCAGTGCTTGCATGGACTGGGTGTTGGGCAGGGTTGTGGGGTCCAGTGGCTATGGGGCATCTGTAGGTGACATAAGATTCACTGATCTTGACTTTGCCGACAATGCTGTCATCTTCGCAGAGTCAACGGAGGTTCTGATCGGGGCTCCTGAGAGACTGAGCGAGGAGTCTGAGTATCTTGGATTGCACGTGGCCTGGATGTCGAGATAGCCCAGGGTCTTGTAAACCGGGAACCGGGAGTTTCCGGAACTTTGGTGCAAAAGCGCCTATAATGTATACACATTGCATATTTGAAATACTTTGTTTGTCTATTGTTCAGTCAACAATAGAAGCAACAGAGCATAGAGTATTGCATTTTATGATTGGTTTCCTGTGGAACATATGGCTTATTGACTGTGAGGGTCAGCTTCTTGGAATTCAACACACGGTACTCCACAGTACTCCACACTCCACTCTGTTTCTTTTTGCTTGGAATTTAGTGCTTTACTCCCAAACAGTGAATTACAGTGAAATGTGCAGATGTGGCTGTGTGGGTTATGACTGTTTAAAGTTTTCATTTCATTAACATTACTTCTAAAAATTAATTTAGGTTGTGATGCTAAAACAACATTTTCAAACATTGATTAAAGGGATTTAAAAAGACATGCCATTAGTTACTCTACACACAAGGTGAGCACCTTTTTCAGTGGTCATATTGCTGCTCTAGTGTGCAGTCTTTACAATGGCATTTACATAACACACTAGATTCCATAACCAGCTGTCTTTCTGTTTCAAAAGATAATGCTTAAACACATGATTTTTATCTTCTACATATGGGTCATGGCATTTTCATCTAAGGTCAGAAGTAAGTGAATGCAGTACCAGGACATCTGGGTTTCTGTAGATTCCATCCTTCAAAGAACAAAGAATGTACCATTTGCATCTTTGACTAGTTTCTTTCAAGTCTCTGTAACACAGTGGTTATTAGGAGGCTAAATATGAAGTTTTTTCATTATACAAATCTGAAATTTGAATTTACCACTCACCAGTCACCAGTTCATTCTTACCACTCACCAGTATAAACTTCACCCTGAAAGTAATTGTATTGCATCAGGAGATTTGCAGATTTATTATTACTCAAGCCCTGACTAATTCTATTCTTTTGGGACTGCCTTAGTTGAAAGCATGATCCCCATATGTCCAAGTACTGTGGGGTGTCATTAGCCTGGATCCAACCATCTATGGAAGTGCAGAAGATCACAGGTGGTTACATGCCAGGACACCCGTGCTTTGATGAGGCTCTGGACTGCGTAGGTAAGTTTCAGTGGGTCAGTTTCCCTGACCCACTACTTCTGAGCAGTTTATGAGTAGAGTTTAGTGTTATCCCATGTTCTACTGTACACACACAGATGACACTGATGCTTTAAGCTTTGCTTTGGCCCTGGAGAACATTCAGGCAATGTTCAGCAAATTTCATAGTGCTAACCAGGAGCCCAGATTAAGTCCAGGGCAGGGTTCCAGGGAGCGGAAACCAGGAAACCGCGAAAGAATGAACCTGGCAGACAGAAGCCAAGACAAAGGGAGGCTCAGGGTGGCAAAGATTAAGAGCAGAAAACAGAAACAGATATGATAGTAAGATCTAAAAATCTTACTAAAGAAATCTAAACAAAATCAAGAAACCAACAAATGAACACAGAAGCAAACCAGGCTTCAAATAACAGGTAGGAAGCAGTAAGACTCAGCACCAGCCTCTGCAGCTTTGCTGCTAAATTTGCGCATTGATGCGTGTTAATGGGAGGCACCTTCAGGTCAGATCATATGTTGTGAACGTCATCTCACCATGTGACACTGGCCCAGTGATCTTAGGACATCTGTTGTTACATTATTATATATTTTTTTAATATAGTGTAGAGTATTAGCTAAATATAAAGGACAGTCCTTTTAATAGAAGGGAAGGGTACAAAATGTAAAAGCAAAAAGAGTTCAGAAAGAGTCTTAACCATTACAGTAAAATTTGCTGTAAAAAAGGGATTAATTTGATAATGGGGCACAATAAAATTCTCACAAATACATTGCATTGCAAAAGTTTATTAAATCTGTTTTTAGATGATATGGCTGGATGATATGGCTATATGAATATTATTTATGACATGATTTGTGGAAAAAAAACACAAAAATGATTTATGAATATCTGATGATTTTAATATATTTTGTACCATTGTCAACTGCATTGAATAAACAAATGCATGTGTCTGTGCTAGTTGACAGTTTCTGATTTTGTTGCTAGAAAGTGTGGCATGATATTTTGGAAGAAAAATTGGATTCGACTGACAAGTTTCATGTGTTAATATCCCCTATAATAATTATTACAAAAATGTAAAGATATTGAATTTCACAATTCATATATTGTATGCTAATCCTTGACTTAAAGGGCGGGAATCAGTAAGATTTAATTAAAGGTATTTCTTTACCTTCTCATCCTGAGGTACCTAAAATCATTAAGTGAGGCTTTGTCTGGAGTTATATCTGTAGCATTCATAGTCATCAGAGATGGCGCATAGTATTTGACTAGGACAGCTTTCTTTCCAATGGAATCTGGGTATGTGTCAGTGATAGTCTAACATCCCATCCAGTGTATCCCATGTGCCCCCTGGGACAGACTCCAGGCTCTAAGCAACTCTGTACTGGATAAGTGCTTATGGCAGAAGAATGGATGCATGGTTGAGATATCCTGTCACAATGTATTAAACCTGAAATTTAAGGTGTTATAAGAAACAAGGAATGAAATCTGTGTGCCATGTTAAATAAGGATACTAATATTGTTAACTAAATAAGGCAGAGACATGCCACATATAAATGACAGACACAAGCTTCATATAAAAGCTGGAAGGCAAATCTAACCAGAGTTTTAGGAAGCCAAGTACAAGTTCCATTCCTTCTATACATTTTTCGTATTACAGTTTTTCTCTATTGCTATGGCACATTTCCTGAAACATACTTAACATTCTCAAGAATATAATAGCATTTCTCAAAACAGTTAATACATATAACACAACACTGTGGTTTAGCTGCAAAAAGCCTGTAATTTACCAAAAACAATTATATTGATGTCTCAAAAGCAAATTATTACACCAATGAATGGTGAACAACAAAATGAAAATATTATGGGAACCAAAAACACAACAATGCTGTATCACTGCAATTTCTGGAATATATTTTTAAATCATTATGAAAGCTTGGTTAACTGTTTTGCATGTAGTTGAAGTTTTGGGTGTAAATTTATTACAATAGGAAACTACATAATCTCTTTTAATGAACAAGACTAAAGCAACTGAAAATTGTGCCAAATGATGACAATTGTATGAAACCACTTGCATATACAGTGCCGATAAAAAAATGGTGGTAACTGAAGGTTGGTGGCCATGCCATTTCATCCTCAACCAGACCTCACTGCTGGATCCTGTCTCATAGCTCCCAGTCTATTATGTGGAAAGTTGAGTTTGTTCCAATACAGTGCCGATAAAAAGTATTCACCCCCTTGGATGTTTTACCCTTTTATTGCTTTTAGAAATCAATCATGATCAACATAATTAGGTTTTTTTGACAAATAAATGACAAAAACCCCTTTAATGATAAAGTGAAAACTGATTTCTACAAAATAATGACAATTCAATAAAAATATGTAACATAAGATAAGCGCATAAATATTCACCCCCATCAAGTCAGTATTTAGTAGATGCACCTTTGGCTACAATCACAGCACAGAGTCTGTGCGGAGAGGTCTCAATCAGACTTGCACATCTGGACGCTGCAATTTTACTCCATTCTATCTTGCAAAACTGTTCAAGCTCTGTCAGATTGCGTGGGGATCGGGTGTGAACAGCCCTTTTAAAGTCCAGCCACAAATTCTCTATCGGATTGAGGTCTGGGCTTTGACTCCGCCACTACAGAACATCCACCTTGTTGTCTTCAAACCATGTCTGTGTAGCTTTAGCTGTATGCTTCGGGTCATTGTCTTGCTGGAAAATAAATCTTCTCCCAAGCCGTAGTTCTCTTACAGATGGAATCAAATTGTCCTCCAGG
>JAAGVU020000123.1:13358778-13373308 GCA_011763525.2 Mormyrus iriodes | reverse complement strand
ATATGCGCAGTACGGTGCAAAAGTCAAGGCAGTCAATGGAAATGTTTAAAGCCATTTATCTAGGTAATAAGTATACCCAGAAAACATTAGAACATGTGCAAATTAAGAATAACACAATAAAAACTAACAGGAAATTCTTAGATTCTCCAAAAAAGTCACTGATATCTTGTTGGATGGCTAGAAGAACATCACTTCAGTTCCAAAACCTCTCCTCAGGGGCACCTCAGCCATTTCATGTATTTGTTACATTTTATATCCAGTTCAATTAATTAAGTGGTCGAGTCAAAAAATATATGGTGTATTGGATGGTTACTGCAAATACTGGGATGACTTTAGGAGAGATGAAATGGTTTAAAATGGCTAAGATGAATCACTTGACAGACATTATGTCATAGTTTTACACCAACACAAAAATCATTTGAACATTATTTTCTTAGACTGCTTAAGATTTTTGCACAGTACTGTATTTATATATGTGATACAAGTATATAATAAATGTACAAATATTCCACCCCCCTTAAAGTCTGGTTGTTGATTATTCTTTTCTACCTTTCAAAATTCTGTAGGTTTAATTTTGTTCATATTTTTAATTTACTTAGTTGCTGGGATATACTGTACTATAAAAGTATACTACAAAACTTTGGATGGGTGTTACAATATTGTGAATGTACAATAATAAATAAAATGTGAAAATGAAAAAATTTCTTAACATAAAGAGCAATATATTCATACTAACTTTCACACAATAACATAATTGTTCCCTAGTATATAAATCACAGTGGATCAAATTATCCTTTTCAGAACACATGTTTTAGGAGAGCATACTGTGATGTCACTGGGCCGGTTAACAAGGACGAATCATTCAGGTTACTGGCATGCCTTCCACAGCAAGTATGTGCAATATGTAAATATGTTATAATGTGACTTTTCATATATTAACATTGCAAATAATGTCGTAACTGTAGAATGCGTGTGTTTCCGTTAGCATCTACCCCAAGTGTGAATGTAATGTAAATTGTCAACTTCCCTATCTGTGCCACTGCTAGTTATCGCTGGCAGTAGACTGTCAATAAAGTCAGAGCTTTCCTTTTCAAAGAGCTGTTGTCTACCTTTATTACAATGACCCACACACGGCACTGTGGTGTCAGGAGAGGGATCTCAAGTCATCAATGAAGTCAACAACCTACTCCGAGAACATCAATGGACCAGGAGGACAATGTAGCCCCACAATGGAGAAGCAGCGGTAGACCAGAGGGGAACATCAGGAACTGAGCTTTATGCTTTCCTGGGGCAACCCGATGGATTTAGGGCACTGCACTGCCAGCGCTGGGTGGCACAGGGAGCTACTTCCCCACAGCCAAACCGCCACGAAGTTGAAAGTGATGGACACTAGAGCAATGACCGCCCTAAAGCTCCCCCGCTATGGTGGAAAGGAGTCCCTGGAACCTTACCTCATCCATGTGCGCCTCACAGCTGGGCACAACAGCACGGGTGCTGTGAAGACAGCAATACACTTCAAACTGATCCTGGAAGTATAGGCACTTCAGGTCCTCCTCAGCCTGTCCGCAGAGAATCCATGTGATTATGCTGGAGCTGGAGCAACATTTCAGCCAACAGCTGTCAGAAGAGGCGATGAGGGGGGAGCTGGTGAGTCCGCAGGCCTCTGAGTGTATTCACGACAGACCTCCACATTTATGTCAGGAGGGGTCACCCATGTTTCTCCAGCGTCATGCAGAAGAATCTGGCTCTCCATGCCTTTGCAAGGCACTGTCACCCTAGTGGCTACAACTGCACACCCAGTTGTGAGTGCTCTGGCAGAAGCAGAAAGATCAGAAGCAATCCTACCTGGGCATCCTCCCAGAAACAAACCAGCCAGCCCCGCATGGGAAAAAACTAAGCTCCAGCTCGCATCCATCATCAAAGTGCACATGCCAATGAAGGGGAAGAGGCGGCTTGGCATCATGCTGGTGGGGAGGACCACAGAGCAAGAAGTGTGACTGTCCAAGATCTATGACCCCTGCATCATCAACCTGGACTAGCTGTTCCGTCTGGGTGCTCAAATTGTCGTGCATAATAACCTGTACACTGTCTTTACTGCCATACATGAACCTGGTCTGCACCTCTAACTCAAAAGTGCTCCCTCCTGCAGCAGAAAAGTTCCAGGGCCACATCATGAGTGGTAAGGATATGGCAGCAGTCCCAGGGAAGATAGAAAATTGAAGCGGTGAGACACTGACCCACCCTGCAACGCGCCCTGAGCTGGATCTTACCTACTGCTACCAGCGGTTTGTAAGGCACCACTCCACCCAGAATTGCCCAAGTTGTAAATGGCATGGAGAGGGTTAGAGTGGACATCTTGGGTCCATTTCCAAGTAATATGTGCTTGTGGTCCTGGATTATTTCACCAAGTGGCTCGCGGCGTATGTAGTCCTGACCAAAGCACAGTGACCACAGCCGAAAAAGCTTGGGGAGGAGTTTTTTTTCTGCCATTTCAGGGTGCCAGTGGAGCTGTACAGCAACCAGGGGCAAAATCTTTGAAGCTCAGGTGTTTGGTGAGGTCTGCAAGTGGCTGAGCATAGTGAAGACACACACCACCCCCCTCTACCCACAAAGTGAAGGGCTGGTGGAGCAGTTCAAATGCACACTGACAGTGCAGTTCACCATCCAACATGACCAGGGTATACTGAGCTGGGGTACAGGAGAACACTCACTGCACTCCGGCCATTCGGATGTTCAGGAGGGAGCAGCACAGGCCAGAGGACTTGGTGTCACCCCCAAAGCCAGAGGCACCAAAGGAGCCAGGTATGGAGTATAGAGACAAGACTTCAGTGTCAGAGACCCAATTTGGGTGTATTACCCCATCCATAAGAATGGACGGTTGTCCAAGTTGGACAGTCACTGGAGTGGACTCAGGGAGATCTTCTCTGATGTCAAGCAACCCCAAGCAATGAAAGACTTTGATGAAAGAATACGTGTTTCCATTGGCGTCTACCCTGAGTGTGAATGTTACATAAATTGTAAGATATGTTTCATCCATAAACATCAGTGCTTTGTGATTACCTTCTGTTTCCCTTTTTTATCCATATAGTCATTATTATTAAAATACAATCCAAATTTATTGGTACGGTAGGAAATCTCTCAGTGTAGTTATAGAAATATTAAGAAAATTAATGACAGCCAGTGAAACAGATGAAACATTTGTTCAATTTAATTGTGGTTTATTTATAACCACTATGCCAATATTGCAGTTAGTCAGCTTCATAGCTAAAATGTATGTTAAGTTCAACCAACTAAATCCCAGTCATTGTAAAAATTATACAATTTAATATTAATTCCATAATTTTGACTGGTTTAAATGGACACCGACCTGAACAATAAAATTACTTAATAGTGACTTTATAATTTACAATGCATTGCAAACAAAACATTACTGCTATACTGAGTGAAAAACCATTCCGAATTATACTGGTGAAAAACAATGTAAGACAAACGCTATACTATATAAACGTACAAGTTTGGCACGCGAAGTACGCAGATGGCTGGATCCTCTCCAACTTCTCATTACTGCTCACTCTTTCCTGGGAGAAGAGATCAGCGCATATACACATAATATATTTCTGGAAATCATCCAGCAAATCACCTGGACGATGACGACAGGATCCACGTTGTGGTTCGCTGAGAAAAGGACGGAACGTCCGACAATCTGAGTGGAATCATCAGACGCCGCTTCCTTCCAACCACAGACACTTGGCCACCAAGTAATGCTATTAGCATTTAGTTAGAAAATTGATGTTTATTTGTCGGTTGGTTGTGGCACGATCTAATATCATAGTGTTGGAGATGTTCCTGCAACATCATAATTAATGTTGAGCCAGGACCATCATTGCAACTGACCAATCGCGTTATTATTAAACGATATCCACATGCCTACGTGTCACACTGCCCACAAGATGTCAACTTCCAGAAACCATTGGCACTTTGACACTATATTTTTGTTTTCGTGTGAACAGTGAATCGCGTTCTTTGCTTGAAGTTTAACAAACTTCAGCTTAGCGTTTTGTAACTTTTATTGAAAAAAACTTTTATAATCTACACAATTTATGTATATACAACAAGAGTTAACTGTAAGGTTATCACACGTCTGGGCTTCCCCCGGACACGAATTTTTCATTTTACAGAGTGGTTAGGGAAATCTCATTAACATTCTTAAGAGAACCTGATTAGTCAGTGAAAGTCAGAACTTATTAATATTCTGATCCCCAGACTCTTCCTCTTTTTCGTCTCAATAAATATGGTAACCTTACTTATCAGCATCTGCATGTCCCGGCATGCTTCGCAAGCGTGTGTATAAGGTCCCATGTATATCTTGTATATAGCCCCTGTTTGTATTTGTTAATGTACATACTTGTTGTACTGTATACCCAGCTGTCGCGTGTACCCTTATTTGTGTTTATACTCGGTCCTTGCCCGATTCCGACGTGTTTTAGCTATTGCGTAATTGCCCACTGTGTGTGCACCTTACTGTCCTTAGAGTAACTTCCCTGTTTCCCTGCAATTCATTGTGTCTGTGTTATTCTTGCTTGAGTGTTTGTTTTTTTAAGCACTACATTAAAGGGCAGCTTTGTGTCAGTCTGAGCCTTCTCCTTGATATTTGCTACTATTGCGATGCCTTGGTCTGCCTGGCGTCACGCTGGTGTCAGAAGTGGGATGCCAGAAGTGACCCCGCTAATGCTGCTGGAGTGGGTGCTCTTTATCATTGTTGAACAAGTCCACTCCAGATCTGCAGGCAGGGGTGAAGCAGCAAACTGGGGGAGAAAGAGATTCCGAGATGGCTCGGACACAGAAGCTTATCTGCTGGGGCTGTGGTAAGAAGGGATACTGGTTATGCTATTGCCCAGAAGCCTCCCCCAAGCCTGCTGACAGATGAGTTAGGAACAGCGCAGTGACAGAGGTGTTGCTCTGTCCTCCTGAAGTTCCCTGGACGTGTGCTGCACATCCTCAAGCCGTTCCTGCCAGCCTGCTGGACCCTCATCGGGGACGGCAGCTGGAGGCTGTGCTGCATGATCATGATGAGGCGTGTTGCAGCTTGGAGGCCCGGCTAGTTCAGGAGCACTGCAAGTTGGACAAGCAGAGGGAGCGGGATCAACAGGACCGGGAGCAGCTACGTGAGTCCGCAAAGCAAGAGCAGCAGGAGGTGGGGCAGCGGTGCGGTGAGCTGGCCAGCTGGGAGCAGAAGCGTGACCACCAGAATTGTTTGACCAAGTCAGCAGAGGCAGCATTACGCAGCAGCATTACATGCCGCGAGATGGCGCTGCTCGGCCGAGAGGAGGCATGTCGCAGCTTGGAGTCCCAGCTGGCCCAGAAGCGCTGTGTGCTGGAGGACGATGAGAGGCTACTGCAAGGTTCTGAGAAGTCAGGTTACGTTCTTGTGGCCCAGCTTGCTAAGGAGCTCTGGAAGCTACAGGTGGCGGAGTCCGACCTGCAGGACAGTCTGGAAACCTGGTGTGGCTGGGAGGGCTTTCTGGATCAAGAGTGCCAGAAACTCATGGAGCATGTGGGCGACCTGGGGGCACCGCTCGGCAGCAACATTCATGTTTCTTGTGATTCTTCCCATGAAGTCGGCAGACGGATTGGGACAGCATGGGGGGTCATGAGGTCGCTGGAAAGGGGTGTGTGGTGCTCCCGATATCTTTGCAAGAGGATGAAGGTCCAAGTCTTTAGAGTCCTGGGGCTCCCTGTCTTGCTGTATGGCTGTGAGACATGGACGCTATCCAGTGAGCTGAGACAAAGACTGGACTCCTTCGGTACTGTGTCTCTTTGGAGAATCGTCGGGTACCGCTGGTGTGACTTTCTGTCGAATGGGCAGTTGCTAGGGGAGTCCCGAATGAGGCACATTACTTGCATTGTGAGGGAGCATAAGTTATGGCACTACGGCCATGTGGCGCGTTTCCCTGAGGGTGATCCAGCTCGCAGGATCCTCATTGCTGAGGCGCCGAGCGGCTGGCCCAGGCCAAGGGGATGCCCACGTAACACCTGGCTGCGGCAGATGGATGGCCATCTCTGGAGGGTGGGACAGGACTGTGTGTCTGCCTGGGAGGTTGCCAGCCGGGATCCCGAGGCGTTTTGTCATGTGGTGGCCCGTAATCTAGGTGCAATCTTAGATATAAGCCTTTCATTTAAATTGCATGTGGATACAATATCGATGGTATGCTTCTGATAGCTACAAAACATCGCCAAACTGTGATGATTTCTTACTATTCAAGACATAGAGAAATTGATACATGCCTTTGTATACAGTAGGTTAGACTACTGTAATGCTCTATTATCCAGGAACACACACTGCACATACACACCTTGAATGGTATTTAAAATGCTGCAGCTTGAATTGTCACCAGGAACAGGAAGTTTGAACACATAACCCCTGTTCTTAGTTCCCTACATTAGCTTCCTGTTAGATTCAGGACTGACTTCAAAATTCTCCTACTTACATATAAGGTAAGGTCCAAAAGGTCTAGTACCTGCGTACTTGACAGATTTACTTCAAGTTTACAAGCTGCATCATCCAATCAGATCACATAATGCAGGTTTTCTTGTCATTCCACATATAAATAAGGTGACAGCATTTTGCTACAGGACCCCTATATTGTGGAATGGTTTACCAACCTATGTTCGGGATGCCAAATCGGTCTCAGTCTTTAAATCTCGACTGAAGATCTATTATTTCGGTTTAGCTTACCTACAACTTAACATTTTGTCGGCGCGGGACAGGGAGACACGCCACCAACAAATATATTTTAATGGGGATCTTTATTATCTGCAAGACCGCTAAAAGGGTCTAGTCGGTTTCCTTCGCAACGTGTAACAAAAAAGAATACAGAAAAGAAACAGAAATAACCTACACAATGTTATTTGGTTTTAAATTGGCAAAACGTATTTCTCCCCTTACACTCCGGAAATATCAAACAAATATTCAAATAAATAACACCCTCGAAGTGCAACATAAAAATACTCTCTATGCTCCTAAAGTAGTACAAAATGAACGGCAGTGGTGACACTAGGAGGACAAAACACAAAACATAAGCATCAGACACGATACAATTGTCACATATTACCTACATTTACATTAGACATCGGAATACTTACAACTTAGTTACCCCCGTAACTAACTTTTGTAGGTTCTCAATCCTCTGGATGACTCAGAACTAAATTAAATAAAATAATTAAATGAAATAAAATAACATTTATAAATCCGCTAATATCGTCCACCTAGACAACCCGCCATTACCATGCAAAGTGTTTGACCAACAAACCGACGATAATCTTACGTGAAAGAAGGTATTACTATGCATTAACAGCCCTTTACTCTGGATACGTTCCTTCAACGAAGGAAATCCATTGATCTATTTTCATAGAGTTGTACAACTTTTGCCGGGTATTTTATGTCTGCATTTCTGTACTTACAAAAAAAGTTATCTGCAGCTACTCAGCACCCAACGGCCGCTCCGCCTAACTCCCGGCTTTTTCAGTCATGTACGCACAGCAATCCCAATGAGCTTTGCAAAGCTCATTCCCGTACTACAAAGTGACGTCACTGTAGTCCTTCTCTCCCAAAGGAACATACACCTCAAACACCACACAACTATTTACACGTGTTCATCCAGTCAGACATGACCCGACTACACTTATAACACACTGTAACTATGGCTGCTGGTGCTGTTGTACATGCCATTTTTATCTACTATACTTGTCTATTAATGTGTCAATGCATGTTATGACCATCCATGCTCTCTGCCTTCCCACATGTCTGGGTGGTGTCCGAGAGACTACCATCTGAGCTGGAGTCCTGGTTTGGTCCCATGGACAGGTGACATTCTGGATGTGACTTACGCCTCTAGTCTGCCACCCTACACAGGCCAGCGTGGAGAACAGACCCATTGATGGACTTCGGCTTGATCTTAATCACAACTTACATCTTGCTTTTACCAAGCAAGTCCACTCTTTTCTGTTTCAATAATGTTAGCATGCCCAGGGGGGTTAGGCAGCCAGTAGACATTGGACCCCCAGAGGTTTTTTTTTCCCCCTACTTACTTGGGAGTTTTTGGTTCCTCTCCTCCGTTGTCATCCGGCCTTCTTTCTTTAGTTGATTTCTTTGTCTTTCCTTTTCCCTGTTTTGTACTACTCTCTCTTAATATCAAAACACACCCATGAAAAGCGCCTTGGGGAAACTCTGTTGTGAAAGGCACTATATAAAAATAAATTGAACTGAAATATCAGCAGGGTTTCTTTGCAGCCTTTGTCGATTTTCGTAAAGTTGATTGATCCACCCTGTGGGACATCCTGAGACTACGCAGGATCCCCCTGAAGTTGCTGGACATCATGGCTGGCCTGTACACCGGTACTGTGAGTGCTGTGCTAAATTGCGACAGAACCTCTGCGTTCTTTCAAGTGGATTCTGAGGTTCATCAGGGTTGTTCTTGCTCCTACTTTATTCAATGCTTGCATGGACTGGGTATTAGGCAGGGTTGTGGGGTCCAGCAGCTGTGGGGCATCTGTTTCTGAAGAAAGATTTACCAATCTTGACTTTGTTGACAATACTGTGATCTTTGAAATATATGTCGACCTGAGGGGTCGTCAGCTGGGATCCTGCATTGTTTCTTTGTGTGCTGGGTGTGGCAACATGCTATACTAGTGCAGGGTCCCCAACCTAACCTTATGAAGTGTAAGAGTCTATAATTTTGAAGCCGCCTTTGTTTAGGTGTGTTTATGCTTACAGGCTGCTAAACTAGTTGAGGATAAAGACACAAGCAATGGTTCATGATTTCGACAGCTGCTCTCTCTGTATTATAGCAACTTCACCTTCCCAGGATGACCAAAGTCCTAGCTGAAAAAACAGCCTCTATGACACAACACACAACCATACTAACTGAGGTAAAGCAGACTCCTTGATAGATGAACAAAGGAGGGTGCATGGGTTTCCTGCAAAGCTCATTGCAGACAACTATACTACCATTCAAAAGTTTGGGGTCACTTCCTTGTTTCCAAAAGAAAGACATTTTTTGTCCATTTAAAAAACCATGAAGTCAATTGGAAATATGTTGTAGACATTGTTAAAAAACGGCTGGTTTTTAATGTAATATCTACATTGGCGTACAGAGGCCCACGTTCAGCGACCATCAGTCCTCTGATCCAAAGGCACGTTGTGTTTGCTAATCCAAGTTTATCATTTTCTAAGGGAAATTTAATCATTAGAAATCCCTTTCGAAATTATGTTAGCACAGCTGAAAATGAGTGTGCTGATTAAAGAAGCAATAAAACCGCCCTTCTTCAGATTAGTTGAGTGTCTGAAGCATCAGAAATTGTGGGTTTTATTGAAGACTCAAAATGGCCAGAAACAAAGAACTTTCTTCTGATACTCATCATACTATTGTTGTTCTGAGAAATGAAGGCTATTCCATGGGAAATTTGTAAGTGACCCCAACCTTTTGAATGGTAGTGTATGTGGGAGCATACCTTTACAGAAGCGATGGTTGGAACCCTCAAAAATGGATCAACACGGAAGAAATCTGAGCAAGGAATGTGAGTGTGTGCTACAAGCACGTGAGGCAGCAAATGACCACACCCTGAAGACAGAAGTCTTTCACCAGTTGGACCTCCTTTACCACTCAGGATTTCCACCAGTGGAAATACATGTCATCGCTACCTCACAAAACTGAGTCTGTTGCAGATCACTCAGTGCTGGGTAAGATGAAAAGCGTATACAGTCACACTCAAGGTGGCAGGGATGGCAATGAATGGCTACTTATGAGCCCAGCCCTTTGCAGTATTCCTCGTAAGCTTGGGAAATCGCTAAATGGGTGGACTTCATTTCCTTGAGGAGCCATACAAACAGAACAGGGCAGCCCCAGAGAGAGGCCAGCTCCTCATCCCATGAGGTGGCTAAAGAGTGACAAGTGCCGAAGGGCAATTCAGCTACGAGCAACCCCATGATGAACCATTGCCCATTGAGCTGATTCCTGCAGTCATCCCTAACACCTGGCTGTTTGGATGCACCTCTCACAGAGAGATGGAGCACACACCCCAAATTCAGGAAGGCACAGGTTGTCCACCGTCCATTGTACACTTTAGGATCATTGGTGGAGAGAGTCAATAACCCCAAATTTCTTGTAGTGCATCTGACAGAAGATGTCGCCTAGCCTCTCAGCATCACTACAGTACTCAAGAAAGCACTAAAATGTCTCCAATTCCTGAGGTGGCTCTGGAGGCCTACTTCTAGCTAAATCCAGGCACAACTTCACAGCCTTCTCCAGAAGTGATTTTGGTCTTAAGAGGCCACATTTGTACAAGGTTTTAAACTCTTAATCTCTGAACAGGGGTTTTGTAGGAGCAGCTAATCTTTACATTGTCTAAACATTGTCTGTCTAAATGTGATAACGGTGAGCCTGCAGTAAGCCTCCCAACTCAAAAAACAGTACAAGGCCTAAAAAAACAACAACAAAACCACTGTATGTATACAATTCATTCAAACATTCTGAGTTGTGTAGGAGAATAATCTTTATGAATACTGTAGAGGGACAATATAAGGAAAAATTTTGGATTTTTTTTTCTGATCGTGTGTGCCAGTAAAACAAGTACTTTTTTCCCTGAAGTCCTAATAAGGTGTAACCATTAAAGTTAGTGACGTGTGGGGGGTTCCTTAGGGGTTCAATCTGAACTTACCCCGAGGATGGGGGGTTGTCGGCACATGGGAGGTAAACTGAAGAAACAGGACTCACTCATCCACTTCGGTGGTATTTTTAATAACACTATTTTTATGGAGGTTACAACCAGGCCACCGAGGCTACTCACCCTCGCTGTGTCCTCACCCCAAAAACCCACGTCTAACAACAATTACCTTCATTATGTTCCACCCATTACTTGTAAGAATTTCTCCATATTAAACAAACCATAAATATTAAAAAGAATAAATATTATGATTCCTGTGCTTACAATGGTTTCATTTCACAAACTGCTTGAGAAACTCCGGTAATAATGACATCTTTCATGAAATGTGATGTCACGGCATTCCCTGTGCCTTTGTGGTATCATAAAAATTAAATGTTACAATGAAGTTATTAGAGATGCTTAAATGTTAAAAATAACTTTAAAATACTGAATCCCGAAAAATACAAAGGCAAGGAAAGTAATTATTTTCTTTTGTACTGTTCAAGTTTGATATGCATTCAATTTTGATGAAATGGTAGATAATTCAGAGTTAGTTCTGGAAATACAGAGTATTGTTCAATGAATTATAAAAACCTCTTTGTATGTACAGATCTTATTCTGGATTTTTTTTACATTGCAACTGCAAAAATACATGAAACATATAAAAAGACATGACTGAACAATTTTATGATTATCCTTTACATTTTTACAGAAAATTTTGAAAAATCACAGAACACAGAAAGTAGTCTGAAACAGTTTCCATGCAAAATAAACAGTTATGGCTTTATAAAGCTACATTAATACGTTAGCATCGCTCTTACATGCTTGTGTTTTAATATTATAGTACAATTGAATAGTGCTGACTTAAACATCATTTATTTTTATATTGTATCATTTTTTCCAAATTTTGAGCAGACAGCTACATTTCACTGACCATATTGACCAAATCCTCTGTGTAAAGGTCTTAATATTTAAATACAAACCCACAGCAATAGATCATTAAAGAGACCTGTTGAAATAATAAATATACCTTACTACTTGTTTCAGTGAAGAAGCAAGTTTTGGACACACAATGTTCCTCTTAGGAGTTTCATATAGGTAATACAATCCAATTATATTGGCGTAAGATAGCATCACTTGCAGGTTGGCTGGCTAACAAGCTCGATTTGAACTGTCAGACTGTCCTTTAATAGTTAATTTCTGTTTTGATGTTGCTGTCATTTGTTGTCTCAATTCAAGTATTCCTACACTCGAGAATCCATGGCATATTTTTTTCCAGCTGCTGTCCTTCCAAACTGATATATAGATCTGTTGTACTGTGAAGACCTGGCATCTGATAGAATAAAACAAAAAAACAGCTTTAATTAATAACACTCCATCATTTAAGAATTATATATAATTTCTATGCCTTCACCCAAAAAACATTATAGAATTTTTAATGACACTTGTAAAAATTAGAGCACACCAGGGCATCATTTTGCTTGCTTCCAGCTCACTTTGGACAGTTTCACTTGGCAAACAGAATGAATTGCAGCACATTTATCTGCTATTCCGCTGAAAAAGATGCTGAAAGTCGCAAAGCTTGTCATTGGACCTGTGTGGTTTCTGCGTGGTTCTGTTCAACGAGACTGTAATGTTGAGAGGATTTCATAAAAGCCTCTTCCCTGTTCTTCCTTTTGTCTTGAAATTCCTCTTTATTTTGTACCTTTCTTGTCTCCTAATCATTACTGTAGTAATTCATGACTATATAATATTCATTATTTTTAATAAATTGTAGTTTCTTTGAATCTTATTCCATATTTCATTTTTAGCATGCACATATCGTCAAAGAGCTGCATAACCGATGGTTAACAGCATGGCAAATGTTAACAGACATTTTGATCAAAAAAGGAATTTACCATGGGCTTGGCAATTAAAAATATACCCAAATAATTTCTTTTCTCAATCCAAATATTTAACCATGGACGTAGAGGAGTCTTGCCACAGACATATTAGTCCACGGCCAGACTAGTTAACGATCCCCGTGCCTAAATATTATATGTATAACATTTAAGACTTAGATATATCAAAAAGGGTTCATAGTTTTAGTAAGCTATAAAAAGGCATGACAATTTGTACTCTTTAGTTTTGTCTTCTGTGATTCCTGTCTAGTACTGTTTAGTAAAAAGTTATCAATATTTCTTCAGCTTTACTGGATACAACCAGAGATGGGCATTTCAATTATATGTATTTAATCACTTCTGAGTATTTTGTAATTTGTATTTTGCTAGACAGAAAAAAATCAGATGTAATTTGTAGCAAAATACTTTGAGAGATTGCATTTTATGTATTTAAAATATTTAAAATACTTGATCAAATCTCTTTTTTAAAAATTTTCTGTCATTTCAAGAACCTTCGTCACCAGGCTTACAGGCTTTTAAATACAGCCTTTCATCATCTTTGGCTAGATGCAAGAAAATCACTGACACATCCTGTTGGGCCCAGCTTGCTCGTTGTGAACATCGTTTTCTCTTGATCAATAGTCCAAGGAAAGAAGCTGCTTTGATGCAAATTGCCAAGGTAAAGTATGTAGTAAAATATACTATCAGATATTATGAAACTTCCAAGCCCACTAAAGTCAAATATGGTGCCACACAGAGATCAGTGCTGGGCCCGCTAATGTCCACTTTATATATGCTACCACTTGGTAACATTATTAGAAATCATGGTATTGGGTTTCATTGTTATGCTGATGACACACAGTTATATGTATCTGTTAAACCAGATGATGTATCACAGCTCTCCTGGTTAGGAGACTGTCTACTAGATATCCGGTATTGGATGACAAAAAATTTCCTTATGTTAAACAGAAAAAACACAGAAGTACTGCTAGTTGGTCCTAAGGCTGCCTGAAATAAGTTTAAAAACCTCATCTTTGGTGGTCTTCCTACGCAGCCTAACACAGTGATCAGAGATCTTGGTGCCCTGGTTGATTCAAATTTATGTTTCTATGCTCACATAAGTAGCATTATTATCATATTAGCCCTGTTCTATGCTCCCTTCACTGGCTTCCAGTTAAGTCTCGGATTGACTACAAAATACTGCTATTAACTTATAAAGCACTGAATGGCCTTGCACCAGAATACCTTAGAAATCTACTTGCCTATTACAACCGTCCTCGCTTGCTTTGATCTCAAGGAGCAGGATATTTATTAGTACCTAGGGTAGAAAGAACTACAACAAGATGCGGAATATTCTCTTACAGAGCTCCACAGCTGTGGAATAGTCTTCCAGCGGATGTGCGAAATTTAGGCTCACTCTCAATATTCAAGTCTAGACTAAAAACACACTTGTTTGGTCTAGCCTATAGGGACTCTAGTTCTAGCTCTAGCTAACTGCTCACTCCCAGTTAGACCTATAGTGTGAGGTGCAGAGCTGGGTGGGGATCGGTGCCATTGACTTTGGATGAACTGAACCGTCTGGGCATCTGAAGCAGTACCAGAACCTGCCTGCCCTCTGCTTTGAGACTTAAATGTGAAAATTGGGACAGTATAAATTGGGACTCATTTGACTTCCTCCGCCAGCCCCTGGAGGATGGGCTCCTCCTTTGAGTCTGGTTCCTTCCAAGGTTTCTTCCTTCTAGGGAGTTTTTCCTTGCCACTGTCGCTTCTGGCTTACTCACCGGGGGCTTTGGACAGGGATAATGTAAAGTGCTTTGAGACAAGGTAATGTTGTGAAAAATGCGCAATACAAATAAAATTGGATTGAATTGAATATCCATCCATTTTCTATAACCGCTTATTCCATATGGGTCGCGGGGGGTCCGGAGCCTATCCCAGAGGCTGCGGGC
>JAAGVU020000123.1:13333319-13358678 GCA_011763525.2 Mormyrus iriodes | reverse complement strand
CCTCAGCATGTTTTTGGACTGTGGGGGGAAACCGGAGTACCCGGAGGAAACCCCACGACGACACGGGGAGAACATGCGCCGTGGAACCCGGGAGGAGACGTGAACCCTGATCCCAGAGGTGTGAGGCAACCACTGCACCGCCGTGCCGCCCCTGAATTGAATATTGCATCCTGAATGTCATTATAGGACAGAAAAATAGAGCAATTAGCAAACAGCAGTGCTATGCTCTAGAACTTGTGAATCAACTTGCTAGCCGGCTAGTGGCATACTAGTTAATTTCAACACGCATGCTCAGGCAGTGATATCGTATGGTTTGTCATATATAGAACACTTCATGAGCGATATATCAGGCAAGTTACTTTTGTTCCTAAGGACAAGAATGTATATTATATTCATTGTTTATTTTTTTTGAGCATATATATAAAAAAAAACGTCTTCTTTGAGTTTGCGCATGTTCAGCACCATACTGTAAGACAAAGCGGGAAATTCATGCATTATGATAATTAATTGAAGAAAGCTTTGATGTGCCTCCTTGCATGTGCACACACAGATGCACACTGGCACCCCTGTTAGTCACCGGCACTAATTCTACATTAACCACGAAAAAGTCATTTCTCATTTCACAATTAACACTATAGCACATGTAAATTATTGTTCTATTTAAAGCCCCTGCTGAAAAAATGACCAGCATGCCAGCACCAAAACACAACATACGCTGGTATTGCCAGAATAACTAGCATACATTATGCTGGTCATGGTTACCAGCCTGGCCAACATAGTGCATGTTAGTCATGCTGACATTACCAGCATGAAGTGGTGACCATTATTATGGAGAAGTGATATAAAGTAGGTGTCACTTAATGTAAAAGTTGCCCTGAAATGCACTACTAAGCTGCAAATGTAGTAGTTACAAGATAATCATAAAATAGACAAAGAAAAAGAAAACAAGAAAAAATTGTATCAAGAACGTATATAGAACCTACTATGGAGTCTACTAACATTTTCTGGTTATGTGTTGCTCCATTAAGGTTGTCATTAATAAACAAATGCGAAATCAATACGTAACAGTCAATGTTATCAATAATTAACAGCCATAAATATTCGGTGCAGCAACCCATTAGTCCGTCCGTGATAGATTATTTGAAAAGATGATGCTGTTCTTGCAAGTAAAGCAGTGTCAAAGACCGCCATTTTATTTTAGGAAAAAGGTTGACCCACCTTTCATGTAGATTATGTATTTTTATTAGGAAATGGTTGTTATTGTATTGGGTGGTCCTTTTTGATTTGTTAAAACTGAGTAAAATTGACATTTCTAAGAGAAAGAAGTCTGAAAAAAAGCTTGAATCAATGGATTTATACAAATGTAACTGGAACTCGAACTACTTACCTCTAAAAATATATAGACAACATGTTAGTACAATGGACGTCAGGAAGCATCCAGTGGAGCCAGCCATTCCGAGCCAACAGGACCAGCCAAACTCATAGTGCATTCCTAAGTAGACATTCTTCAAAACAAGTGTGGCTCTCTCTACGTATACATCCACAGCATACCACACAGAGCCAATCATTCCTGGAATACCTGGCAAACATAACGCAGAAATCAATCTAACCATCAATCATTTTTGTCAAACATTGCTTTACCCATGCTTTCTGTAAAGTACATTATAAATCAGGGTGTGCTTGAACCAGGACAATAAATAACTAAAATTCTCACTCATGGATTTTCTTATACCTACTGCATATCTTCTCAATACTTATTATTATTATATTGTTGTTGTTGTTGTTGTTGTTGTTTAAAACATTACTTTTCTTACTATCTAAATTTGCTTCTTGGCTCTGTTTATAAGTAGAGCAGGCATCCTACCTCCTAAACCAAATATGAAACCTGCAAAGTAGCATATCCTGAGCTTGATGTGCGGTTCCTCCTTGAGCAGCTTTATGACGTCCAGGCCCAACACGAGGATTATGAGTGCAAAGCTGGCAAGGATGTCAGCTGTGATCATCAGAGCACGAGTCAGCACTATCTTCACTGTAAGAGACCACAAGATGTGTACTGCAGTACATCCTGTACTGATAACCCTCATAATCTGTGTGACCTAATGGTAGCATTATTATTATTATGTTGGGGGACAAAATTATTTATCTGCATAATTTCTTAAATTACTAATCAGTTGTCGCTAATTTAATTATGGCGAATGGAGTGAATTATAAAATGTAGCCTCTAAAAACAACGTTATGTTGTTCTGACAAAAAAAAGTATGTGAGCAATGGATCAAACAGTCAAAATGCCTTTGGTTCACATCTTTGTTTGGGCTAAAGCAAACCATCCATCCATCTGTCTTGCAATCACTTATCTTGGTCAGGGTCTTAGGGAAAAAACAGACTATCCATACTGTATTGAATTTGAGCTTATTGAGTCTATGTTAGTGCCCAGCAATGCACTGGTGCCCCATCCTGGGTTATTCCCTGCCTTGCACTGAAGATTTCAGGATAGGGTCCTGACCCTACATAGGACAAGCACGTTCAGAAAATGAATGGATGGATGGATGGAGTCTATGTTAGGTTGAATCATATATTGTATTATATCTTTTCTGACCAAAGAGAAGTTTTACCTGAATGGCTTTAGTAGTGCATTTCAGGGCTAGTTTGACAACAAGCTACACTTATTTTATATCACTTCTCCATACTAGACAGTTGTAAGTTGTCCATTTATTCTGAGACGAACTTTTGCTTTACCTTCAAAGTATCTTAGATCGATTATGCCCCCTTCAGTAGTAACAGTGCAAATTGCAGAGAGTAGTCTCCAACATAACATAATATCTGATCAGCTTTGTGCGTTTTGTCTCTATCGAGTCTTAACAATTCACTTTCATCTAATCAAATCTGGGATGCTCTGCTCAGCGTGTTATCTTTATCTTTGAAATAAATAATGTTTATCTCGATTTTTAAAGAGTAAAGTAAGTCAATTGATTGTGGTTCACTTCATCATCAACTAAATCATTAAGTACATTACATATGCTATTATACCACATGGAGTATTATCATATGGTGAGAGTTTAGGACTTACATGGATGTTCTGCCAGTATAGTCTCATACTGGTCACATGTACGGATTCCATCCTGGGTATTTGTCACACACTCCCACCACAGGCCTCTGCACTTCTGACTGACCTGAAATACATAAATTCTTTGTCATGTATTGTATTTGTTGAGATTGTCATGACTGTTTAATCATTTTTGAGTTTACAAGCATAGGTACATTCAGAATCAATTTAAAAAGCATTAGTACATTAAAACAAACATAGTTAATGCTGTGATATTTACCTCTAGATCATCATCTGCATTGACCATCCAACAGTCGGTCCAAGTAGCCACAACGAGGAAGAGGGTGGACACAAGTGCCAGACAGAATGCCATGAACTGAAGAACCACGATCATTCTAAACTCTGGAGGACTCCAAGAATAAAGCACTTTTTTATCAAATGTTTAATTATTCTTTTCAGTTAATGAAACATATGGATTTAATATCCTTCTGGATACTATATAACAACTTCCAGGTTAACTGCCATGTTCCTATATTGTTAAAAAGAATTTAACAGCATAAATAGCAAAAGGAATTGCATGATAAAGTATGATGCACATAGATTTTCATGTAAATTAAGCTACATGTACATGAACATTCATTCATAAATACTTATTAATTATAATTTGAATAACCTAATATAATCACTCATAACTACAGCTGGGTGTGCATGTTTCTATTATTTAAATTGGTTGGAACCACTTATTTTAGGTCATTGAAAGGAAACTGGAAGAGCTGGGGGAAACCCACAAAGATATGGGGAGGACATATTAACTCTGTACACACGGAGCTAGATGTAGCCCCAGCTCTGGAAGTGCCATGCAGCAATGCTATATACTGAGCCATTGTGCCATTAATTAAATTTTTAAAAGTGTTTTATTTATTGAAATATTTTAAATAAATAAAAAAGTTAAATTTATTATCAGTCATCACTACTCTACAATTCAATTGATTCTGTAAACATTATTAATAATTTGTATAGACTGAAGGATTATTTATTAAATAATTGGTATGTTAAGACTTTACATGTAGCATATACCTAAAACAGTTTAAACTAATGATCTTCAAGTTTAAGTCGAATGAAGATCCACATTTTTAAATGATATGAAAAAAGTATTATTTTAGTCTTTACAGTGAAAAAAATAACATTGGGAAAAAAGAAATATCAATGATCATAATGTGTGGTAGCTGATTAATGATCTTTTAATTTCTTATCCAATATTTTTTGGCAATTTTAATTATATTGAACTGGTATAATTAACGAGTGATAAGAAAAACAGTACTGGAATTTCTAGGAACTCATATAAATAATAGTATTTACATAAATTCATATCAAACCCACTGTCTTATATATGGAAAGATAAGCATCAAGCGTTAAATACAATCATATTTACCTCCACTTCGAGCAGGCAGGACTCATGTTTAGATTCTACATGAAGGTTTTCTGGTAGATAAACCGGCCGTCTTGATGTACATATGAAGAGGGAGAAACAAAAATGAAGTGAAAAAACAGGATAGTCAGGCTGGACCAAACCAAATGGACCCACTGGAATGGGAAGCTTGTTATGAATAATTCAAGGGATCAATTAACTCTCCAAATAATTAACTTTTGCTTTTTCTGTTGACTATTTTGGGCCATCTAATGCAAGTTGTGTATGCTTTGAATGTCTAATCAAGGGCTGCTGTCAAGAACAGTAATCACAATAACAGATGCTATAGCATGATAACAGAGGTAAGCCAGCACTACCCTATGTGCTGTTTTAATGCTTCTTCAACTATTGCTTATCAACGTCATTTATTTTACAGAATTGGAAGAAATTCTGTGAAAGGATTTAATGACTCATTGGCTGCTGAACATCTGGAGTTATAGGATAATGACACTCGCCAAGATATGTATAATTGAAAAGGATTAAAATGTATTTTCCTTCAATCCATCAATAGAAATAGATCAGGTAAATATTAAATGTGCCATTATGTTGACAACTATACAGACAATGTTTTATATTTTTTGATAAAACTACATTTTATATGTATTACCTTTGTCACATGTTCATTATTCCAAGTCCATTGTTTTACCTTGTGGCTTGGTGGTCCACTTTCTCTAAGATTTTTGATATGGGGGCTAATGTAAAATTAGTTTAGTTTTTCTCTCTTACGTTCAACAAATCCATCTTCAACAAATCAATAATCAGTTTGAGTCATCTATCAGTCAGGACATTTCACATCCAAATGTATCAAACCTCCATTTCCTACCCTGCTTTCGTTTTCAATTGATAATCTTAATTCTGTGTATTTTGTGTCATTGTTTGCTTTTTAAAAATTCCAACCATAAATCTTCCAACTATTTATGTAGCACAGGGTCATGAGGAGGGTCCTGGAACCCGTCCCAGGCAGCATAGCACACACAGCAGAGGTAACCCCTGGAGTGGATGGTTCAATGAGGGGCATACAAATGCACATATACACAAACATACACAGTGTGATTTAAAAATGATAATTCATGGCATGTCTTTCAATTGTGGGTGAAAACATACATACAACATGAAGAGACAATGAAACTCCACGTACACAGGGTAGGAGATGGAGGTTTGATACATTTGAATGTGAAATGTCATGACTCAAACTTTTCATTGGTTCGTTGAGGTTGTACTGGTTGCATAAGAACTGCAGATCTCTAATCAAATATATTAAACTTCAATAATTGTTTTTGTAGCTTAAAATAAGGTGTGTTGCATTATGAAAGCAGAAGATTTTTGTAAAGAAAAATAACGGCGCTTTTCCCAAAAATGGTGCTTTTCTCCAGTTCCATCCTATAGCCCAAAAGTAGGCAGTTAGGTAAACTGCTATCTCCAAATTTCCCATACAGTGTAAGTGAATCGGAACCTTGTGATGGATTGGCCTCCCATCCAAGGTGCCCGTTGCTTTGTGTGCTGTGCCTCCTGAGGTAGCACACTACCCTGTACTGGAAACGAGATAAAAATTTAAATGAAATACAACCTACAATCCATTGTAGTCACACTTCTTGGTAATGGAATAATCCACCCATTTTCTGTACCCACTTGTCCTATTCTGTGTCACAGGGGTCTGGAGCCTATCCTGGAAGCTACGAGCAGAAGACGGGGAATAACCCAGGATGGGGCACCAACTCTTAACAGGCCATTCACATCTACACACAATTTGGTAACTCCAATTCATCTTAACATATTTCTGGACTGCGAGGGGAAAAACAGAGGAATCTCCATGATGACACAGGGAGAACATGCAATCCCCACACACACAGAGCCAGAGTAGAAATTCAAACCACGCTCCCAGAAGTGTGAGGTAATAGTGTGAACCATTGTGCTACCGTGCCGATAATGTAAAAATATTAAAGTCAAATCCACATTGTATCTGGAACAACTTTTGAAAGAACTTTAATTTCAGATTAAAAAAACACACACATTTTTACAAAATACAATGGCAATTTATTCAAAAAGGAAAACAGAACAGTAATTTATTTTACATGGCGTATTGCTTGCTGAATACCCCTAATGAAATCTGATGTATATATGAAAGTGATTATAAACTTCTAAGCTTAATGAATGAGCACTTGCCATTACACTTATAATATTAATAACTGTTTTACTAACTGTCTTCTGTTTTTCTCAGCTTGTTACATGTTAATATGTTTTAACACTTCCAACAGAAATTAAACTGAACTTGGGACAATGCAAAACAATTTAGTTTCCTGAAAGTCCTGGTTACCTTTTTTTCTGGAAAAAACAGGATAGAGTGTACAATAATAATGTTTTAGTATTACATGTGTACGTTCAGGTGAAAAATAAGCTCACAACATCATATGCAACATATCTTAGAAAAGACACGTTAAAAGCATTGTATAATGTTTCTGTAAGCTGCCATTTTAACTGCACACAGGTTGTTGAAATCAAAAGTAAATTATACATTTAGCCATGAATTAGCAAAAATGATGATATGTGAGTTCATGTCAAGTTTATGTACAATACAGTATAAGGAAGAACTGATCTTTTTTTCAGAACAAGAATTATATTCAGTGAACATTTCTAAAAAGACAATGACTAATTAATGTAATGTTTTAAAATGTCATTTTAATTATTAAGTTCTTTCTAGTATTATTTCTCTTGTAATGTTAAAGTGATCTATGTTTTTCATTTGAATAGCTTTTCTTATTCTAGCAAGATATTTTTGGAGTGCTTTGTATAAGTGCTCTTAGGGGAATCTTACCTAACTCTACAGTGGTTGAATAACTTTCCCATAAACATCAAATGGCATCATGTCCATTTTAAAATACTTCACTTTCCCAGCTTAGTTTCTATTTGCTGATTTCAACACTCCTGTCATCTTACAAATATTTTTAGACATGCTGAAAAACCAAAGTGCTATTTTAAAGGTGTAAACCAAATGCCTTGATTTTTATTAATCAGATTTACTTTTAATTTATTTTAATTGAATGTTCATTTCTCATATTTATTGTGACTTACCTTAAATAGATGTATTAAACCTGCTAAACCACTACAATGATTAAATTAATTTCATCTGAAAAATATGGTGGCAAACATGAGAAACTTAAATTAATTTAGCCATGCTGCTGTTCTGAATATTGTCTGGCTGTTGGAACTACCTCTGTTTATATATACCAGAAGATGTTTACATGTCTACTTTGTACTTAAAGTATTTATATTATAATTTATCATTTCAGTTGTAAGGCATAGTCATCTAAAAACTTGGTATAGATATATAAGGAAAAAGAAATCAAAAACTTAAATTTATTTCAAGAATACATTCCATTTCGGTTGGGCTTATGGATATGATACTTTTTTTTTGAGGGAGTGTCTTGTTTGTTGCAAAACCTAAACAGCATGTGGCCAACAGAGTAGCCCATTCTCCCCAACTACAAGTACTGCTCTCCTTTGTCTGGTGGAGAACTTTTTACATTTGGTCTGCAATTTAAAAAAAGAGAAAAAAAACATGTTTAAGTAAATGCACAATTGTATTTTCAGAAAATCATAAAACAAAGGGCAAGACTGATTTAATCACTCACACTGTAGGAATTGCAGTTCTAGAAATAAAATCATTACATAATTCTTAAATGCTGTAATGACAATTTTTGGAGTTAGGTCTACACAAGGTATACAGTAAATCAATATATTCAGTTAATGTGCCTCTTCCAACAAGTTTACACAGAGGTGAATAAATGACGGGGTTTGCAATCTTCAGGAGGGGAAGCAGGAATTTTAATTTGAACTTTAAAACCAGCTGCTTATAAATTACATATATTTATACTGTATCGTCTACAATGCTAAAACAGTGTAATATGGGTCAAAATTTTGAAGCTAAGTGGGATCAAGGAAATGGAAACAGTGAGTAGAACTTGGATAATCTTCGAATAAAGGCAGGGGTGGTCAGTCAGGGAAACTAGTTTCACTCAACAATTCAGCCCTGAATTAGAAAGAGAAAACAGTCAGAAAACAGAATTAGACAAGAAGGGATACATATCTAGACTTTGATTTGATTTGTTCTTTCAGTAGTAGTTTACTAGTAGAAGCAAATGGACAATGAGAGAAAAAGAAATGCACCTATAAACTAAAATAGTTAAAAAGCTAATTGTTAAAAGTTAACTTAATTGCACCTAGTCAGCTGTTATAAAGAACACAGTGTGAATGTGTAACTTTATAGTTGCTTAAAGTCATCTTCCATTTATAATGGTTGTGATGCAGTGTTGAAAGGTTCATTTGTTATATGCAATACATTGATCAGCATTATATAAAATGTAGATACCAATGAACATGCCAAAGGAGAGAGATTTTTGTTTCAAAGCTAAGTTACTTCTGCTCCTGTTTTCTTATATAAATATTCAAAGAACACAACATAAGTTCTTTGCAATTTTCTGAGTATTGTCATTCTCAAAGTATAGTTTTTATCCTTTTACAAAATAAGGCATTATTGAGTTTAGGTATTTTTAAAATTCAGTTTTCAATACATTTTACATGCACAAAAACATAAAGACCTTTGTTGCTGTCTGTACATATACTTGAATATTTCCAAAAATATATCCTACATGCACAAGCATGATCAGTATATGTTGCTGTCAGAACACCAAAGCTTAAGCTATATCAAACAGTAAAATAGTTCACTTTCAAATAAGAAAATAAGCTTTATATGTTTACTTTATACTTGCTTCTATATATTTGTTTGACATAGCATAGTGGTAAATATATAACCCTTTCATTCATAATCACATTTCCGTCTTGTTAATGTGGTATCAATTATGCAGCGTTGAAAGTGTTTTAAATCAATAAAATCATGATGATATCAATTAAAATATTATCCTTTAAAATGAGGATTCGTCAATAGCCATCACATTCAGTACATTGTATCTGATATGGATTAAATAATGTAATAGTTTTTCTAGTGAGTGACGTTACACACTCGACAGGTTATCATGTTTTTTTTTCCTTGGTTCCCTCGCATAGTTGCCTTTTCAGACAGCCATAATTCACTGCATGAGACGTCTACCGTCTCTGTGCTGCCAGTTCAGGCCCAAAATGCACTGAAGATCTTGAGGGGTAATTTATCCTGGCCTCAAAAAAATCAGCTGTATCAAAATGAGACATTCACCACTAGGCAGGTAAAATGGAAAAGTTCTGTTTTTTGGTTTAATGCTTGTGTTTTTCTTTTTATTGTCTGTGACTTTGTTCCAGTCGAATTATTCTTTATATGAAGATAAATTTAATTTGAAGTCTTTTATTTCTAAAATGTATTTCATTAAATTTAATAATCTTGCCCCAATATTTCTTCACATTGAGGCGAAGTTTATATATTACAAATTATTTTAATTAGATGGGTATGCTTAATTTTTCTTTTGTGTTATATTGCGTTCCCTTTAAAATTACAGTTACAACTGTAATTGCAGTTACAGTTGTAATTACAGTTAGGATCGCTATATAATTAGATGCTTGATATGCAAACAAATATTTTTGCTGTACAAATCAGCTTTTGCTTCTATTGATTACAATATAATGGGGCTTTTGTATTTTGTATTTCCTCTAAAAGTTTTACTTTAAGTTGAATGTTTTCATAAAATTCTAAATATATTAAGTATGAAAAAGAAAAATATATTTGCATGTTATCTCTGTAAACTGCGTAATAAAAAGTATCAAATTTCATCTGAATCTGCACTCATTTTTGGAGGGATGCTACATAAGTGTAATATGAAATGACCTGAATCTCATCTCCTACGATTTATTTACTTACTGCATATTTGCAAACTGCATGGATGTTAGTCCATCTGTGTGTGCAAAGCTCTGCAGAATGCAGGGGGGGGGGGGGGAGTAGTTAAAAATAATTCATAATCATGCTGCAAGTGGGGAGCCCCTTGGCTGAAACTACTAGAGAGGTGTTACACATACTCCCTGGCTGTGGAGGGCTGTGATTGTCGGTAATACTGCTGCCCTCTTCTCTCCTCATTAGGACAAGAGCAGCACAGGAAGGACCCCCCTAGCATGGTCAGGCTGGCTGCTGCCCAGCCAACAAAAAGGGCAGAACCAAACTCATACCTGGAACACAACGCAAGAAGATTTATTTATTTATTTTGAAAACACAAATTAAAAAATGCATGTAATAAAAGTCTACAAGTCCAAAATTAATTTTCCAAAATTTTTTGACATACACATATACAAATCTATTCTATTCACGAGTTAGTATGTTGTGAAAAAAATAGTAAATAGGATTAATATTATGTCATATAAGGTTTTCAGCGTTATTGTTTTTATTATCACGAATATCTCAGAAAGTTTATTATGTGTTGAACAGGCGCAATAATTACACTAATTATTTAAAAACAAAATGATACATTTCGTATTAAATAAATATAATGAGGCATTAGATGAATGTAATGAGGCATTTAAATTACCTTGCATTTACAGGTGTGTTGGGATTAAAAAACTGATGGGACACTTGCGTAGCATACCAGGACACAGACACCAGTGTGCACAACCCTGGAAAGAAAACAACACACTCATTATAAGTAGGAATGTAGGGAGCAGGCCTACATATTCAAGAATTAAGGGGATATGGGCAGCATTTTCATTTGACTGACTTTACGAAGTAGGCCTAAATCAAAGCTACAGGCCTTAAATAACACAACTTAAGGATTATCTTTTTTATTCAAATAATGAGACATAAATGATCTGTTGAATCAAATAAAAACATTAGAAAACCATTCCAGATAAAGGAATCTGAAATAGCTTGGTGTGCCGTTCATATCATTTTCAGTAAATCCTTTAGAATTCAATCAAAGGCGAAACATACAAGAGGCCACTAACTGAGTGTAATAAATGAGTGTGAGATATGTGTGGAGAGCTCACCGGCAAGCAGGAAGAGAACCCCACCAGAGACGGCAATGCGACTCTTGGTCAGTGGGTTGTTGTCTCCGACTCTGGTGCACTTCATTCCCACCACACTGACAATGATGGCAATGAATCCCATCAAAACAGAAACCACCATCAGAGCCCGGCATGTCTGGATATGCACTGCAAAGTAAGAAGATGAGTGCAATTGGAGGAAATTGTATAATATCATAGCACTCACAGCTGCATTTATGTTCAGGACCAACAAGACTGAAAATCTGAATGAATGTACAGAAAATATTATTCCATTTTATAGGTGCAATTTTAGGCTTCACGTACAGACGATTAATGTGTGTGTGTGTGTGTGTGTGTGTGTGTGTGTGTGTGTAAAGTTTGCTAGAAAATTGTACAGCCTCTCATAATCCACTCCCTGATACAAGACTGGTAGTGCCTGGATCAAAAGAACGACATGTAAGTAATAAGGCAATAAGGTGTTCATTGTGCCCACTCTCCTAGCCAGACATTGTCCATTGTGAATGTCCCCCTCACTTGTTTAGCATTTCCCTATGACTATGGCTCATTCATGCTTTACTCTGATTCTTTATTCACAGCTTCTACTGTAAGCTTCTTTGGGGCTCTTTCTTGCCTTCTAATGTATTGTGTGAAAAATGTTTAACATCGGATAATGAAAGTTCCGATATCACCATAGAAATGGATCAGTAGACTCCTAAAAGTTATATAGGTTTATATATTTAATGACTGGATTGTTATATTCTTCTGATAAGGAAATTTTACTGCCACTCCAATACATAAGTGTTCTTGTGCAGCTGGACTGCAAATTACACATTATATATAACTACACAATTAAAAACATAGCTCTGGTTGAAAACAGCAGCAGATTTTGGAGGTCCATTTGTAACACACAGTATGGAGCACTGATGGTAATATTCCAATATGGTGAATAAACAGGTAGGGTCCCATCACCAAAGCAGTTCCAAAAACAGACTTCCTATCTGTCTGTATGCACAGTAAAGTTTGTGCTTCCGATCTTTATAATCAGTAGAAAGGTCAAAGGCATAGATTTATTAAACTAGGTTTGTTTCACATTCTGTCTCATAGTCGGCAAGCTATTAATAACATTTGTTATCATCCATCCATCCATTTTCTGTAATCACTTGTCTTATTCAGGGTTGTGGGGGTTCCGGAGCCTATCCCAGCGGCTACGGGCACAAGGGCAGGGAACAGCCCAGGACAGGGCACCAACGTATCACAGGGCACACTCACACACCATTCACCCACTTGTTATCAATCGTGGTTTGATTAAATTTAATTTGCCGTTTTCATATAATTTTGATTTATAGTATGTTATGCATGTCCTTCAGCACCCTGAGAACTTCATGTAACTTCTCATTTCTGATTACACTACTACAGAGAAAATGATATTATATAACATTGTTAAACTCATTTTATACAAAACCACACACAATAAACAAAAGGCAAATCAATTCAATTTGCATTAAAGACATCACAGAAAATTTTGAAACAATGTCAAGAAAAGTATGTAAAATCTTGCCTGACTTTTAGTTACAGTTACAGTCAGTTCTGTTTGTCAGTATTTTTTACACTCCTTTAGTAGGTTGAGATTAGTATAAAAATTCTGCTATAAAACAAAACATAGGATATACTTTGAAAATAAATGGAATTTAAATTTACATCACTCTTTAAAATATCTACAGATAACTGTATCTTAAAAATGTAATTAGGAAGGCAGTTATCATCAAGCTGTATGTCCCTGTTCTTACTTTTATTTAAAAACATTTAGCTACTAACTCGCCATGGACCAAGTAAAATCGAACACACAATGTTTTCATAAGATGCGGGGAAACAGATTTCACATTGTGAAAATGACTTTGGCGACTGGCCCAGCAGTGGGCTTTTCTTCTCATAACAACTGCTTCTTATTAGAGGAACAATAAGCTGCATTTATTACACAGATAACTAATAGGGTTGATTCCTGAAAACATGCTCTGCAATAATAATTTTAAATAATCATTTTTAAATCATAAACTGAAAACATCATAACAGATTAATTGTCATGTATATTTTAACAAATGAATTCTTAAGCATTAACAATTCCAATCTAAAATATTAAGCACAAAAGACAGTGTCACTAGACCTTTTAATAAATAAACTTTATGATCTCAAAATATACAAAATATACCAAAGAATGTCCTTATGCTGACAGTCACTGTGCTGTAATTTTACACAACTTTAGTTTCTTTGTAATGATATAAAATACATATAATTAACTGCTGGTAACTTATGCCCAACACCAGAAAACCAAAATAACAAATTCATAAAATGAATCATTAATTTAATCATAAATAACTTTACTCTGTACTATGTGTAATGTAATGTATAATGAATATTTTATTGTTTTAGTGCAATATATTTGTATATAGATATTGTATACGTATATGCCATAACATCTGTAAATTATGGAGAAAAATAAATGTAAAGGTTGTTTGTTTGAATGGATAGTGCTGCATAATGACTCAGTAACAAAGTCATGAAGATTAAAATATTGCCAAATTCCACAATGCATTTCTTGATTTTACTTATATGAGACAGAATACTATGTAGCTCTCAATATGTTCTAAAAGCTGCACTTATAATACATAGGTTAATGGTTTAAACTTAAAGAGGAATGCCTGTCAATATTACTATGAGAATGTTGCGTAACATTATGTCCAGCTGTACAACCCAAGTAACTTCGGATATAGGCATGTTTGACAAGAGAAAGAATCTGAGAGGACTAGGGCCCCACTTAAACTCACCATCTAACGACAACATTGAATCGAAGACTTTGCACTGCACCTGGCCAGTGCTCTGGGAAGCACAGGACATCCAAAGGCCTTCATATAGCCCAACTGCTGTAATAATGGCATCCCCAGCGTAAGATGATTGCTTCCATTGTGGCAGGGCTGTAGTTGAGATGATGCCAATCCACCCACCAAGTGCTAAGAAGTACCCCAGGAGCTGGAATCCAGAATTAGCCATTTTTAAAATGATGTGAGTGAAAGGTTTTTGAACTTGTATTCCTGATATTCTAGGAAAGTCCACCAAGATCTCCTCAGAAATCCCCCTGAACAGAGATAATAAAGTCCTCCCTTTGATGGTATAACAGAAAATTTTTCTTCACCTCCAAAGTAGGACTTGCTCTCTTATAATTCCTCTTAACCTGAAACAGCAAATTGTAGCCACAGCTGGAAGATCGTGTGCACTATTTCTCCTTCTGTTGTCTGTTTAGTCAACTGCAAGTTCTTTGTTTTGCTCGTGTCCACAGCCCACTCTGTCATTTGGAGATTGTCTTCCCTTCCCAGTGATTCAAAAGGTTGCAGGGAGGAGGGTGATCCCTCATTGATAGTTATGCTGGGCTTGGTCAGAGGCTTCTGTGCTGGGTTTAAACAGTCTGTACCTGGAAGCTGCTTTGAGATTCAGAAAAATACTTCTCAGAGACTGTTACAGCCGTCAGGGCTTAGGAGTGAGCTCACTGGAGACTGCATAGTGTTCTTGTCACACTCTGGTGGGTTTGGATGGTGGTCAAGGGGTTGAACTGCAATAAAAACTTTGGAACAAAAAAGCTTTGACAGACTCAACTGCAGAATGCGAAAGGGGCGTAAGCTGGGACACTGATTGGCTGTTAGGAAAGCAAAAGCTACGCCCACTGAGAGAATTCCAGGCATTCGAATAATTAGGTACTCAGAGTGGTAAGATCACCAGTGAAGTCATTTCCCAAACAAACCTAGAGCCTATTACATTTTGCTCTAATTATTTTTCAGTATACAAAAAATTTAGTCTCATGCATATAAACCATTTAAATACCTTGATGGCAGGATCAAATGTGGTTGAATGTTGTCTATCAAAAAGTATAAGGAATCTGGGAAGTGAACATCTGACCCATGATACTTTTTTTAAAAGTTTTGGTGTAGTAAAAAGTTAAAACTACTCAAAGGTCTTGAGATATAATACGATGGTATTTGTTGAATAAGCCAAGTTCACTATACCATGCTGTTAGCTGTTTATGTCAAAACACAGACACAAAACGCTCACTTAAAATATATTTACTGGCTTCCAAACCCAGAGTCCAAACAGAGCACTCTGAGTTGAGCTGTCCATCCGCATTGCCTAGTTTTCTGCCCACCATTCCCTAAACCCATGACACAAAATACTGCAGAAAACAGGCAGCCAATGAGATTGGGAATGCTAACTGGATGGGCAGCTACAGGACAAGGTGCACAGAAACCAAACAAGTGCAAAGGAACAGGAACCAGAACATAGGAACATGGAAACAGGGCTGAAACACAAAAACAGGATAACCACAACAGACGTAAAGAGAAGGCGTCAGTTGCCTGGCACTCCAGCTGCAGTACTCTGGTTAATCAGGACCACAAACACAAAAACAAAACGACTGCATACGGAACCGCAAAGCTGCTGACAATGCCAGCAACCCTGTCCAAAACCCTGAAATAAAACACGCAAATGAAACCCAGCCCCATCAATTAAGAAGCTAGACTCTGAACCAAAACAAGTTCTGAGACTTATACTCAATGACTGGCAACAAGTAAGAAGCAAGCAGTGCTCACTGCCCTATTTAAATAAGTTTCAGAGCCAATTACTATAGAACACATAAACCTAGCACAGTTACCTGATAGCAAATGCAGCATAGGTGAGACATTTTACAGCATATCCGTTTGTCATTTTGTTTATGATAAGACGACTACTGACCACACCTGCTTTTCAATAAAAAGCTGAAAATCTATTTCCATTGTCAAATCCCCAGACCTCAGAGAGCCTGAATCTCCAGCCTTTTACTCTAAAATACTTTATGATGAGATTCATTATTCAACAGAATTATTGCAAAAAATATTTTCCATCTGCAAAACAGCCATTGCCCCCCTTTCACAGTTTACTTTTGAATGGAGTTTACAGGACTGTATACACCAAATGAGCCCATAGTCACAAAGCCCCTTTGCTCCTAGATGGATTAAAATACCATAGGGCTATGCTATGTGCCTTAACAAATCTGTGCAAGTACAGTGAGGAAAAAACTGAAGCCAGGCTTCAGGTTGGCTGCACCAATTCAACCTAGGTGAATTATCAGGTCATTTCTGTCAGGTAATTATAATACAGTTTTAGAATAGCTTTAACATACACTTTTCACTTTTTACTAACTTTATTGAATTTTGTTTTTTTTTACTTTCTTTAATTATTTAACTGGAATCTTAACAATGTGATAATTAAAACAAGTTGCAGAAAGTAGCAATGTAATTATCAAGACTTTCAATATTAATCTGAGCTTAAAAGTCAGCTGACATGATCAAAGACAAGTTTTCAGCCAACATGACAAGACTGAAATGCATGGACAAGGCCTCCCAGAGACTTTCTATGTGCTCAGACATGGGAAAGGCTTTTGTTTCCAGTACTTGTACTACCTTATTAGCGTCCAGTAATTAGCCACCATTCTCCATTTGGAGATGTAGGCCCTAGGCATCCCAGACCATTCTCCATCAGACAGACTCAAATACAGTGTGCACATTAAGGATTTGTGTTACTGTCGTTTCCAAGACATCAGAGTACCCTTGACAGCTACATCTGCTGAAAGGGCATAAGGGAGGCACTTATTTGTTGTCTGGGCTAGGCGGCTCTATTGTGGACATAATGTGGGGTCCCACCAAAAGAATGTTGATCTGGAATAGGAAAAGTAGGCCATGTTTTCTAGAGCATTCTCCACCTGGTTCCAGTGAGGGGCTGCTGTCTGTGGAGAATAGGTCAACATCATCAACATCAACATGACTCCAAAATGACACTCCTGGAAAAGCACAGAGCAGGGGCAAATAGCCAAGATGAGCACAATGACTGAAAATGGGCTGAATAGAAGATGTGAAAGTAGAAAAACCTGTGCCGAATGTACCAAAAAACATACAACATCCTTAACTGCTGAAAAGCAGGGAATTCTTTGTTATGGACAGCCCCCAAGTCACCCCGTTAAGAACATTTCCTATCTCATTTCATGTCCAACATATTTTTAGTTCCTTTTTGTCTTCTAACATCACCATTGTCGTCTTCATTAATACATGCAGATAAGCCATACAAAGTCTTTTTCATTAGTAATATATTTTACTGAAACCGTTTGCTCCAACACAGATTAAAGATACTTGCATGTGAAATTACTTAAGATACGTGCAAGTTATTGCTATATTTTTCTTATTAAAACTGCAAGCCTGACCAAACATATTCATACATAAATTGTTTAATTATGAATCATTTACTTTAATCACTGTCATTTTGGCTGACCACAAGTGACAGACCATGATACAACAGGAATTCTTTTTCGTTTTGTAATTAATGAAAATAGACATTCAGAATCTACATACCCTCTGGACATGACAGGCAGGATGTAACAGTTCCCCCCCTCTCCCGAAAGCATGCCCTGTGGGCACGGAGGACAAACAGGGGAGGGTGCCAAGGAGACCAAACGCAAGGGTGGACATATAGGGCTGGGGACAGATGGGACACCAGATGGGACAGGGCATGACAGGACTAACAGGGTACTTGGAACAGACACCACACAAGACCAGAGGGGCCGAGCCACCAGACAGGACAGGACACATAGCACAACAAAGGACATGGGACCAAGACCAGCGACCAAAAGGACAACAGGAAAGACCAACATTGAACAGGGACACCAGACAAAACAGACCAAACACAAGACGGAACCAGGCACCAGGGATAACGGACCAGAGACCATAGGGACAAACGCCAGACATCAATGGGGACCAGGGAGCAATAGAGACAGCGTCCAAGACAAACTGAATACACCACACCTGGGAACACCAGACGGACAAAACCCAGGACATGGGACAAGACACATGACACGACTAGGTAGACGGAGCAGACCAAGGCAAACCCAGGGACAAAAGAGAGGACACCAAACAAGACTCATACCAGGACAGGGAGGACAGGTAGAGGAACCGTAGTGACAGGGACAGAAACAGGAGAGGGCCACAGGGGACACACGCCAGGACAAAAGCAAGGCAGGAGCAGGAACTGGAACAGGGACTAAGGCACGACACGGACAATCCTGGGCTCGCTCATGGGCAAGGTGGGGTCCATCCGGAGAGCAGGACCTAAGGGCCTCAGAGGGCCAGTGGACTAGAGGGTACCGAGGGGCCAGTGGGGACGGAGCAGGAGCATGCAGAGAGACTGCAAAGCAGGAGTAGGAGGGTGCCGAGGGAACTGCAGGGCAGGGGCAGGAAGGTGCCAAGGGAACTGCAGAGCGGGAGCAGGAGGATGCCACGGGACCTCTCCACTTAGCCACAGCAGACTCTGGAGGATGAAACAGCGTAAGTCCCTATGGGTCAGACTCTGGAAGATCAGGCGGAGCGGGCCCTTGTGGGCCAGACTCTGAAGGCTTAGGATGAGCAGTGGCCCCTCCTAGGTAGGGCTCTGGAGGCACCAGGTCAGGCGAAGCGGCAGCCATGGGCACAGCCAACTTCCGCCAGTTCTTCCTCCTGCAGCCAGAGATGGTGGGCGGGGCTGCGGCTAGCTGCACGAAGCTAGCGGGCTGAGCGGCTTCACACTGTGGAGAGGCGGAGGGCTGAAAGGCTTCATGCTTTGGAAAGCCGGCAGGCTGAGTGGCTTCACACTGCAGAGAGGCAGTGGGCTGAGCAGTCTCACACTCAACTATCCTCCAGATATCGGCCAGTAAGCACTGAACCTTCTCCACCTCCTGGGGATTCGCATCTGAGGTAAGTCTCGCTAGCACCTTCCCTGCATCCCAGAAGAGAGCCTTGACCTTGGGGACCCTCCAAACCATAGGATTACTCTTCCAGTCCAGGTGGGTATCCAGGAGGGAGAATAAGTCCTCTATTTGAAGGCGGGGTGATTCCTGTGGTGCTGGTAACCCCTTTGGTCCTCAGATCGAAGGCACTCGGGGTATCCAGTCTGCCAGGTGCAGGGACACATTGAAGCCTGTGTTGAGTATTTAAGGTTCAGAAGCTACAAATGCAGACCAAGATTTTGTTTTTACCAACCAGTTGAGCATAAATCTCTAGGCAGATTTTAGGCAAAAGGGGGTTCTATAAATTGAACGGGACCAGGGAAACAAGCAAGACCACAACGGGTCAAAACATGAAGGCTAGTACAGGGAAGGCCACTGGCAGACAGGAGGAGTGACATCAATGACTGGACTGGGGCTGACGAGACAAACAGATACTTAATAGGTACTCCAAAGACTAAAAAGGGGTAACAAGCAACAGGCATGGCTCATCAGGACTACATCGGGGGGAGACAGAAGAGTCAAGTGGACATGACGGGCAGGATGTAACACCCCCAATAAATACACCCCTTATAACCATGCATAAATAATAACTTTATGCCATTTTCTATGTACATGTCAAGCACAACTATAAAATAAGAATATAAATTTCCAGAAACATTGTCTTAACCTGAACCCATGTGTACTGTGCCTTCATAATGCATTCCATATGCATTCATGGAATATTCAATGCACCTTCATAATGAATTTTTATATGCATTCATAATGCATTCATGAGCAGCATGTAAGTATACCTTAACATCCTAACATACCTTAACAGCATGAATTAAACAAACATTATATGATTATTTGATTATATTATTTGTTATTATCATATAATGTAAAGGTATGTTAAGATTCTAAGGTATGCTTACATGCTGCTCATGAATGCATTATGAAGATGCACTAAATGTTCTACAAATGCATTATAAAGGCATCAAGAAGGTGCTGTTAATGTAATGCGTTAGCACATGTAATAGGTGTTCCATCCATTTTGGGGTAAAATCTGACTGGCATACAAGAGGAAGGCTTTTTAAAGCATCTTACCCCGATGACTATACCGGATAAGCATTTTAAAAAGTCTTTTTAATAGTTTACACAGAATCAAACATAAATATTGGAATTTGGAACCTAATCCAGCTGCATTATAAACAGTTTAAGATGTTATACAGTTTCCCTCAAACTATTTGCTTTTTTGTGTTCTGTGAAGAAGAGAGGAGAACACGTTCCTGTGCCATATGCTCCATAGCAAATTTGATTTCCAGTGCAAATAACTGTGAAGTACATTTCCCAGATCTGTCAAATGTAATAATCTATATAAAATGTTTCACATTAGCTCAATGTGAAATGGCCGTGTAACGTTAGAGCATTTAGGCTGATTGAATACCTGACATGATGATGCATTTTGAATCATCTGCAGTGGTTTCACCACACAAGCTGGTAAACCTGTTAGTAAAGAGTTCTAGTTATCTATTTGCGAAATGGCAAAATAGAGGTTGAGAAACCTAATCTTCCTAATGTTAAACATGGTGAATCACAAACACTGGAAGAGTGCTGTTATGTGATTAGTAAAAAATAGGTGGTCATCAATCATTACCCCTAGGTTCCTGGCAGACCTTGACGGAAACAACTTTGATGATCCAAACATGGAGGATTGTAGAACTGACAGGAAAGATAAGAAGCTCAGTCTTAGAGAGATATAGCTGAAGGTGATGGTCCCTCATCCTTGTTGCGATGTTGGAAAGACATGCAGAGATCTGTCTTATTGGGGGGAAGGTTAAATACTGCTGGATGTCATCGGCATAGTAGTGGCAGTGTAGAAAATTAGAGAAGCCATGTGCTTGGATGATCGACCCTAATGAGGTTATGTATAGAGATAAGAGGAGAGAACCAAGGAATGAGCCTTGGGGGACACCAGGTGTTACCTGATGTAGCTTGGAGATCTCTGTATCAAGTATGAAGCAATTGCCTTGTATGTTTGAAGGCACCATTTTGGGGTATAAAGTTATAGTATACAATAACTAATACTAAATAGTGGCCATTCTACAAGTCCAATGAAATCCATATCTACTTAGTTCAAATTAAATAGGGGCTATTGCCACCAAATCCAGTATAGTATGATGTTTACTATAAATTAATGGTTTCAGCAGCATCTATTCTACATGTGTTTTGGATTGAAAATCACTACATACAGGAGCCCAAGGACTGTTGCATAATCAAATGGATGTTTGGTTTTGGTGAAAGTTCTCTCAGCCCTTTCTAAAGTCCCAAAGTAATAGACCCATTGTTTCCAAAATGATATTTATGTCATAAAGTACTTCGAAACAGTTTCATCTTTTCAAATAAAGCTGTGAATCAGTTAAAAAAATGAATTAATCATACAGTTTTCTGTGATTAATCACAATTAATAGCACCTAACATTAAAATTTATAATAATAAATATTTACGCATTGAATCCCTAAATTAATGTACAAGTAACACAAAGGAGAGTATGTGACTTATTCTCTCAAACACATTAATTTTCTCTGATTTTTAAAATGAATGTGTAACGTCTAATAAAATAAAACAGATACTGCAAATTAAGATGTTCAATGTTCAATGTGTGCAAATTATACAACTTCATTAATTAAACTGTTGGTTTTGACTCTGGGGTAATTAATCAGTTTTGTTATTAATTTCTGTAATAAACAAAAGTATATCATCAAATCCAGGGCAAGAGTTATGGTGATTGGAGAAAATGACAAAACTAACCAAAAATTGACCAAAACTCTACATCTTATCATACAAATTGATTGTTTATTATGGGTTACATGCAATAAAGCTGAAAGATTTTAAAAGATGTTATCTAGTTTTGTGTTCCTTTTATTTTTGGAAAAATGGTTTAAATTAATCAAATCAGCGCAACCAATGCTACAGCATGTCTGATCCCTTAAAGTGGACATGAAACATGAAATGTAGTTACTATAATATACAAGATGGATTCCCACTCTAAAACTCCTTATGTGTTTAACTCCATCAGTGAAATTGATAATTAATCCAAGTTATATTTTTCAGGCAAGTGTAGTGCCATCTTGTTTTAGCTTAAAAATGGCCTGGAAATCCTACATTAGTTCACATTAACTTGCAGCCACTTTTTGTAACACAAAGTCTGTAATATTACGGCACCTTAAAGTAAAACTTTCCAGTCTCATACTTCGTAATCTAGTGTCAAAGAGGCGTGCTTCAAACTAGAAATTTCACTAACGTTATATTATATAAAACCTATTTGGCAAATGGCTCAAAACACATAAGTCTGAAAACCACTGAAAATGCACGTAATAATATGAAAGATTTTAAGATATAAACATCCAATAAAATAAAACAGATACTGCAAATTACGAGAACTTTATGCTATATATGCCTCTGTCTTGCAATTTTTAAGACAAAATAAACCACATAACATCAGCTCCCCCATGACATGATAAGGCCCTGTTTAAACTTGCAGGCCTATCATACACCCGGCACAAAGCAATGCCACGTGTGACACAGGTGTCTTTGCTAGCATGAGCCCGATGTAGCTGTCATTTTCCCATCCAGCGCCGACGTTGTTTAAATAGCAAATGTATTTGCGCCCAACTGAAAGCCCCTAGGCGTCTTAGTCTTAAAATGAGGTGGAGTCTGGTGCATTGTTGGTGTATTGCTATCTTGAGGCAATGAAAAGCAATTGCGTAATTGACCAGAAAACCCTGGTCTGAAGTCAATAGTGCAGTATTTCACTGTCATTTTAAGGGTACGCTATCACGATAATAACATGCGTCTACATAGACGCATGCACAGCTTGTTACAAACTCAGGGACACTCAGTAGCACACAAACATGCAAATATTTACAAATAAAGAGCTGAACAAATGAACTTGGACCGTGCTCTTCAGATCGTTATAATAGGGCCCTTGGTTTAAAGTGCAATCGGATCAGAAGAGGACTGCCGAGACACATCACCATTTACACCTGTGTCTATCATGCATCTCCAAGGAGTCATTAACCACTTGTGTTCTGATTTCGTTACTGTCTGTCACTTCTGCTAGAAAGTCAAATGCACATGCAGTTATAGTGATGTGCTTGTCAGAGACTCCTCAGGATGCATTAGCATTTATGCTAGAAAAGATATCTTGTCAAATCTGTCCAGATCAACCTGGCAAGTGGTTTAAGTTAACAGTTGTATTTAGTACTGTCTACTTGTGATCCGATCCTCCAAGACACATTTTAAAATCAAGTGCAAACAGGGCCTAGGTGAATGTAAATTTTAACGTTGAATTCTGAGATTCTGTGCAACATCATAACCTAACTCTTATGTTGTTTACAACCAGAAAGGAATATTATAGGTCTCTCTTAAAAAATCTTTGCTCATAGAATTCTTCCATTTGGGTATTAAAATGCTTCAATTCAATCAAAAAAATAATAACGTGTTATGACTTTAAAATGAATGCTATGTGTTTCCACAATAAATTTCCCAGCCCTATTTTTAACATATCTGTAACAGAAAATACAACACCCACTCATCTTCTATAACCACTATCCCTGTTCAGGGTTGTGGGGGGTCTGGGGTCTGGAGCCTATCTCAAAGGCTACGGGCACAAGGCAGGGAACAACCCAGGATAAAGTGCCAACCCATTGCAGGGCACACTCACACATACAGGCAATTCGGC
This sequence comes from Mormyrus iriodes, assembly GCA_011763525.2. Taxonomy (NCBI): domain Eukaryota; kingdom Metazoa; phylum Chordata; class Actinopteri; order Osteoglossiformes; family Mormyridae; genus Mormyrus; species Mormyrus iriodes. Next base: position 13,334,668 of record JAAGVU020000123.1, on the reverse strand, counting down.
AACTTTACAATTAACTTTAGTATGTTTTTGGACGTTGGGGGGAAACTGGAGTACCCCATGGGAGAATCTGCAAACATCACACACATGGAACCCTGGCAGAGACTTGGGAACGCTGGTCCTAAAGGGAAGAATATCAGTACTAAGCACTGCACCACTGTGCCACCCCAAAAATACAACAATGCATTCATTTTTTAAAAACACAAACAACTAGAAAGGGGGGCTGTAGGAAGCTGCTCTACCTAGCTAATCTGTACTCTTTGCACATTCAGCAAGCTGTACAACTTCCTGTTCAAGGATGAACTGGAAATGTGAAAGCCCTTAAATGTGTTTTCACCTGAATGTTCAAAGTTCTGTTTTAACTCTGGAACTACATCTGTTCATTTATTGCCCATTCCACTTACATGCCAATTTTCAGAATCTTTCCCTACTAATTAGGTGGTTACCTATATTTCTTAATGTCTACGTCTTAAAAAGTAATTCATATTACTCGCATTTTTTATATGTCTAAATATTGTTCTATTTATTTCTGATTTGCGCTATGACCAACATTTTCTATAACATAAAAGTAAGAGTCGTAACAAACACCAATGGAATATACATAATCCTTGAGGGACCACAGACAGTTTTTCATGCCCACAGTGCAAAAAATCAAGAACACAAATCAATTCAATGTTCCCATGAAATATTAAATCTAACTCAAGAAATCCCTAAAATGTGCATAATTATATATTTTTTTTGTTCTCAATTAGCTATTTCGAGCACAAATTCTTTTTTAATTTAATTTAGCATTTGTCATTTTGTATTTTTGCCTAAAGAAAATGTCGCCAAAAAGCTAGAAGCTGGAGTGAAATACGTAAATACTATGGGTTTTATGGTAGTAAATTTATTTGCTCAAATATATGTCGTAATACATAAATGTCTCCCAATCCAGCTTGGTATTATGTTAGACCTGGCACTTGTCCAAACAAAGCTTAAGCTAATTGTAGGGCAGAAATTAGGAATTATGGACATCTAATTCTTAAATATTGTGCATGGTAATAAGCAATACAGTGGTACCTTGGAACACGAATTAAATTTGTTCAAGAAGGCTGGTGGAGTTGTGATTTGTCAAATTTCCCCCATAAAAAATAATGTAAATCAAATTAATCCGTTCCAGACCCCAAGTGATTGCCTATTTAAACTTCTCTACCTAACTAATGATAAAAAGCATTAACAATAAAGATAAAACAAATACACACATGAAAAAGCAAACATACAAAAGCAATAAACATGAAATACACTCACCTAAAGGATTATTAGGAACACCTGTTCAATTTCTCATTAATGCAATTATCTAATCAACCAATCAC
>JAAGVU020000123.1:13283550-13295484 GCA_011763525.2 Mormyrus iriodes | reverse complement strand
CCCATCCTGGGTTGTTCCCTGCCTTGTGCCCGCAGCCTCCGGGATAGGCTCCGGACCCCCCGCGACCCATATGGAATGAATGGTTATAGAAAATGGATGGATGGCTGTTGTAATTGAGTGCAATTATAATACATTAAGACTTGGGTTCAAGTCTCTGCCATGGCTTCATGTGTGTGGAGTTTGCATGTTCTCCCTGTGTCATCGTAGGCTTTCTTCTGAGTACTCCTGTTTCCCCCCTCAGTCCAAAAACATGCTAAGTTTAATTGGAGTTGCCAAATTGCCCACAGGCATGTGTGTTAGTGTGTGCTGCGATGGTTTAGCACCCCATCCTGGGTTGTTCCCTGCTTTGCACCCGTAGCCTCCAGGATAGGCTTTGGACCCCCCCCCCCACAATCCTGAATAGGATAAGCAGTTACAGACAATGAATGGATGCTATTTTTACCGCAGATGTTATATTCAAAAACATTGCTCACATAGTTTTTTTTCCCCTCAATCGAAACATTTTGCTGCAGACATGTTGACAATCCCTGATGGTGTAGCTTCAGAATACTCAAGTATGTTGTGATTAACAAGTGGGTTTCTGTACTTGTTAGGTAGGAATGGTTTTGAGAAACACTTAAAATGAGGTTCACATTTCTTTGGTGAAATTCCTCTAATAACAGTATATGTGATTAAAGAAGAGTCATTTAAAGAAGTAAATACTTAATAATAGGTGTTATTATGTTTATGCTGACTGTTGGGAACCATATAGATCGCATTTCTCCAGAACATTCTGCCATCTGTTTTGGTTTTCAGGCTTCCCAATGGCATGTTCGTAATGATTATTGTGACGAGGCGTGAGGGTATCAGTATTAGTCACTCTCACACCCTTGCATATTTCATGTTTTGTGTACACTACCATTCAAAAGTTTGGGGTCACTTGGAATTTGGAAGTTTCCTTGTTTCCAGAAGAAAAGCATTTTTTGTCCCTTTAAAATAACATCAGGTTAATCAGAAATACGGTGTAGACATTATTAATTTAGTTTGAACTATTGTAGCTGGAAATAGCTGTTGTTTAAAGTAATATCTACATTGGCATACAGAGGCCAATTATCAGCAACCATCAGTCCTGTGTTCCAAAGGCATGTTGTGTTTGCTAATACAAGTTTTTATAAGGCAAATTTACTTATTACAAATCCCTTTTGAAATTGTTAGCACAGCTGAAAATTGGTGCGCTGATTAAAGAAGCAATAAAACTGCCCTTCTTCAGATTAGTTGAGTGTCTGAAGCACCAGAAATTGTGGGTTTTATTGAAGACTCAAAATGGCCAGAAACAAAGAACTTTCTTCTTCTGATACTCATCATACTATTGTTGTTCTAAGAAATGAGGGCTATTCCATGGGAAATTTGTAAGTGACCCTAAACTTTTGAACAGTAGTGTATCATTATACTCTATCAAACTATCAAGTTGATTCCTGCTGACCATGTACAGTTAGTCTTGCTACAGTGTGACTAATGTATTCCTGAAAAACCTCACATTCGCTATAATCACGTACTAAAATACACATATCCAATTGGAAAAATTAGGGTTAGGGGAATGCAACTCCAAAACTTAGTAACTTAAACCAAACGAAATGAATAAACAGTGATTCCAGTGGCCAGTAATATAATTATAGGCATTTTAAGTAAGAAATGGTAATAATAATACGAGTACATTAATAAATTATATCATAAATATCTCCTGTGGGACTTATGAGTAGGCGGTACAGTGGTACAGTGGTTAGCATTGTTTCCTCACACCGCTGGGAGGTGGTCTCAAGTCTCCGCCAGGGTTGTATGTATGAGGAGTTTGCATGTTCTCCCTGTGTCATTATGGGGTTTCCTCTAGGTACTCTGGTTTTCCCCCACAGTCCAAAAATGTACTGTGCCTAACTGGAGTTGTCAAATTGCCCATAGGTATACATGTGTGCGTGAATGGTGCATGAATGTGCCCTGCAATGGGCTGGCGTCCTATCCTGGGTTCCCTGCCTATAAGGATAGCCCCCCCCCCGTGATCCTGAATACGACAAGCAGTTACAAAAAATGGATGGATGGGTCTTATGAGTCTCATGAGATTTACCTAGTAACTGTTTTACCCGAACATGCCAAACTCATTGACTTGTTGATTTTATGGAGTAGTGATGGCCGAAATTGCACTTCATGAACCATTTACTGTATTTTCTGACCCCACTAGATGGTGCTGTTGGAATAATTTAGGCAATGCTCTGAGCCCTTTTTTGAACCGAGAACACCATCTAGTGGTGTCAGAAAAGCCAGTGAAAGTTCCATATACATTAGTTGGGAGCAATGAGCCACAGCCACCATGTGGCCTGGCATGCACGCAACACAAACACAACAGATTACTGTATGCGGAAGAGCAGTGAAGGCAACATGGCTACAGTCTACGAAAAGCAAATGTAAGTGAATTAAAAAGTGTTGCTGTGTTTTTATATGATAATTTGTCAAATATTTTTAGAATCTAAGACTTTGATCTGTGTAATGCATGGATGGACGAAAAGTTAAATTCTTTTAGATTTGAAAACCATTTAGACTGACTGAACAGAACCAGTTCAAAAGAATGATTCTTTCACAAATTGGACATCACTGTCATTCACATGCTTTTGCATGCAAGTAGTGTTTCTCGTTAAGACCATATTGCATTGTAGTTACGTTGTTTTTTTCTCCAACTGAAAATTGCAAAAAAATAAATGTGATTCTGTGTTGTATTGGACTTACAAATATATCAATCATGTTAGAACATATTCGTGGTGTGATATCATGTGCTGTGGCAGGACTGACTGTAGAGCATTCCTCCAATCTTTATTGCTGTTTCATCTTTTCACCTTCGACATCATGATCTTTTGCAGTTCACTGGATTTTCTCTTAATATACATAAAATAAGATGGCTTCAGTCTGGTCATTTGTGCCATAAGGAAAATGCTTTATGTAAGGGCTGCCCAACCCTGCTCCCGGAGATTTACCACTCTTGAGAGCTTAGGTGCAGCCCTAATTTACCACACCTGATACAGATAAACAAGCCCTTCAGTAGCATTTCAGTATTAGAGCCAGCTTAGCTTCAACATAGCTAGCTCTTATGCCACTTTTCCACTGCCACCAAGAACTGAGCTGCACCTGAGCCAAACCACGAATAGATGGTTTTCTATGGTAAATTACAGAAGCTGTACCTGACCTGTACTCATGCAGAAATGGCCCTGCTTACTAGCAGGCCCGAAAGCCATGCTTTGTCCATGACTCATGGATTTATTGGGAAATGGACAACAAATTTGCACAGGGTACGTAACTTCTCTATTCATAGCTGAAATTGAGAGACCCATCTTGCTGTACCACACATTGAGCCAGAGGAAGAACTATCCCTTCATGAGTTCTCAGGGACATCAGTGCAAATAACCATTTTTCTTAGTGATTGCTCACAACCACCACAATAAATGAAATAAGACAAATTTAGTACACTTTCTTTCATGTGCTCTTTATTGCCTGCACATAAAAATGACACAGACTTCTTGGTTATTTCATATTAACTTTCTTTCTTTTCTGTCTGTCTCTGTCTCTGTCTCTCTCTCATAGTGACCTTGGTGGAGTCCACCAGCACTCCTCATGGTTTGGAGTTGGTCAGTTCATATCAGTCCCACCGCATTGGAGATCCGATGGACCTTGTTATGCTGGCACAGCAAGTACAGAAGGTAACCCATAATCATATCCTGTATATTAAATATGCTCATAAAACCTTCTGAGATGGTAGTTTTTGCTTCCTGTGAAGTGTTTTTTCCTGTGTAAAATTTGGAATCTATACTGCAGTTAATGCTTAACAACAAAAGTCTGCAGATTGTCACATTACACCATTAATAAAAACATATGTTAAATAAAATTCTGCTATGACACTTCTGTATAAACCTAAATTCAATGTACAGTGCAAAAACAACGTAAGTAAATGGCTTGGTTTTACAGGGAGATGAGTTTGTGAGGGCCAATGCCTGCAACAAGTTAACAGTTATTGCAGATCAAATTAAATACCTACAGGAACAAGCAAGAAAGGTAAGGAGCTTAGCAAAATCCCAATTCTTCTTTTTCATAATCACATTTATAATTGTCATCACCATGTTATGATGCGTATCAGTTTCTGGACCAGATATCATCTGCCCCTTGAACAACCCCTAGTAACATTTAATATTACAGTAATTTTAAATTTGAAAGATGTCCTGACCTACATGTAGTTATATTCTTTAAAATGATATAGGATGGTCTTTGTGGAACATCTTGTTAATGTAGGTTTTGGAAAATGCAAAAATGGATGCTGAACTCCACCATGTGGCATGTAACATGGTCAAAAAACCTGGAAACATGTATTACCTGTACATGCGAGAGTCTGGACAGCGATACTTTTCCATTCTGTCTCCTAAGGTAAAGGGAAAAAAATCATCAATAAAATTCACTAAAAATGTACTGCTTATGCACTGTTAAAATGACTAGTTTTCATATTTCGTTTGGATTGGTTTACATATGTTGGTTCATGTGTTCTCTTATGTATATTAAGGTTAAACTTCAAAAAATTCTTTTCCACAATTAGTATGAATAAAATCAGTAAATGGCTTTCTTAATTACTTGTTTGCATCAAGATGAATTTATAGGTTCTTACCCTTTGATTGCAGCAAATCTAGACTCATTTATTCATCTTATTCTTCAAGCAACAGCTGAATGACTGTCACTATGATTGTATTGGCTTTGATTCACAAAGTATGGTCCTGTTGTGGTGACTGCTAGTATAATATATGTAATTGTTTTATTTACGTAACAAGATTGAGTTGAAACTAATTCAGTTGTAACAGGCACCCCACAACATTGCAAGATAATTTTTGGATGTTTTTTTTTCTTCTCAATTTAAGGAATGGGGTTCCAGTTGCCCACACAAATTTCTTGGTGCCTACAAGCTTCAACATGATATGTCCTGGACACCTTTGGAGGATGTTGAAAAAAAAGATTATGAAAACAGCATAATGGACAAGCTGCTGAGCAGGAAAACTGCTCTTCCTTTAACTGAGCCCCACTTTGAAGGTTTCTTCAAATAAATTCAGGATCAGTATATTATACTGTTGTAAGCTAATACAGTGGGATTTATTTCAAAATTGTCTAAATCATCTCAAATCACTGCTTAAGATTTCACTTTACTATGCAATGTGACACCATGTTTTACTGCTCCCGTGCCATTTTGCTATAATTTGTTGGATTAGCTGCATTTGAAAAATAGATTTCCTTAAGATAATTTGAAAACATTATAGATGACAGAGAAATTGTCATAGGTTGCTGCACTCCTGCAGCCCAAAAGTACATTATGTTTATTATATCACTACACTTAATAAGTTAATAAAGTAATTGGTTTCTTTCTCCTTTAGTGTATAGTTCGTGCATGTATTTTAAATACTAGACATGTGTCATCAGAGCTCCTTCCAGCCTAGTAATATTTTTGACAGGAGGGCAGTCAGAGAATTTTGCAGGGCGTAAAGATATTGTCATATTAACTGAAATATTTATAGAATCAGACCAATCAAAAATGAAATAAAAAGAAAAAAATGTATTGGCTAGGAGGGGCACTTCAGCCTCCCCTTAGAACCAGCTATGGCCCCTTCAAAAATACTTGATGCATGATTCTACCTTTAATTGGTGTCCTCATAGCTAAGCTAAAGTATGTCTTTGTATATATTAACCAAAATATAATTAATCAATTATCAGATTGAATTAGCGAGTAGCACTTGGCATAGGGTGATTGTATGTGTGTTTGACCTGTGATGGACCAGCATCCCATCCAGGATGTCACTTAATCCATGATCTAATATGATGATTGTCAAATGTGGGTCTCTACCATTTGGCATGATGCCTACCTTGTGCAATGGAATCTATATACTTTGTTTCTCTAATCAAATACAGACACAACACCAACATATTTTGCAATTCAAATTTATTATTTAAGAATATTATGAAATGTTACTGGGGTTACTAATGATAGTCAAACATATACAAAAAATATTCCATAACAAAGCTCATAATACACACCCTCAATGAATCCTGAAAGGCATTAATTTCTAATGTAGGAAAGAAATTAATGTTTACATAAATAACTTAAGCATTAAAAGTGTTTTAAAAAATTACCCTCTGCTATGTTTATTGGGTTATTTATTTCTCTTCTAATTAAACAATTAGACTAGGCCTCAGATTGCAGGTTGATTTTTAGGTAACTGTTTATGAAAGGCAAAAGTTCCCAGTTGTCAGTAGCAATATGAACTTGAACAGCATCCTCTGTATTCACAATTATCAGCAACAGATGATATTGAGGGGGAAGGTAAAAGAGGACTTTGTAACACTTTTTGTCAGGTTGCTTAGAGATTAGGTAGGGATTGAAGTTTGCCTCAACCAGGTCAGAAATGTGCCGACCTCCAAGATCAAAGCAAAACAAACTGGTAGCTTGTTGACTGAATTCATCTTGGGCCATGGACTTCCAGAGATGGTCAAACAGCTGTTCTTGGCACTCTTGGGTCCAGTTCACTGGGACAGGCAAGGGTAAAAATAAATCTGAGAAAGATACAAGTAAGTCATCCAGCTGGGTATTCCAGGACATCCCATCCTCTGTACTGAATACAGCACAAACACGGAGGCGGGTGGGGTATGGCTGTCGAGGTTGTAGTGCAAGTTGCACCACAGGTGGTTTCCTGTTTTTAAACAGGCATGGAATGTTAATATCACTGACTTTTTCATAACAGGAGTCTGTCAGGTCAAAATGTAGACAGATACTGAAGAGTTTGTTGTACAGAGCATTTACATCACCTACATATATCAGATGGTAGTCCAGGATCACCTTGGAAACAAATCCAGTGCTGACATACTCTCCCTGATAAGTCGTCAGGCAATCTCCATGACTCTCTGACTCTGATTTCTGCAGAACTGTCTGTCCCCTGGTGTTTTGGAGCCTTGTGAGTTTTAAGATTCTATTTTTTGTTTGGTGTACAGTCATAGAGTTGGACAGTCCGTCACTCTCTGGCACAATAGAGGAGAGAGAACGTGTTTTAGCAGACCTCTCCACATCTGGTCCTTTTGCCAGGACCCCAGATAACTTTTCTTGAGATAGATTACTCAACAATGTGTAGTAGAGTCTTGCATGGTCTTGAATATCGGTGTCTTCATAGTTGTACATCAAGTACTGCAGGAGATCAGCTAACTCACTGAATACTTGATGCAAGTTAGGGTGTTGAAGTAAATTACGGCACACAATGAGCACTGCATTGCCCATCTTCCAGCCGCCTGTTGTGCAAAGGCTTGAGTTAACAAGGACACTGAGCAGAAAACACAGCAAGGCTCTTGGGGGAATCTGACTTTCCCTGGACACTCGACTCAGTATCTTGAGATGCCATTTTAGGTTTGGAAGGGTCATGAGTGGCAGAGGTAACTCCACAATCAGTCTCTGTAGAGCTTTCAGTAGCTGGATAGGCCACTCGGACTCTTCCAGACATTCCTGAATTTTATCAATTAGATTGATCAGATTTGGTGCAAGGCAAAAGTGTCTTGAATAAAGCTCACAAATGTTACTTGTCAGGTTATCTATAAATTTCAGATTATGGTAAAAATAGCTGAGAAATATAAAAGTTGCTCTAAAATATGTAACTATCATCTCTCTCTTGCTATTATTGTCCACAACTTTGTACAGAGTCATCAGATGACTGAACAAGTAGCTAACACCTTTCTCATCGCTCTCATCTGTTTCCATGTACACTAAACTGAGAAGACGCAACCTAGAAAGCATAGTCTTGCTGTCGTTAAACACAGTGGGCAGCAAGGAGACAGCCAAGTGAGGTGTCACTAGTACTGGCAGGCTTTCTTCTCCATTGCCAGAAATGGGGCGATTTTCTGGAAAATGAAGTATACAGTCCATATAAAAGAGCTTTTGCTGAATGTTTAGTAATGGATGCTGAGCCATGCCCACCAGTCGCTTAAGGAAGAAAATCTCATCCTCAGTAGTGAACAGGCTATCTGTGAAGATGCTCTTCATTAGTAGCGTAGCATGTAGCAGAGTGATTTCCTTAGTACCAAAAAGACGCAGGAGCTGAGACTTGAAGATCGCTGGGGAGAGGGTTTGCACCATGGCTACAATTTCAATAAGCTCTCTGAGTAAAACAGCCTGGGAAACAGGGGTTAGCAGGTAGGACTCCTCTAATAGCAAGGATACAACAGACTTAAGCTCTTTGTTGTCAGTGTTTGTCTGTAATACAGGAATATTCTCCATGAAGTTCACTGGTAAATGGGCAAGGACGTTTTCAGCAGCCTTCCAAACAAAACCCTCATTTCCACTTAATGTCTTTTTCAATTCAGCATCTGTTACTCCTTTTTGCAGAGACAAACGATGAACAGCATTCTTCAGCCCCACTGTATATAAAAGGCTGTACTCTTGGTGTAGCGGTGTGGTCTCTTGTTGCTTTAAGAGATTAAGTGTTTCTAACTTTTGAGAAAGAAACCCTGGAAAACAAGTTTCTATTTCCCGGAGGCAGTCACAGGCAATCAACCTTGCAGGCAAAAACTGTTGCCCATTTTTGTGATCATTGGTGTCCTGGATCATCTGAAACAACATGTCAAGAAAACTCTTGGCCACCTCCACCTCACTATTCATGCAAGATGTGCACAGCAAGACACTTGTAATAGCTACCATAAGCTGGCCCTTAAAGTGGAAAGACTTGTGTGGCACTTGATTGAAAATGGCTAGGAGTTCCAAAGCTGTTTCTTCTGCTGCTGCTGGGGTTGGACAAAGTATAGTGGGGTACTCTAACAGTGGTGACAGTAAGATGATCTGCAACAAGATGATAAATGTCAAAAGTGACAGCAGAATATGCATCCAAACTTCCAATTCAGTTTTTAAGCTATTAAAATATCCTAGTAGCAAATATGAATTATAATTAATTGAGGTCAGTATTATTGTTCAGTGGGTAGCATTACTGTCTCCCACCTCCAGAATTTCAGTCTGTGTGCAAATTTTGTTTCCCTGTTTTGGAACATCTTTCTTCCTGAATTTTATTCATTTTATTAATGTGACTTTGTAGGTGCCTACATCAGACCATTGTGGAGCAATGCCCAGCGTGTACTCTACCATATCCCCAGGTTTTCCTGTTTGGGATCCAGATCACCACAACAATAATGTGATATGCATTTTAAAATGTATCTGATTATTTCACACACACACACACACACACACACACACACACATATATATAACTAGAATTCGTAAGATTTATATTATACCCTACTTTTAACATTTCTGAAACCACATAGCTCATTTGAACAAATTAAAATATGAATAACTTGAAAACACTATCCTTGTTAAAGAAACATGCAGTTCAAATATATGTGCAATTATATGTTATTAGAAGCATTAAGGAAGTCATGACTTAAACACACCTTTGTGCTTTCGTTGGTCCTGTCATCCCTCAGTTCACGCAGAAGTTCTTCTAGGAAGTTCTCGGATGTTGTGCTGGACAAAAACTGAGATGGGCTGAGTATGAAAGCAGGAATTCTTCGAGACCAGGCTACTGGAATCACGTTTGCCATTACTGAAAAAGTGAAAGAGTTTTTGATTACATATCTGCAGCTTTAAAGTAGCTAGATATTGCGCTTACAAATCGGCACATTACTCACTTTCCCGTTTTCCGATTACGCTGTTAGCAAAAATATATTTTAATTTAAATGCTTTGTTGACAATCTGCCATCTATCCCCATGCAAACATGTTTCACTCCAACATATTCCATGTATACAGACGATTCTAACAACTATCCTGCTTCTTTCACTTCCTCATTCCCTGAAGAACCGGATCATACGACCAAATCGACCTATTGAAAATTCTTCCGGTTTAGATGTATGCGCTTTTCAGAATAAAAGGCTATTTGTTGTCTCTAAATATATAATAACGAGACTTCCGGTTTTGAAGCTCGCACGGGAGCTCCTAGGAGTTTTACTTACACAAACATGTTCTGAGGACAGAAGGAACAATGATTGGTTCAGAGTGATACCCAATCAAATTGTAGCGGAGGTGGGCCAAAGCAACTAGAGGAGGCGGGACCAAGACATCTGATTGGTAAGTAAAACTCACATGAGTGTGGGCAGGCGGGGTAGGGGGAGTGTCAGGGGTTGGGTGATTAGGACTTGGTTTCGAAACATCAATCACGTGACTGCCATGTTGTGTAAGTTTTTATTGTTATGCAGACAACTTACAGTTCTACATATCTGTTTAAACAGATGAGCTGTTTCAGCTGTCAGAAATTGAGGAATGCTTAGCTGAAGTTAGGAACTAGATGGCCAGGCTTCCTTCTGTTAAATCCTGACAAAACAGAGGTATTACTGGGCCCTAGGACAGCCCAGGGTGTTGTTGACAATATAAAGTTCAACAGCTGTCTAGTCAATGTAACCACAGTGGTTAAAAGCCTTGGTGTCACTTTTGACTTATCCTTTTCTCTGGATGTTCACATAAGTAACGTGGTTATAACAGCTTTCTTCCATCTCAGGAATTTTACAAAACATAGAACAATGCTCTCACTTCAGGATGCATAAAAGAAAGTACATACCATTATAGACCTATTACTTCAGTTTAGATTACCCACATGTAACACACTGTAACTACGACTGCTGGTGCTAGTGTACATGCCATTATTGTATACTATACTTGTCCATTAATGTCTACGCATGTTCTGACCATCCATGCTCTCTGCCTTCCTTCCAACATGACCGGATAGTGACCAGGGTGGGCACCATCTGAGCTGGAGTCCTGGTTCAGTCCCACGGAAGGGTAAAGTCGTGGATGTGACTGACAAACTGTGACATCTTGGGTGCAGTCTTCAATCTGCCACCCTACAAAAGCTGGTGTGGAGAACTGACTAATTGATGATGAGTTGATGGCTTTGACTGTGATCACAGTTTACACCATGCTTTTAGCAAGCCCACTCTCTTTTTTATAATGTTTGCATGCCCAGGGGGGTTGGATAGTGACTTGACCTTTAACCCCCAGGGGGTTTTTTTTCCCTACTTGGGAGTTCTTGGTTCCTCTCCTGTTGTCATCAGACTTTCTTTCTTTCATTTTTTTGTTTTCCCTTTTCCCTGTTTTTGTTTTATTCTGTCTTAATGATGTTTTAATGTATCACAACACACCCATGTAAAGTACCTTTGGGCAATGTTGTGAAAGCCGCTATATAAAAATAAATCAAATTGAATAACTTTTAGACGAGACCACTGCAAAGCCCTATTGGTTGGGTGTGCCTCTGCATCATAAGAACATAAGAACATAAGAAGTTTACAAACGAAAGGAGGCTATTTGGCCCATCAAGCTTGTTTGGGGACAACTTAACTAATAGCTCAGAGTTGTTAAAATCTTATTTAGCTCTGATTTAAAGGAACCCAGGGTTTTAGCTTGTGCTACACTAGCAGGAAGACTATTCCATACTCTAACTACATGCTGTGTAAAGAAGTGCTTCCTCAAATTCACTTTAAAATGTTCTCCCGCTAATTTCCACTTATGTTCACGAGTTCTAGTATTTAAACTAATATTGAAATAGCCATTTGGCTGAACAGCATCCAGACCTGTTAGAATCCTATATACCTGGATCACCCTTTCCAAGGCAGTAATGTCCTTCTTAAGGTATGGCGACCAAACCTGCACGCAAAATTCTAGGTGGGATGTTACCAAGGAATTATATAATCGTAGCATCACCTCCCTTGACTTAAACTTCACACACCTAGAGATGTAACCCAACATCCTATTGGCCTTTTTTATTGCTTCCCCACACTGGGAAGAGTGGAACATGGAAGCATCAACATACACACCGAGATCTCTCTCGTAATCAGCTACCTTTATTTCAGTGGAACCCATAAAATAT
>JAAGVU020000123.1:13267165-13283450 GCA_011763525.2 Mormyrus iriodes | reverse complement strand
GATTGGTTGATTAGATAATTGCATTAATGAGAAATTGAACAGGTGTTCCTAATAATCCTTTAGGTGAGTGTATATAGTTCTAACAATTAAAAAGCAAATATTAATTAAATAAATCTTTCACCTGTAAACCTGCAACATCTCGAACATTTGCAAATTGTGGTAACAATATGCATGCATGTTAAGTAATGCATCTTAAAACAGTATCCACAAATCTAATTTGTTAACTGAAGTGCTTTTAAACATGTCTAATACGCAGTGATTTAAATCATGTTTAGCAAACCAAACTGGCGAAATTGTTTTTAAACAAGATCGTATATAATGATTATTTTAAAACAATGTGCATAAATGATTAATGATTTCCTTCACTGGTGTAACCGTTTCACATCTCAGTATACGTAAAATGCGTAATGTTAGCGGGCAGGAAATGCTTTTAAAATGTCGTAGGCAGTCAAGCGATAACCTTTACATCAAAATATAAAGTCCATAATTCAATGCATGTGAAAACGTCATTTCCGTACCATAAAAGGCGAGGTCTGCAGCTCACAGGCCGTTCTCAAAAATGTGGCTGTTTGCTGGTTATTTGTGCTGTTATTGGTTTGAGCAAGTAGTTTGGTGATTATCAACATTTGAAATGCAGCAGTATTAATTAAGCAGGTTAGTAGTTAGTATGATTTGAGCTACATATAGTAGGCATAAAATGGTTATTATTACATTTAGTTAGGAATGTACATTGCAAATTTAGGTTATGTATGGATTATTAATATGGTTATATAAATAGGCACGGCTACATATTAAGATAGGTGTAGGCTACATTTAGATAGTAATTAGAAATAATGGAGGGAAAATGCATCAAGAGACCTAGGTCTATGATCTAGGATTGCTTTGATTTAACTTCCATGGATGAGGTGAAGTGTAAAGAGTGTAGTGTAGTGTTAAAATACTACATCAACACCTCTTCTATGTTTAGATGCCTGCAGTCTAAGCATTCGGTAGATCCAAGTGCACAGAGTGGGAATGTAAACAATGCTGCCTGCATTACTAGTCTGGCAAGGCCCGCTGCTGCTCCATAGCTATGCGTGTTCAGCACTGACCATTTTCATTCAATGGCTGTTTAATCAACTTTGTATAGCCTAGCGGTGATGTAGTGCAATGGTTTTTGGTTTCAAATGACAAGAAAGTTTAACAGTCTTTTGCATTTACCCCCACCAGTACAAGCTGGCTCAGGTGTTCCTGGCTATTGCAGCAACATTTGTGCCATGTGAAAGGGTGTTTTAAAAAGCTGGTCAGGTAATGAAATTAGTGTTTTTGCAAAGTGTCTTTTAAACAAGTGCCATTTCATTTCAGGTAACAGAGAGAAGGAATTGACTGATGCTCCAAAACATGGAAATAAAAATGGTTTTTAATAAAAAACTTGTAAAAGTGTTGTCTGAAAATGTTTTTGCACTGCTTTGTTTATTACTTTTTAATTAAAACTGAATAATTCCTATACGATACTCAACGTAGACAAACAAAAACCTGGACAAAATGATTACTTCTATGCACGCTCAGCACTTACATAGCATGTTAATATAGAAATTGTACTCTAACAGAATATACAACTATTGGAACAAACTCACAAAAAATCTCCATGATATAAAAACCAAATATTAGTGCAAAAATGGTCTTGAAGACATACACAAGACAAATTAATATTGAAACCTCTAAAATTCATATACTTTGAATTAGGGTTAGTAAGAAATCATCCCACAAAAACTATAGCTACGCCTATGGCAAAAGATAAAAACTAATCAAAATAAAACTATACTTTAATACATACATTTCTTCGGGTTTGTTCGAGCTTCGTGACCTTCAACAGGTCTACAGCTGCAGTTAAGGTTTTTGCCAGCATGTGTACAACCAGTGTTTCGAAATGTTTCAAAGTGTTTAGAAACATTGGTTCTTTTAAATGTTAATGTATCTCTAAAGGCTATTATAAGGTTTACAGGTCAAAATGTTGATTTGCAAGTCAAATCCAGTCAGATGAGTCAAATCCAGGCTGCAAACATTACTCGTAAAACAAACATTAAAATGTAATAAAAAAAAAATGGACAAATAACCCTAGCTTTGTTTGTTACCAGCTTGACAAATCAGCAAACTTTAGCCAGTGAAAACAATTGTTAGATCACAGCTAAGATTTCGTTACAGACATGAGGGCGTGGTTTAGTGGAACTGGGCTGGATTGCACACACATCCAGTCAGCTTTCTGGCACAAATCAGTTAACAATTGCTGTTGTAAATGATATAACATGCTTGTGTCTTTTGGCTTTCATCAAGTATATTATTAACACTTGTACATTGTATTACCGGAACTCCATATTACTACATACTATTTTTCGTTGCTTGTTATAGCATTATTATGGAAAATGAACAATCTGATGTTTGAGCTTAAAGAAGGTAAAGAAAAAAATAATACCTTGAGAAGTTCCATTAGTTTGATGCAGAGTCACTGATGTTGAGAGTTACGGAGCTGGACAGTTCTGGGGACAAAGGTTACCCTTCTCTTCTGTGTCCTGTAACCTGGACAGCGAAGCCTGCACCCTGAAGGGAGCCACTCAAACACGGGGAACAGGATGTGTGAGGGATCCTGTAAAATCCTGCAAGCTGCTTTCACAGTCTGTTGTTCACAAAAGATGGAGAGAGCTCTAACAGGGTGACCAATCATTTTCAAGCAGACTTTGACAGTGTTCAGCAGATGGTTCCTGTTTTGTAGCCTGATGGAGTAAAACCATCAGGTGAAGGAGAATGTCATGACACATTCAATAAAGGAGTAGTACAATGTTGTGTGTTCTTACTGACCCCAAAGGACCTCAGCTTCCTGAGCAGATACACTTGCTGCTGGCATTTCCTGAGGACCTACTCTGTGATGGAGAACTTAAGCATATTGCCAAATATTGTACCCAGGTATTTATATTCCTCGATGATCTCCATAGACTTCCCCTGGATGGTGGTGGTTACTGCCGCAGCCAGTTGCTGCTGTTTGCTAGAGAAGGTCACCATTATCTCCTTGGTTTGTGTGACATTGAGTTTGAGGCAGGAGCTTTCACACCACCTCACGAACTCCTGCAGAGCTGAACTGAGACACTATGTGGGACCAGAATATTTGTATTCAGTCTCACATGAATGGTCCCTGTCCTAGTGTTAAGTCAAATAATGTCATGTCAAAAATGGCCCTGTAAAAAGCAATGTCTTGGCCTAATGCTGTTATGAGGTTGTAACTTGTCAAATAAATATCTGCAAGTATTTGGCCAATTTCTCAATTTATTTTACATGGTAATTTCTCATTAGAGAAAATAGACCCAATTAGATCCTGAATTAATCAAGATGATTTGGCATTCAAAGCCAAATCTTAAAATGGTACAGTACAGTATATTCTATTGCTTGTCACTAAAACTATTCCAAAACAACGGTTACTCGTTTTCAACGCAGATATTCGTCTTTTATTTGGAATCAAATATTTAAAAATCAATATTAACAAATGCATACAGATATAAACAATACAATGAATCATCTTAACGCATCAGTTATTATTAATCTTTTGCTTAATAACCAAATTTCACTTTACAGTTTAAAAGTCTCCGTTGTTACGCAGTACGTGCCCCTGTAATTCTGTACGGGAAACCCCGAGTTTGAAGTTGCCAACGCCCGGCGTAGACGCAGACAGAGAGGGTAAGGTAAGGGGGAAATTTATTTGATTTAAAAAGACCACTACGGGCGGTGTTGCCAACTAAGTAATAGTTATACAAGTTATTAATCAATTTGTTTAACATAAAAGCTTATATTTACGAAAGGGAAAATGTTATGGGTATGAAAATAACATCAACTAAAATATTAAGCTAGCTTGTACTTCATTCAATGTTTGCTAACTACGTGCAGGCAATTTAAAACAGTATATTAAAAGCCCGTCAGACCGGTTAAACACTTATTGAGCGAATTGTATGAAATAGCTTCAGTAACCGTTTTTTGCCTGATGCGACATTAGTGGAGTTGATCTTGGCGGGTTGCTAATGGCGGTAGCTTTGTGGTACTCCACCTCGACTGCACTTCATTAAGCAGCGACCGTACGGCTTAATTAATTACTCCCAACCTAGAACATTAACTATAAATGCCATTTTCATATGGGGGAAGTTTATAGACCAGTACGTTGGGTAGGACTAAGAACGATCCTTGGGTGATTTTTATTAGCGGCCTTTAGTTTTGTTCTGTGTTTCAGCCTAAGCCTAAGAGATGCCGGAAACCTAACTCCACAGAGCTGCCCCGCATATGCTGACGGACTGCTGAGACCTGAACTGTAATATTTCGTTTTAACAGCTGCGAGGCATTGGTTTGATTTGTTCTTTGTAGGATGCCAGTTGAATTCTTCTTCACGTAGCTTTTGGAAGTATATGGTAGCTAGTACATAACAGGCATCTAGAAAAAAAATCAATTAATTCATCCACATAACAATCAGTTAGCAGCAGCATAACTCCATCGCAGCAGACGGTTTTTCGGGTCTGTCTTTTCTTGTGCAGCGCTAAAGGCGGTTAATTATCTTCGAACAAATTAAGTATTGTATGGTTAGTCTCCGCCATTTTATTATAACGGATGTTGGCACCACTGGAGATGTGCTGCGTTTCTGGGATTTCATAAAGTGTTTGTGTGTGTATGTGCGTGCGGACGCCCTGGGGAAATTCTTAAAATTCGTAAAAGTGATATTCATTAATTGTACCAGATCTGCTTATTTTCACCTAACACAACCTGAATATTTAAACATTGGTATTAGCTTTACATGCTGTGTGTTATTAAATCTAAAGATAGTGCCGTTTTGGCTGTTTAACTTACTGTTTGATGGGTCTCTTTCAAACTTTGCAGAGGCATTGTTGGGAGGGGGGGTGTAACTGTAAATTTTGAGACTGATAGCTCCCAAATAACTTATAAACAGTATTACATAGTGGCAGTAAGGTGAAAGCAGATGACATTTGAACTTGTGAATAAGTCAGAGTAGTTGAATCTTGTAACTGCTTCACTATAACATTATGGGGATGAAAATCGACGCATGATTTCGTTTTCAGACAAATTGCTTCCAAAATGAATCAGCAACCCTGTATTGCAGGAAGGAAACCACAGCTGTAGGAGACGCTTGGCCATGTGAATACAATAGGAGTGGGGGGGTTGGGGTCGATTCAGTCACAAATCCCGATTCTTCAAGGGGGCTTTTTAAATATCACCGTGAGAGTTAAAAAATCGATTAATAAACATCAGTTTAAACATGGGTTACTGAAATTGTTCACATTTGGTACTGCTAATATATTTGGCCAGTTGCAGACAGCCTGATTTTGTTAAAGGATGTTAAAGGAAAGGCATGCACTAGTTTGCTGCGGAGCCATCATGAATGAATAAGCGTGTGCAGAGACTTTTCATATACCATCTCAATTTAAAGCCGCAACTAACCGCAAGTATGTATAGCCCTGTGTTATTTTTGGGGTTGGTTACCCCAGTCCATTTTCAAAATGAGGTTAAATTCTATAGATTCTAGAATTTAGAACGTAAGAAGTAAAATACACAAGGGATAGTCAGTTCACTGCTTGCCTTGCGTATGCATCGCATTGCCATTAGGTCAAGTATATCTCGGCCCTATTATGATAGTAACATCCGTGCTGTTACTCAGGGGCTCTCCATCACTGTTGCTGAAGATAGTCATGGGTGTTGGGCTTAACGGTTCCTGGAACAAAACATTTGAAACTTAAAGTAGGAGCAGGCGGTACACCGGTGTCATAGTTATTACTGGTGTGATTGTGCGCCGCGATATGCATTTGCACTATACTGTTAACGCCGTGAGAAGTCGACAGCCTGATTATACAACAGCCTATTTATAAAAAAAATAAATAAAGCATTTTAATTTATATCTTCAAAGCTTCGCTTGTAATCTGAGTACTTGTCCTTATATGTAACCGGTTTATCTGTGTTTTGAATTTATTAAACGCCCTGTTGCAATAGCAAATTAACAAATTCAAAATAAACAGATTTCGTATAATTATTCACTTTAAACAAAATAACCTGGTTACATATATATATATATAGGAAATTAAAAAAAATAAAACATTCAGTAAATCAGCATGTATAGGCGCCGGTGCCTTCATTCAAGATCTGTGATAAGTGGTGCGACTGCCCAGTTAACACTAGAATCGCCCTTTTCCCACATACCAAACTCCTTTAACCTCCAGGCAAGACATACTTTGGCGTATGCAGCCCTCTTGTTTGCGCTAATGTGCCATTAGTGTTAATAACAGCAGCAAATTTAACACCCTCAATCCTGGACGGAGTTTGCGTGTTTACCCCGTGTGCGCGTGGCTTTTTGGTCTTTGGTTTCCTTCCACTGTCCAGAAACGTGCAACTTTAAATGAATTGGAGTACCTAAACTGACTGTCTGACCCTGCAATGGTTGGTTGGTTCCTGCCTCACGCCAAATGCAATATATATAATATGACAATTACTCGAATTGTCAGATTAATTGGTAGATTACTTGATTATTGATATAATTGATAGTGACAGCCCTAATAATTATATGAGAATTATACAATGGAATACTGTGTATATGCTCCTACCGAACTGTAGGGTTTCCAGAAGTGCCCAGTTTGTGAATTCTGACCACAGACTTATTGCTGCACTGAAGATTCAGCTTAGGTCCAGTAGACTACCACCTACTCGGAGAATGAGGCTGGACCTGGCCAGACTCCACGATCAGGCTGTTTCTAATGACTTTGCACACAGTTTGTGTGAGGAACTTGCTGATTCTGATGTAATGTGGGAGACCTTCTGTGACAAGATTCCGAAGGTTGCTGAGGGTTGTGTTGGTGTTGCAAGTCTTTCCCAGAAGAGGGCATTTCATCTTGCAGAGGTCCCTGGTTATCGGTCTTGCAGCACATCGTATGGGGAGTCATTAATGCCATTACTAAGATGCTCATTTGGATGGAAGACATGGATGCTGAACATGCATATGCAGCATTAAGACATACATGCGGAAAGTACACGTTCGTATTCGGAATGGAGAACTGCAGGTGGAACTTACATTCAGCATGAAGACGTGCTTTCGCTTCATGAACTTTCGCATTCGGCATAAAGGCATGAAGATCCACTTTCATTTATTGGGTTGCTACGGATACCGAATTCCATAATGCATTTTGAAAAATGCCGGACAGACAGTGTGAACGGTAGAAGTTTAGGATTTTATTTAAACGAAAAAGAAATTTTATATACAGCTGATTAAACAACGTCTACACAAATAACATATTAAAACCAACAGTATAAATTTGATTGCAACTGGTCAAAGGTTTAATCCTTCATAACCTCAAGATGGTACTGAACAGGAACAGAAGTTCAAACCGCTCACACCTAGCCAGTTAGCCCAACAAAACCAGATTTTGCCTCTTTTTAACAACAAAAGAAATGTTACCTGAAATGAGATTTTTTTTAGAAAATTGCAACGTTAATTTTTTAATTGGAAATATTCTGATTTGACAATAAAGGAATGTTTGAGCTTTTAATATGCCTGATTTTAATTTATGGGTTATAAACACAACACCAAACAAGATTTCATTCCAATATCCCTTTAAAAAGCTGGACACATTTATTACTGTATTATTGCTCATCTGATATGTGTTTGTTAAGGGTTGGAATGAAACTTCCGGCTGGTGCATCTCTGGGAAACATAAACAGTCTGTCTGTTTCAGCAAAGAGTAGTCGTCTCTAGTGAACATTAGAACATAAGAACTTTGCAAACAAGAGGAGGCTATTCAGCCAATCAAGCAGGTTTGGAGAGTATTCAAGTAATAACTTAAAGTTGTTAAAATCTTATTTCGCTCTTATTTAAAGGAACCATAAGGTTTTAGCTTGCACTACAGTGTACACTGTGATTGTGATGACACAACTACTAAAAAAGAGTCAGAAGAATAAAAGAATAATAAAATAATATCAGTAGTTTCAAATTATGTAACTGTAAAAATGTTAACTTCAACATATAGCAAGTTCGACCCTATGAGAAACACAACTTTCAATGCTAATATTAAGTTTTACAATCATGGGTTGCGTTTACCTTTAAACGAGTGAAAACTCCATGCTTACAATGGCAAATAAAGTAATATTTAAAATATAAAGTAAAAAAATCGATAGTTATACGGCTACAAATTTAAAAATTCAGCATTCACGCTATCCGTCCGTCCGTCCATGAAATGCATTATGGGATTCGGTAGCCGTAGCACCCCTATAAACGAGCATGGAACTTCATGTCTTCATGCAGAATGTGAAAGTTCATGAAGCAAAAGCGTGTCTTCATGCTGAATGCGCATTTTCCGCGTGCATGTCTCTATCCCGAATGGAACGCGTATGTTCCTCCTGCAGGTCTCCATTCTGAATACAAACGTGTACTTTCCACATTTATGTCTTAATGCTGCATATGCATGTTCAGCATCCATGTCTTCCATCCGAATGAGCATCTTAGTAATGGCATTAATGACCCACCCATACATGGCTTGATGGCAACTCCAGTCTGTACTGGGAATTAGGGATGGGTCTGAGGGCAGATGATGAGGTGTTTGTTAATGGGATCTGTGAGCAAGTGAGACACCATCTATGGTCTATGACCCTCTTCTTGCTTCCAGAGAAATCCAAGCATTATGTACATCCGAATCTGTTGCTTGAAGAGTCACAATTAGGGAGGGTGATGAAACGGTCCTTACGGATAACGTTGCAGTGACCCACTAGGTCAGCGACTTTGTGCAGCTGTTTAAACCTGACCCTCCGGCTAGGATGTCGGACATCTCTGGGTTCATGGTTCTTGAAGCTGATCCTCCAATTAGCTGTGAACCAGTTGAGGGTATGGAGGGCTGCAGGGATCTGTGGTATGTGGGGTGAACTTCTCCAGTCTGGTGGTAAGGCTGTCCTCCTGTCGTTGCAAGCAATCTTTGCTTCAATTTGGGAGATAGGGACAAGAAGTCCCATTTTTCAGGGATGATATCTATCTGGAAAGGGAAGGGTGATTGCCTGGACTGCAGCAACTACAGGGGGGTAACACTGCTCTCCATGCTAGGGTCTGTGACAACTTCCTTGCCTGCCAGAAACCAGAGCCGTCTGGTTTTACGCCTAAGAGGTCTACCCTCGGCCACATCCTGGCAGTTAGGGTTCTTATCAAGCGCGAATGCGAATATCAGCAGAGTTTCTTTGCAAGTTTAAGTTTTCATAAAGCATTTGGTTCTGTTGACTGAGCTTCTCTGTCAGACATCCTGGGACTTTTGCGGAATACCCCTGAAGTTGCTGGACTTTATGGCTGGCCTGTACACTGGTACTGTGAGTACTGTGCAGAGTGGAGGCAAAATCTCTGCGTTCTTTCCAGTTTATTCTGGGGTATGTCAGGGGTGTGTACTTACTCCTACTCTGTTCTGTGATTGCATGGATTGGGTGATGCACCAGGGTTGTGGCGTCCAGCGGCTGTGGGCCATCTTTCTGAGAAGAAAGATTCACGGATCTTGACTCTGCCGCCAGTGCCGATCTTCGTGAAGTCAATGGGGACCCTGCATTGAAAGACATTTTACAGCACTAAAACTGTACAGTTTTCATGGAGACCATTTGTTTGCTTGCACTTACGCCTGCTTGTGATATTTATAGTCTCCAGTGTCTTTGACAAATGTTGATGGAAATATGGTCTGACAAAGTTTTTTAGTTTGACGATAACTGAAAAATGTAACTGAAGTATGCAATAATGTCTGATGAAATGAAGTATATTGTTTGACAAATGAAAAAGTCGGAGTTCGTCCCCACTGCATACTTATCTGATGAAAATGTGGACTCTCCCCCCTGGTGTATTGTGTTCACAAGTGCAGGTACTTTTCGCTGGACTATGAACAACTGAGTGGAGCATATGGTGATAAACTTTGCTGAATGGTTGACGAGAAGCACTGGCACTAAGAAGATACATGGAAGAACTGGTAAAAGAGAAGTAGTGGAAGAATAATTGAGCAGATGTAGAGAGACAAGAATAATTCCATTAAATCCATTTCTGCATGTCTCCATATTTCTGCATTGGAAAATTCAATCAATAACCGATGTACTTCTGTCTAATATTGCTTGCCATCAGCAGTGTCTGTCAATGGAGAGAATATTGACCACTTTGGGAGGTTCATTTACCTTGGTGCAACATTGGTGTCTCTTCCTATGAAGTCCGTAGATGGATTAGGAGAGCATGGGGGGTCATTAGGTCATTGGAAAGTTGTGTGTTGCACTCCTGATATCTTTGTAAGAGGATGAAATTCCAAGTCTTTAGAAACCTGGTGCTTGTTTTGCTGTATAGTTGCACAGACATCTAGTGACCTGAGACGAAGACTGGACTCCTTTGGTTCTGTTTCTCTTCGGAGAATCCTTGGGTACTGCTGGTTTGACTTTGTGTCAAATGAGCGGTTGCTCAGGGAGTCCCGAATGAGGCACATTACCTGCATTGTGAGGGAGCGTCAGTTACTGCACTACAACCATGTGGTGCATTTCCCTGTGGGTGTTGCAGCTCAGCAGATCCTCATTGCTGAGGATCCAAGCTGCTGGACCAGGCCAAGGGGACACCCACGTAACGCCTGGCTATGGCAGATTTCTGGAGGGTGGCACTTGACCGTGAGTCTGCCTGGGGGGTGGCCAGCCAGGATCCCGATGCATTTCGTCATGTGGCTGATGTGTCAACGTACTGCATCAGCGCATGCTTCCCAACCTGACCTGACTTGACCTATATATATTGTGTTTAGAGGCAGTTATTTCAGTTTTCACCGGACATTAGGGGTGGGTGGTGTGATACCTAAAATTATCGTCACGTATTTTTTACTTTTTGGACGGTGATGGTATTATATCACGACTACTTTTTTTCCAAGTTTTGGGAGGAGTAGCATGTCCTGTCCCTTTATGTAAATTAAAAATACATATATTTTATATTAAGTACACTTTAATCACTATAAAAGCTGAGTATGTGGGGTCTCATTTCGAAAAGATATAAAGAGTGCCATGGGTAATGATTTCTTATTCATTTTATAATTGTTGGAGTAACAACGCAAAGGGAATGACAAGCCGTTTCAGCCCAAAACTGTAAAATGCACTGTTTATTTCAAATAAAACACAGGGTTGCCAACTTTGGTCAGCTGGTCGGAGTGAGAATTTCAATTCGAGACAAATCTGCACACACATGCACATGTTTTAACATGTATGTAACCTTTCTATTACCTTGTGAATAGTCTGTAGGGTTTACAGACTACCTCAATGCTTTTGATGTTGCTTTTAGGGTTATAATGGAATAACATATTTGGCATAAGATTTCCTGCATGAACATGAGAATCTGAGAGCCTGAGTGTCATTTGTATAAAAAAAAGCATACAGACTGTTCAAAAACAGTTGTTTAAAAACATAAACTTTGATGAACGTGAAATCACCAATAAACTGCATCCATTTATCCAACATTTTTATAAAATACATACTGCGTTTGAAAACATTTCAGCTTCACAATTTCAGAACAGAGTAGCCACTCTGTTAGAACCATTACGGCTTTTTGGTTGAGGGTGTTGGATTCTCTGCTGTTAACATTAACGACACATTAGCGCAAACAAAAGGGCTGCATACGCCGACGTATGTCTGGCTTGGAGGTTAAAGGAGTTTGACATTCATTGGTATGGGAAATGGCAGTTCTAGTGTTAAAATGCCTTTGATCACACCCCTTGCTTGAAGGCAGCGGTGCAAATATGCTGATTTAGTGAATGCTTTACTTTTAATTTGCTGCTATATAAAATTTATACAACTAAGAAACCAGTTACATGTACTATATAAGGACAACTATTAAGATTATAACTGAAGAAGCTTTGAAGAAAATAAAATGCTGTTTCTTTTATGTTGTATAATTAAGCTGTTGACTTCTTGCGGTGTTAATGGTATAGTGCAAATCCATATCCAAATCTGCACGGATAAAGACTGACACCGGTGTACCGCCCACCCCTACCGGACATCATAACTGAAGAATTTTAAATTTGTTGGACTTAAACAGATTTTTCTGGTCAAAGTCCAGTAATAACTGGATAATGGAAACTGCTCTGAACCCTGTTGCTAATCATTTTAAATGTAAAAGGCTTAAGACAAAAATACAACTGAAATTAATTCATAATGGTTTCAACCACCTGCCCCTTGTTACAATTTATGTCAAAGTCTGAAGTTATCACAAATTCCACTAATTGTTAGCTGCATCCAGCAAATAACTGAGTAACTGAATCGACTATGGATGGGCCGATCCGCGTTGTTTCAGTTCCGATCTGATACATTACTCCTGAGACGGCGATATATAAAATAATTATATAAAATACTTTTTAGAATATTAATATATAAACTAATAAATACAAATGGAAAAAAAAGTATGCCAAATTACTATGCTAGTAATTTGGCTACTAGTAATATACATAACATACTGTTCCACCTCGTTTGTACATCTTAAGTGTTTTTGAGGCAAATCACTTTGCTACTAGTTGTTAAGAGTAAAAATACCACCAGATCATCACCCTCTTATCAGATTTTCTTGCACTCCTTGTACTGCCAAGGTTATACACATGACGCGGAAGTCACTACTCTCACACCCACTGAGTAGAAAAAACTTGAGTCGCAGCGTTAGTGTTCAGCTTGAATGCTACAAAAAATCATCTAAAATTGGAAAGAGCTGTCATGCAATTGATTGTACAAATGGATTTAGCACGAAGTAGGGGCTATCTTTCTAGAGACTGCCAAAGCCTAAACGCGTAAGTATCAGACGTGGATTGGACACGCATGGCTGATACCCGATCCATCAAATAAGCATGGATCTGCGCCGACATTCGGGTCGCTGCATCTCTAGTGTTAAGTTCTCCAGATTTATCGCCTTATGTCGCGATTACATTGACAGCCCTATTATTTCATTTTTGCTTTTTGTTTGCGTTTCATATGGGGAACCAATCATAATTGACATTTCCAACCACATAACCCAGATATTGCTGTGTGTGTTTGTGTGTTGCATTGAGGACACCAGAAAAAACTTCTTGACTTTTTGGAGGCTTTTTTTCAATTTTATAACAATCCTGTGAGTGTAATAAAATGCCAGAAGTCTTGTACAGTATTTGGTTACTTATGGTTAAGGTTGTCATAGTTGCAATTAGGGTTATTCCCATAGAAATGACTGGAGAGTCCCCGCAAAGAGAGAAGGCACTTTCGCACCAAAGTCCCGGAACTTGGTCCCTGGTCCCCAAAGTACCTGGACTTTGTCGACGAAGAACCTTTGTAACTCCTGGCCACTTTTGTTTGTTGCTTTCACATTGCACAACTGGGTCCTTCATGCTAAATAAGCATGGGAGACTCAAAAAGTTTGTAGGGTAAACTTCATACAATTTTAATATGAAACTATATCACCATGTCAAAACAAAAGAGAATAAGTTTTGTTAGGGTAAACATACCTATTAATCTCACCTAAACCTACACTGAGACATTTTTAGAGCATAAGGCATTGCTTTCAGCGGGCAATGTGATGTTAAAATGAAATATTAATATACATTATTTAACTTGATTTAAATGCTTTTATAATTTATATTAAATATGTGCATCTTTAAATATAAAAAGTTTGGCTGTGCTTAATGGGCACATTTTGTACGCTTTAAGAATACCCCCGTTCCAAAGAAGCTCCAAATGTTGCATTTAAAATAATTATTTGAAATGTATTTGGATGTCATTGAAATGTTAATTTGAAGATGGAGACTAGTGATACTAAAGCATTAAAATCAAGCAACAAGGCATTATAATATTTTATTCACATTGGTGTGATTCATACTAGTGTCATTGTAGTATTGATAAAATATATAATGTAAAATAAAACTTTTCACAGCAGGTAACACCATATTAGGGCTGCCACTAACGACTTTTTCTAAAGATGATCGACTTTTATTGATTAGTCAATTTAATCTGAATGATTAATTTTCCTTTAGAAAATCAACTTGACTGTATAATTTAATTTTGACAACAATAAACTGTATGCCATTGCAGGGCTTTAGATAATGTACACTGACTTTTCAGCACTATTATTATTATTATTATTATTATTATTATTATTATTATTATTATATACCCACATTATTTTCGCCCACAATTCGACATGCAGATTTGTAGTATTCCTAAAAATATTAATGAGATGCGTGTTGTGATGCACAGAAGTTAGTAATCTATATAAATTTGGTGTATCCTCATGCTTAAATTTGGTTAATGGAGCACGCCACATGCAACACAAGCGATAAGCACTGAAGTTGCAATGAAGGAAGGGACAGATCAGGTGTGGTGATACTTTTTGCAGATTAGACTTTTTTTTATATAAATGTTTTCATTTTTATTTGTTCACAAATGTCTTTTTAGTGTCCGTTTTCATTTGTTTTAGTTTACGATAACGACACTGGTTCCAACAAGTCCAATGTGTACAAATATACACGGGCACCATCAATCAAAGTAGAAAAGGCCCACATTTTAAGAAACACTTATGCAGTGAAGATTCTAATGCAGCAGGCAGATGACTTTATGGCTTTAATAATGAGTGTATTGAGCTGCTACAAGGACAAAAGATACTAAAAGGCTCTCCATTCTAATTCTAATTTAATAAATATGAATATACAGCACTTAGGGTGGTTTTGCCTACTCTGGTGGTCTGTCATCCAGATTAGCTTTTGTGCGTTTCCTCTTCAGGTGCTTGTGCATAGCTATGGTATGCCATGGCACTTTGCGCAGTGTAAAACCACCTCTTTGTTTTATTATAATTTGAACTACTCCCATAATTACGTAGTGATTTTTAAGGAAAACATTTGTTATAATGAACTGAAGCATTTTACAAATCATAAAAATAATCTTAAAATAATAGTAAAACTGTGTTTAAAATCAATTTAAAATATTGATGTTGACGCAATTTTAACGTCGACGTCGGTGACTGTCAACTAACTAATCACTAAATAATATAAATACGACGTTGTGTACATGTGCAAAATACGCAGCTTGACCGGAGAACTATGAACGTTTCAGTACAGTGTGGATACGTGAGTCTTGCACTTGTGCAGAGAAGTATGAACTGGCCTTAAGTATAACTTGTTTTCCTGAGAACTTTTATTTTAAAATAACTCGATCTTGAAAAAACAACTTTGGTTGTGTTGACCTCATGAGAAATATGTTATAATCTTGACATGACTGAAGAAGAATGATGGATGTCCTCTATGTGGAGTTGCAGTGAAACGAGATGAAGCAGTTGTGCGTTCACATGAACGGGACATGTTAAAAGTGCCTTGCTTTAAGTGTTCTTTAAGAAGTAAACGGAAAGCAAATTTGTAAACCCAAAAATAAGGTGTCTGTCGACATGTCTGGCAAAATCTGACAGTCATTTGCATAGTAAATGTAAATATGTAAAAAATTAGACTGTATTAGAACAATCATAACTAAGTTCTGTGTTCTCTACAAAGTATGGTTGCATACCTGTAGTGATAAACACTCCTATAGCCTTAGTTATTTTTTAACCCTGAAATTCCTGGCGAAAGTGCCTTAAATGTCATGAAAAGAATAACTTGCAGAAGTTGTTTCTGCCTAGCTCCTGTTGTACACATACTTGGTTGATGTCTTTAATGTGTTAGCATGCAGAAAATATTTCCAGCAGCATATTTGAGTTTGGTGTAACCAAGCCAACACAGTCTTGGTTTTATCAACTGCCCTCTCTCTCTCTGATTTTGATGTAATTTATTGGGAAAATTTGAAATTTATCTCAAAACCTCTGATGACATGGGTCGGTTTAGGAGCTCTCTGGCACTGGCTGTAACCTACTCGTAGCCACATTAGTAAAATGTTTTCAGTGTTGAACATCGACTTGTGAATTTAGCTTCCTGCTGTGTCAACTGCATTCGTTTGTTCCATTATGTGCTTTTACATCGCCCTGGGAATTGGGGATCAAAGTCAAAATGAACTTTATTGTTATCACCATATACAAGTGTATTGGGAGACAAAATGGCGACGCTCAGGGACCACAGTGTAAACATAATGTAGTGCATTGAGAAACAGACAAGACAATGTGTAAAGGACATACAGGATGGTGCAATTTAAGAGGAAGTATACATTGTGCAATGTTGGATATTGTGCAATATTGTTAAACTACACTCACCTAAAGGATTATTAGGAACACCTGTTCAATTTCTCATTAATGCAATTATCTAATCAACCAATC
>JAAGVU020000123.1:13239040-13254161 GCA_011763525.2 Mormyrus iriodes | reverse complement strand
CTAAATTAGTAAAGCAAAATTCACAACGTCTGTCACAACATCGTAATGTCAGCATTTTCTACATAATGTATGCTAGAAGAGGTTATCCCTGTGAGCCTTTGCTAGCCAATGGCATTGCGATTAACATTATAGCAACAAGCTAAGGGGTAACTTTACCGTACACGTTGCAATTAGCCCTATGTTTTTCTTTTTTTTTTTTCATCTCTTTCAGCATGATATGTTCCTATCATAGAGCTGTGTCTTGAAGCAATCATTCCCTTTCTGTTCATTTTAACTAATTGTCACTTGCTAAATATTTTCTATTTTTGAGAGCAAATGAGTTTTAAAACTTGTACAATAAAGACATTAAGTCTTGTTTTATATGATGCATCATATTTTGCTTGCATATCTGAAGTTAGTCCTAAAGCAACATAATGTAGTTGTTTTACGTTAAAATGTGGTAAAAATCATTTTGATGCTACACTGACTTACAGTGCATGTAATGGTGTCTCGGGCATCGTCAATTCTGCCTGGTATAGCGCTGTGTTGATGTCATATAGGAGTCGATTTTAGACCACCTCAGCAGTATAAATGGTGGTGAAAATTTAGGCCATTTTGTTACAGTGTCATTTGCATGGTTTTATTTGTATGGTGTAGATGTAAAGAAAATGTAGAAATGCAGGAAGTTATATATATAGTATTGGCTGTGATTATAATTATATTATAATTTGGCTATGATAATTTAAAGGGGATTTTTACTTTCTCATCCTAGAACCACCCCCACTTTAAAAACGTTTGATACGCCCCTGGCGGAGGATAGTCCCGCCCTCGCACATCTAATGTAATATAGGCTTATACTGGGTTTGTTCATCTCATGTCTGAATGTTGTCTATTTCCACAAAATTCACCAGAATCTATCATTTAAGGGGCTATTTTTAAAAATATTCACACAGGGGAGCATACCCCTGGACCCTGCTTGAGAATAATGATGATCAGGGTTATACACAGGCTGTTTATATATCTGGGCCCAGGGGCCAACAAGTTATGTGTTAAAAATGTGTTGCATACATAGCACCCCCACCCCTGCTCACCTCCCAGGCATAGAAAAAAGTTCAGGCTCAGGATTTTTTTTCACTATCAGCCCTGGTTATGTGATTGTTCTTATAATATCACTTTTATTTAAGTTACCAGTGGCAAACTGAATTCAGGACTTTTTCTATGACAGGATCTTTACTGTGTGGTAACTTTAGTTTGCTTGTAGCCTCCAATCACCATGCTCTGAGGGATCTGAAACTTTATTTCTGAATGACAGATGATATTCTGACCATTCCAGATTGTCATACGTGCATTCATAAATTCAATCAGCTGACTAATGGTTACTTTTAATCATTAATCCATATTTGTATAATTTAGTTAACTCTGTGTGGCTTCCAGGTTGCTAAGCATACATATGCTTCGGGCAATGACGGATAAACTACAAGAGAGGCAGTTGAAAGCTGTGCATTTCTCCATATCCATTTGATGGACTAAATATTCATGGATTGCTCGTATTCCCGCCATTGTGCGCAGAGAACTTGTTACACTTGTGGCAGTGAGCATTGTCAGCATTGACTCTGGTTAAACATAACCAGATGTTTGAACGTTTAGTTCTCTCTGCCATCATCACTAAGAACAGCATCTCTCCCCCGTGCCCCGCCCCTTGCACAAAAAAGATATCTTTTCTGGATGACGAATAGCAAAAATACAATCATAAACGGAGTTGCTGAGATGAAATGGGCAAGAGCACGTTTATGTAGCAATAATAAATAGGAAATATGTTTTCTTTCTCCTCTACCGATACCAAAACCGATAACGTCAGAGCTTATCTATGCTACGGCCTTTAATGATTTTGTCCCGGGGACCGTTTCATACCAGGTTTCGGCACCCATCGTTAGCTTCAGTGGTTCCTCGGCTCGAGGTACAGTACCATATGTAGTTTTTATTATTGCTGTATTGTTATGCACTGTACTACTATTTTTCTGACTTTCGAATTCGACTTAATTCTTATTTGGAATCTGACTCAGCAACTGCGTTTTGCATATTCTAGCGTAAACCCATCATATTACATGCAATTTCACATTCTCTGTATTATTTGGTCTAGCTTAATACCCCAAGTTATCAGATTCTAGGTTTGAAGACATTTTACATTCTACATGCACGCATGTACCTTATTAATGTATTTTTGATTTTGAATAATTTTTCATTTGTGAACTGTTTTACTATTAAACTTTAATACTTTGCATTTTATGGTCCCCCAACTTTCACTTGATGTATCCACTGAAGAGAAATGAATAAACATTTAGGCAACGTGTTCTTTTAATTTCACATAGAGCTCTTGGTTTCAATAAATTGCTTAAAACTGCTTACATGAATGTTCAGCTGGGACTAAACCCACCATATGGATGTTTTGATGGCTTCATTCTCATTTAGGGCTGGTGTGTTAATTTCTGCACGAAGATCATAATGGGTTCAAATAATGCAGTGTATGTTTGCTTACGTAAGTGTTGAAGCATTTAAATTAATTGATTGGGATGCTGTTGATGTGATGAATACTTTTGCCAGGCAGTGTATGCAGGGATTTGTCCGAGGTAGTACAGTAAAAGATGCTTAATGCTCCACTTGGTAGATTGACAAATTTACAAATAAATATTGCATGTACATTAGCTAAAACTGATTGCTGCTGCATGACCTTGATGGTTTTGCGATTCTTGTCATCTTTCTGTCTTTGTGTATTTTTATTTTTATACACAGGTTTTCAAGGAAGTACATTTAGTCTCTCCTGAAGCTTATAACTGTGGAATTTGGCTCTTTAATGCCAAAATGTACTTCTGCTTGCTTTCTAATCTTCTGCTTTGATTGCTAACATTGCTGTTCTCTCCCCTTTCCTCTGTCTTTGTAGAGAGGTCTGAAGAATGTATTTGATGAAGCTATTCTAGCTGCCCTTGAGCCACCTGAAACTCAGCGAAAACGGAAGTGCTGTATATTCTAAAGTCTCTAACACCCAACCTTCCAGTCATTGGCTGCTTGTTGTCCCCTTTTGTAACATTTAAAATAACTGCCATCTCTTAGGCTTATCTGCCAAGTTTCATAACCGTTGAAGCATTCTTGCTTTGTAATTATTGTCGTTCACCCTATTACTTTGTAGGCCATGCTCTGACCTATGTCTTTATTTGTGTGTTTACAGATGCTAATTTGTATTTTGGTTGGGTAAGATCAGTTAGCACCCATTTCTTCCTTGAAACAGGTGTTGGAAAGGCAGGGGTTTTAGACACTTTCCACTGTTTACATTTCATCTCCCTTCCCAAAAACTTTTTCAGCTTAATGCATTGTGACGTAAGACTCAGTAGTACAACATTCCTTCTGTCAGTTTCTTTTTGTACTAATGTATCATAGCATATTGAATTTGAACATTTTTTATGGCTTAACATTGCCATAGATTATTCTTGATGTACAGATAAGATTGAAAACCTAGTATAATCTTGTGTATTTGTGATTAATAAAATCGTAAATTTACACCATTTTGCATCCTTTGCATTGTGTACAAAGTGTCACAACTGTGTTCTCTGCAAATGCATGCTTATTTAAATGTCTGATCAACAAGTAAATGGTTAAAATATGAAATCCTTATTTTTATTGCCAAGCTGTAGTATTTAAGGTTCAAGGTCTTATTTTTGAAATTTCCTTAGTGTGTACAGTTCAAGCAATGTAACGATATTAAGTTGTAGTCTACGTCAATGGTATGCTTCACTTTAGTCACTTATTGTACTGTAATGGTACTCACTTTTCTATAATCCATTGCTCCATTGGAGAAAAATCAGCTCCTAAGTTCTAAGGGAATAGAAGGAGGCACCGTGCTTGGGGGTAATAGGTTAACCCAAGGGCTGATCGAACCAAAGCTGATCGACCTTAATCATCAAAGGCAAGTGGCTGGGGAACATTGTAAACTTTGTTTTGATGGAGACTTATCTGCCTGTGTTGTCTGGGCCCCGTTTTGTGTCTGCCGTGTTTCTTATGGAATTTTGGTTTTCTTTTGTTTACACGTAAAGTTGTGGCTCCTTCTGCTATCTGTTAAACCACAAGAAAGTATCTGTTGGACCTATGTTCACCTCATCCCCCTGACCAGTTTTTAATTTCCAAATTTTAGTTATACCCTCCCCCCCCCAAACTTTTTATTGGTGTCCTTGTTTTTTGTGAAGCACTGATCACAAGTTAATGCGATGGTGTGTTGGATTATTTGTCCTTGATGAAATGTCCAATTGTAAATGTAATAAGTGTTTAGGTTTTCAGTACTAGATTGATAGGCTGTTTAGTCTTGTCACCATGATTTTCTTTACCTATGTAAATGTTTTACAGTTCTGTCCTGTATGTTGACATAGGCATACTTGCTTCTAGTTTGGAAAACTCCTTCATGAGTGTTATGCTAGTGGATGTGCTTTTTTACATGAATTAAGCTCATTTCTCTTCTACATTTTTTGCAGAAAGGTCTGAAGAATGTGTTTGATGAAGCCATATTGGCAGCACTGGAACCGCCTGAGCCGAAGAAGAAGCGCAAGTGTGTGTTGTTATGAGTGTACTTTCCTGTTATTCCCTTGGCTCTAAGGCTGATTCATAGCGGTTTATTAAAATCAGATTTTACTCCAAAGTAAAGCATGCTGCAGACAATAGTGTAAACACAAATGAGCATACATTTGGAATATCTAATAAATAATTTTGTATGATCCAAAAGGATTTCAAGATGGGTTGAAATGAGCCTTTATGCAAAACATTGCAATGATTCACTTTTGGATTACCTGAAGGTGATATAACTATGGCTTTGGGAATGGCAAGTTAAAATGAGGTCCTGTTCCTGAAGTTCACAGTAGTCCTAATTGCACTTTTTACATGGGGTTTAGGTCCTGGTTCAGTCCAGAGAAGTAGCTAAGCAGTCACATGTTTGATTTGCTTGAATATATCTTCCCCACCAAAATGAAACTTCAGCTTTCCTTCCCATTAGCAGTCCCATATGGTTTTCAAACACTCCCCCATTTATCAAAAAATATTGTGGTGTAACAAATTTTGTCTAGATTTTTGGACCTCTGTTAAAGGCTGACAGGGGAGCAGGGGAGATGTTTATCCGGTTATCAGTGTTAGCAGAATAAGCAGTGTATTAATGTGATGCCAGGGACCATAGAGCATTTAACAAGATCTTGCAAGGCATGATTGTAATAGAACTAATGATGTGGTTTGTTGATTTTTTTTATGATGCCAGTGTTATGCAATTTTACCAAAACCTTTTGTTTCCATTTTATTAAAGGAAAGTTTTACATCTTTCATTGTAGGGGGTGAATTATACCAAAGCTTTGAATTATCTTTTGATTTAATTGGGGGGGGGTGCAAACCCAATGCCAGTGAAGGTTCATTTTTGTTTGAATGCCCCCATTCCGTCTACATTATAAACCACTTGTAAACAAGCATTGGAATGCTCTGTCGATCTATCATTTCATTCCAGCTTAATCTTTAGTGCAAACCAAATGCTGTGTTTCTTTGTATACCCACATAAAATATATATAAAACCTATTCCTTATGCCTTTACTGCTTTATCTACCAGTATCCTTAAAATGACCAACTACGAGTTTAACCACATTTCAGAGGAAAAGTGCATTTAAGAGGTTCCCATTTTGTTGTGTGAGTTTAAAATGTTAATTCACTCATGTTAATCAGAATTGAATTAAATTTTTTGAGGAAAAACTGTTTTGGCCACACCACTTCTGGATGAGTTTGACAACTGCTTTGGCCTTATGAAAACATGAAAATAAGTCTGTCTTTGGTATTGACTTGTATATGCTTTGTGTCTGTATTAATCCAATAGTAATTGTACTGAAAATGCACTGAAAATGGACTTTTTTCGTGCAAGATGGAATTAAAGTGAAATAATATAAAAGCAAATATAATATTCTAAGTGCAGTTTAGTAAAGAGAGATGCTCGACTAGTGGAGACGGTACTGGTTAGGGGGCTTGGACACGCAACCCACACTGTGCTAGTTGAAGTTCTAGCAATGGCCTTGTAACAACGCATTATGTAAAAATTATGTAATAAGTCGACTAAATGTTACAAAGTTATAGACTATAGCGGGTTCTTGGTCAGAATTCTCTGGGTAGATGTGCTTTTATTTCTTCCTGCCCGAGTTTTGCCTGGGCTGCGTTTCTTGGTGGCAACCTGATATGGTTTTTTTCTTTTTCTGGAATAATAGTTTGCCATCCTTCACAGGCGAAGAAACAGTCTCTTGTGTTTCCTCTGATCACTGCAAGACTACATAAAAATTTTATATTGCAACATTACCCTATTATTATCATAATGCAGTTTGTTACATTCTGTTGAGTTATTACGTAATGCGTTGTTACAGGCTTTCCTCTAAGCAAAGAACCAGCACTGTCCATTTCCAATGTTTTTGTAGCAAGATCTTTTGGAGCAGCTGTTAAAATTTTCCATACAACTAGCATAATTGTGCTCTTAAACCATTCCTTAATCCAGAAAGATTTAAGCTGGTTTATTGATAGGACTTTTATTTACCTCTAAAATAAACAATGGTGGTTTTCATCCTTTCTGCTGGGTGCATTAGTATGTACACTTTTCTTTAGGTGACAGTTTTGCAGTTTCTCAGAGAGACGCTATGTATCGTATTGACAAATGGTATAGATTGAAAAAAAATACAGATGTTTCTACATTTCTTATATATTTGGAATGAGGTGATTGTATGGCTTGCAACATTTATAATAAATATACCATCTCTCTCCACTGGATTTCATTGCAATAAATGCCATACAGTTCTCTTTCCAGAAATGACAGTGGGAGCAAGGAATAAGATCGCCCAACTTACAGAGAGTAATATTGATATGTCCTAATATTATATTGATTAATAAGGTGTTCTGTGCTAATTCAAGAATAGATGGCCAAATAATGTTTAGGTCTACTGTATATGTTACTCAGAGTGTAGAGGGATGGAAATAAGTTTCCTACTGTGAATCACAGAACCTGGAATTCATTCATGTATCCATTTTCTAACTGCCTATCCTGATCTGGAAAATGCTCCAGGCTAGGGATCAGATTTACTGGAGACCTCCCAAATCAATGTTTTGATTCTTTAATGGCTTTTACCGAAGAGTAGTTCAGGTCTACACTTAAAGACAAGGGTACAGGGTACATATTCCATTACATATTGTACGTTCCAAACTGAAAATTGAAACAAATACCCCCAGCAAACAATTCCTTTTGGGGCCCTCATGGGGCAATTGTGGACTAAAATAGTACCCTGTTTGGGCATCTTAAACAGGGCCCATATGTGGCTTGAAATGGTGCATGTGAGCCACATATTATCAGACCCCTGTGGGGCCCTTTGTATACAGCCTGCACATTGGGCATGGTGTGGGCTGTACACTAAAGGCCCCATTTTTTCACTGGAGCCCACATGGGGTGCTCACTTTATGTGCAGTTAAAATACTGCATAATTTGTGATGGTGGTTTGGGCCCTCACACAGCCTGCTATCAATTTTTTGGAACCCACAATATATTTTACTTGCAGTATTATGAACATCCATTAAGCATAATCTAAAACATAAAATAGGGTATTACATTTTAACTAATTTGAAACCAAGTTTAAACTGCAAGTTTATTAACTTTAATACAGTACAATAACAATGAACAATAATCAACAATTAAATATAAAGCACTAACCTAAATCCTCAATATTATAAGTGCAGTAAGCAATTCAAAAATACAAATTAATATTTAAAGTGCTTTTCTCCTGTTTCATCTCCCACCATCTCTGTCACTGGCATTCCTAAGCCATATTTTTATGACTTCCTCCACAGTGTGCTGTGTAGCACAGCTGCTTTTTGTAGCAGCACTTATGCGATAAAAGAAACTGTGTTTATTAATATAAAAAGCAAGGGGTACACTTGTAAAATTTTAATATCAACATTTTGTAGATACCACAATAGCCGTCGTGTTATTTAGGTTGCAACATTATTCTACTTTCTACTATAGTGGAATATTTTTTTCTGCTCTCCTAATAATTTTAATATTGACTGTTCACATAAAAGTTACTGGCCCAGATAGTAAACTGTACTTGTTTGCACAAATCTTTACCCTTGTGAAAGTCATATTAAGGAAGAAATGTTTTTTGAGTCTTAATTGATCTCATGCTTAGACCGGTCGCCTAGCATTCATTTCTGAGGTACACCACCCCTCCCCCCCGTGCCTACATAACTGGCATTAACTACATATTAGTACCTTTCATCTGGACACGTATTAAAAACTTATATTCTGGTTGTCATCTGGCAAAATCATCATTTCCACATCTTTTAGATATCTTTGTGCTCACTGAGTATTCACAAAAGCATTGTTTTAGCTGTCCCCCTGCTGTCATTTTAATGGAAACACCAGCTTTGTATAGGTAGGATTTTCTAATAATCAAACTTCATATGTAAGTTTAGGATGTTAATTTTTCAACTATATGTATATATACATCTGCAGCAGTGTTCACCTAGTAATTGTAATATTGTTTCTATGGAAACAGTGTGGCATGGGCCCAGGAGCTCGTACAAGCAAAACAGCTAGAAACATTCCTTTGTGTGTGTGGGTGTGCTGTTATCCACCCAGATAAATATACAAACTTACCTACCGGAACCTACCTATCTGTGCTTCCTTGGGCATGGCTGAGCATGTAATATCTTCATTTGTCATTATAGGCCTACTTATCTTATATCAAATTAATTTATCTATGCCCTTGAGTACTTAAACCAGGTTTGTCATGTTTTATTCATTAATTTTATGATTTATGATCTAAGTTAAACTTTTACATGTTTATAAAGGCTAACCTAAACTACCTACAACTATAATTGCCAATATTATAATGTCATGCTACAATGAAATCTCTGTCATATGTTTACTCTGGGTAGCCTGTAAAATGGTGCACCATAAATGAAAATATGTAAATACAAATATTACATTTAGAGTATGTTAGTTAAAAGCACATTGTTTGTATTTCAAATGTCTGTTGACAAAAATATTTGCCGAAAGTTATTTATACAATATGCAGTGCAATAATATGGTCTTTCTGTAATTCAGATTTGCTAAAAGAGATGGGAATGCAACATTGTAGTACTGCACTTGTATCTCTTGTCTATCACCTGAAAATGAAGGCTGTTAGGAAACTTTGCAACTTTATGGTTTTCATTATTGTTGACCAGCAGTGAGCCTGCATGGTTAGCAAACCTACAGTAGCCAACCAATGCATAGGCTTACGACAGAACATCCATGTAGAGAAACACGGTAAGGTGACAGTAAGTTGACAAATGATGTCTTGGGCTTGTATGAAAGTCGCACAATGTAAACCAACAACAAATTTGTTAACCAATAGGAAACAATTCTGCGTAACACTTTACATTAATTAACTAGATCATTATAATGCATTCATAGAACATTCATAAGCAGTATGTAATTATACCTTATCCTAACATACAGCTCTGGAAAAAATTAAGAGACCACAGCACATTTTTTTGTTTCACTAAATTTCTCAATTTATGGGTGTATGTCTGTGAAAAACATATCTATTTTTTTTACAAACTGCAGGTTCATCTCTGTTTCTCATTAATGAAGGGCTTATTCCTTGCTTTATGGGACTTCAGTCCTGCATCTAGGAGCCTGATACAAACCTGTCCTAGCAGTGCACTTCACACCACTTAATGTTTCCCATTCTTTTTGAATGTTACTTGATGTCATCCTCCGATTCATGAGAACCTGTCAGATAAGTTGACGGTGATCTCTGCCATTATTAGATCGCTTCCGCCCTCTACCCAGCTGGTTATTGCTCGTTCCCAGTATCCCATGTTTCACCTTGCTCTGGTGTACTGCTGTCTTAGAAATTTTGAGCCTGGAAGAGACCTGCAGTGTAGCCTTCTGCCAGCAGAACCAGGATTAAACCAGGATTCAATAATGCAAATAAAAAAAATATGGAGTGGTCTCTTAAATTTTTTGAGAGCTGTATTTCAGCAGTTTTAATATGCATTAATAACTAGTAGTATTTGATAATAAACATAATTCATCCATCCATCCATTTTCTGCTGCTTATCTGACAGGGATGCCCACACCTCCCTCTCACCAGCCACCTCCTCCAGCTGTACTGGGGGAATACCAAGGCATTCCCAGGCCAGCCGAGAGACAATCTCTCCAGCGTGTGCAGTTTTATTTCAATTTTACACATTTATTTGCTAATGAATGTGTCTGAGGTTTTTTTATTCAGACACACTGAGAAACACATTGCCTTATGTTTGGTTTACAACTATTCCTGTATTGTTTTTGCAATTTTAACAATAATTTTACAACAAATTGTTTCCCTGCTGTACCAAAATGGCACCAAACTATGAACCCAAGGGGGCAGCCATACTCATGTCTAGATGTCCCTTTACCTTGTGGAATCCAAAGTTTACCTATACTTCGGATTTAAATTGAGACTGTAATATATGAGAACAGTAATGGTACTTGTTTAGTAAGCAGAGGTAGACGTAACAATTATTAAGTGTAAAGAAGTTCAGCTGTTAAATCACTGTTCCAAAAAAGTAAGGTAATTAAAAACATGACACTGCATCCAAATAGTCTGCTGCTGAATTATTTTTAATTTGTGTTATGTGTAACACACAACAAAGACTGTGCTGGAAAGGTCTCTGCACATACTTACTCATTCATGATAGCACTGTGCCAGACCTGCACATGTCAGTCCCTGAAAATCAGACCGTGTGCTACTGGGCAAATATATTAGAAGTAACAAATGTGACAAACATAATTACAGTAACCTACATTTAAATTGATATTTAAAAATGTCATTTTAACTGCTGATATAAAAATCACCACCTCAAAGAATCACAGTTTCTAACTGAATTGATTTCCCGCCACCCCTACTCCAGGGGCACTTGGAATGTATCCCAAGCAGAAGAGGGCAAAAGGTCAGGTAGAGTTGAATTTATTACTGGCTGATAGAATTTGTTGAATAACAAAAAAATCTGAATCTTTAAGCATGCAATGGGTTGAATGAACTTTCTAATTGTACAATATTGACCCTGAGTGGGGTTCAAGTCTCTGCCTGGGTTCTATGTGTGAGGAGTTTGCATGTTCTCCCGGTGTCATCATGGGGTTTCCTCTGAGTACTCCAGTTTCCCCCCACAGTCCAAAAACATGCTGAAGCTAATTGGAGTTGCCAAATTGCCCGTAGATGTGAATGGTGTGTGAGTGTGCCCTGCAATGGGTTGGCGCCCCATCCTGGGTTGTTCTTGCCTTGCACCCGCAGCCTCCAGGATAGGCTCCGGGACCCCCGCGACCCAAAATGGGATAAGTTGATGCAGAAAATGGATGGATGGATGGATGACCCTGAGTGAAATTTCTTACTATCTGATGAGTATGCAATTAAGTTAAGAGTCATAAGCTAATTGTAGGTTTACTTTGCTTTCTTCAAATCAGTCTTCAATTCTGTTCCATATCATGGTTCATCCCAGAGTGCTTTACATGTAGTGCTCAAGTCTTGGGACACTTTCTTGATTAATATCTTGTGAATTTATTAGTTGGGCCAAAGTCATAATTTAATAATTTGTATGAGGAAAAATATCACAATGGTTTTAACATACTTCAATTTATACGACTATTAAATTGAAAACTACATTAGGCATGAAAAGGTGCTAATCACCTGATTATGCAAAGTGTGACCTTTTCTTGTTTCATTTTATAAAAACTGCTTTTTTATGTTGCATATTCCTTAATATTCATAACAGCTTTACGTATTCTTGGTGTGGAGTGCACTTGTTTGCTGGAGGTTCCAGAGCTGATTCTCAGCCCTGCTTGTTTCATCCCTTTAAACTCTGCCATGTTGTTTTAGTGTTCATGGCAGAGTTTCCTCTTCAGAATTCAAAATGTGTTCAGTGGGGTTCATATCAGGGCTCTGTGATGGCTGTAGCTGCTTGCTTAGGGTAATTATAAGCCTGGTTGACAAACCAACATTCCAATATTATGAAACCATTTGTGTGCACAGATTCAATTAGCATCTTTCTGTATGTTTCTGCATACAGAAAGTCTCCTCCTTATGAA
This sequence comes from Mormyrus iriodes, assembly GCA_011763525.2. Lineage (NCBI taxonomy): Eukaryota > Metazoa > Chordata > Actinopteri > Osteoglossiformes > Mormyridae > Mormyrus > Mormyrus iriodes. The sequence continues at coordinate 13,242,031 of JAAGVU020000123.1, read as the reverse complement.
GCTGCCATACATGCTCATGCCATTATGGTCCCTCCACTGTACCTCACAGATGAGGAGTTTTCAGGACATTCAGCAGATCCCTCCTTCCTCCACACAGTTGCTTTCCCATCTGACCGAAGCTTTTTGATGTTAGTCTCATCGGTCCACAGGATTTTTAAGTTCTTGCAGAATTGTTCTGGTAGTTATTTGTGCGTTTATAAAATTGTTTCAATAATTTTTCCATAAAACTAACTTAGTTATACTCTCAAACCATTCTTTAACATGGAAAGATTTGTGTTGTAACAAAGGTACCGCTCGACACTTCTACTTACCAGCCAGCACTTTAATGATGCTAAAATTAACCCTCTTTCCATTCTGCAGCACAGCATGGCACTCGTCAGCCAAGACTCAAACATACTGTGACACTGCAGGGCTGGTCAGCAGGACTACTACTAGTTATTCATTCATTCATTCAGTTACTGGCATGCTTTGCTCCACACAATCAATATGCGTCAGTGATGTGAATGCTCCAAATGCACTTGAACCACCTCAAGAGGTGGTCTGATTTTGGTTTGTTTCACATCCACTTAGCAGGTTCATTTGCTGACGTTATGTGAACTGAAAGTGTGCCCAGCTCGTTTCTTTTTTCTCTGGGCTTTTTGGATACCCTACCGTGCTTATGGGAAAATGTGCTGCACATTGTGTTAATGACAATAAAAATTGAATTAAAAGCTGAAGTGCACCAGAAAGTGAACCAAGTGCTTTTGCAAGATGATGGACAATGTGAATCCAGAGAGAGCTGAGTTCTCTTTCTTTTGGCCTACTTTCTGATCCATTTAAAGAGGACTGTGTTTGGTTTGTTTAAATAGGGCTATATGTGAAAACACCCTTAGACCTACAAAGTGGCTATTGTCAGGTCAAACTGGCCCTGGATGCATGACCCAAGAATGCTTTCACCCTTGAAATGGACTGAAGACTACACCACTACCTTTAACCATCTCTTGACTGCATTCCCTGAGGCCCAAATGCTGGTTTACCCCAACTTGACACTCTCTTTCATCGTAGACATGGACGCCAGCAGCAAAGGGCTTGGCACAATGTTGTTGCAGGTAGGACCTCAGGGCAACCGGGTGGTAGCCTACTTCAGCCACCCAGAACAAATATACTGCGTGACACGCTGCAAGCTCCTGGCTGTCATTCAAATGTGTAGCCGTTTCTACCCCTAGCTCTATACACTGACAACACATCCCTCAACTAGTTACTTGGCTTCCACAACCCCGATAGAAAGTTGGCACACTGGCTGAAGGCCCTCCAGTAGTATGACTTTGAGGTCCAGCACTGGCCGGGCAGACTCCAGGGCAATGCAGACCCTGTGAAACAGATGGTGTGTGGCGAGGTCTCCAAATGCCTGGGCATTATTAAGACCTGCATCACCCCCCTTCACCCCAAAGTGATGGTGTGGTGGAGTGGTTTAACTGCACACTCACCACTCATTGGAAACCTTAGCCTCTTGTCGCCAAATACTCATTGCCTTGTTCCAGGTTTCTTGGCCCAAAGCATTGGCTTGAATCGCCAGGGACTGAGCATCACTCTTCAGGCCGGCATCAGTGAACAGGGTACTCCAACACCTCTGAATCACATTCATACCCAGCAACCCTGGTACACGGGAGAGGCAAGGATCTTTAACTACTACAACCCCACACTTTGACAATGTTATTCCTCCAATTTGTAGGTCTGCTTCAGCATAACCAACATACGATATTACTTAGCCATTAGCAGCTGTAAGACGCAGTCATGTAGAAGGGTCTTGCAGACCAGACCCCTGGTTACCAAATTTATCCTTGAATGTACTTTCACAAATCATTGTCACCTGGGACCCTGTATCTACAAGACATGGGACTGACTCACCTTCCATGAACACACATAATTGGACTCTCACCTACCAAAAGCTCCCTTGACACACCCCTTGCCTCGGGCCTTGTCACAACTTACCCCACAGCCTGACCACAGACAGTGGGGCCCTATAGTTTAGAGGCTACTGCTGGGTAGTCTCTGCAGATCCTGGGACTCCACAATTTCACTGGATGTGACCTACTTGATGGCACAACCTACAGTTAGAACTACCATTAGCACTATATCGATCAGCAGTGCCGTGGTGTCTTTGCGATAGTTACCTCTCACCAGAGTATGACTGTGGTGTCTCTCAGCCTGAATAGCGTGAGGGTCCTCAGTGCACCACAGCCTGCAAAGGCCGCTGTGGTCCTTCTTCTCCAGGCATCCATTCTTCCCTCAGCCGGGGGACCAACTTCTTAGACAAACTTTCCATTTGCTGCTTTATCTCCATAACCAACTCATTTCTGAGGTCCTGCCTCAAGGTCTGCACATCCCCTTGGCTCAAATTACGCCCTGCACTTGATGGCACTCCAAATCTAAACTCCAGGGAACCACCTCTGCGCGGAATAAAGCTTCTTCTTTCACATCCACAAAGGATAAAGAAGGCTGAGAGGAAATATGAAGTTTCAATTCCCGTCTCACCATGTCATCAACTAAACCCTCTACAAACTGATCACGAAGCAGGAGATCCATGTCACCCAAATACCTAGCATCCCTTTGCTGCAACTTCTCAAACAACTCTTGAAGCTATAAAGCAAATGCACCAATGTCCTTTCGAGACTGCTGTCAACAACTAAAACAGAGAGACCGAAGAACAGCAATAGGCGTTTTATCCCCAGTCGTTCCAGAGTAGCGAAAATACACTCCACACTACTCTTTTCCTTCACTGGCAAAATTAAAATTTGTCTTTTAGCTTCCCCATCTAAACAATTTAACACCGAATCAACCTGCAGCTCCAGAGACAATTTATACATAAGAACATAAGAACATAAGAAATGTACAAACGAGAGGAGGCCATTCGGCCCATCAAGCTCGTTTGGGAAGAACCTAACTAATAACTCAGAGTTGTTAAAATCTTATCTAGCTCCGATTTAAAGGAACCCAGGGTTTTAGCCTGCG
>JAAGVU020000123.1:13218769-13229039 GCA_011763525.2 Mormyrus iriodes | reverse complement strand
GTGCCCCTCGTTCATTCCTCCCTGTTCCCATGATATAAGCTTCCCCCATCCTGTGGTTCCTTGTCGGTCATTGTGAATGCATGTTAGTGTGTAGCCCTTCCCTGCCTGTGCTTCAGCACGCAATAAAGTCCCCTGGCGGGGTTTTTCTGCGAATGCTAGATTCCTGCTTCCTTCTGCCCGGCATCATGCCTCGCCGCTCTGTCCGCTGCCGTGACACTAGTACTGGGTTGGACCCCCTTCTTTTGCCTGCAGAACTGCCATAATTCTTCATGGCATAAATTCAATAAGGTGTTTGAAACATTCCTCAAAGACTTTGGTCCATATTAATATGATAACACGTTTGCTGCAGATTTTTCAACTGCACCTTTATGATGTGAATTTCCCGTTCCACCCCACAGGTATTTTATTGGATTGAGGTCTGGTGGCCATTTGAGTACAGTGATCCTCATCATCATATTCAAGAAACCAGTCTGAGATGATTTGAGCTGATTGGTGCACTATCCTGCTGAAAGTACCCATTAGATTCTGGATACATTGTGGTCATAAAAGAATGGACAGGGTCAGCAACAATCTCAGGTGGGCTGTGGCATTTAAATAATGCTCAATTGGCCCAAAGTCATCAAGATAATATCCCCCACACCATTACACCACTGCCATCAGTCTGAAATGTTGATACAAGGCAGGATGTGTCCATGCTTTCATGTTGTTTATGTCAAATTCTGACCCCACCATCTGAATGGCGGGGCACATATTTAGACTCGTCTGAGCAGGCAGCGTTTTTTCAATCTTCCATTGTCCAATTTTGGTGAGCCTGTGCTCACTGTAGTCTCAGTTTCCTGTTCTTAACTGACAGCAGTGACACCCAACGTGGTCTTCTGCTGCTTCAAGGTTCCACATGTTGTGCATTCACATAAACAATCACAGTCCACGAACAGTTTAGATATACTGACACTCATAAGTATGTTTTTTGACATGTTGATGTTAGCCCGCACAAACACTGGAAGCCACCCCTGTTATGATCAAAGAATACTAATTAAAAATTAATTAACTGATTAATTGAAAATTAATCTATGCTCACTGGATTGGCTGTCGGTTGGTTCCAACCACTTGAACTTACAAGCCAATAATAATCCAGAATGTGTTATACCCTAAACAGGTACTTCACATTTTTATACAATTTAACACTGGACTTTAGATAATGGCCACATGCAGTTGAAATAGGGAAATGCAAAATCTGGTTACTATGAACTTATTCTAAAGCAGCAACAATAACACAGGAGAAACACTTTTTGTGTGTCTAACGCTACCCAAATCCCAAACTCTCTTTGGCTTGGTCCCATAAGCTGCTAAACTTAATCCCTATCTATCCAGTCTTCGAGAGCAATGCTACTTCAGGATTCTCATCTAATACGTGTTACAATAAATAAAAAGTTAAAAATATACAAAAATAAAAAGCAACCAAAACAAAGAATTAACCTACAAAAATAACAATCACAAAAATGCTTTGGGACTTTAAATTAGATATTTTTACTATTAATTCCATGTTTATATTTCTTTCCAATGGTCATCTGTAATTGCATATATGTAACTGCTGTTTTGTGCTGTTAGGTATTTTAATTTCCTAGTCCTGTGTTCCCACATGGCCGTGAGTTGATCAGGATCACCGGCAGTTGTGCATCTCCACCTTCTTACGGCACTGCTTACACTTCACATAGCAGCACCAATGGAATTTGCAACTACACCTGTCCACCATCTCCACCTCTTCTGTATGGAAGCCACGCCCACAGCACATCAGCTCACAGCCATCGATGGCCTTGGAGGTCTTGTTGCAATACCGGCCAGCTGTGCCTAAAACCCCACTCTTGACATCATGGTCACAGAAGTCCGGGCTGGGGTCCAAATAGACTAGGTCCTCCTCTGTGTGTGGTTTAAACTGGGAGTTCTTGGGCACCAACACTTTGGTGGTGCCAATCTTTCGCTGCTCCACCTCAGTTGCACCATCAAACTTCTCTTTGATCACATTTCCCACCTTGCGGAAAGGGGGCATAGCCCTCCAACAAGTCTTCACCTCACAGGAGCCTGAGACCCCATGGCATTTGCACTCCACGCGCATGTTGTTCAAGATAGCCTGGATGCCACAGGAAATCAACATGACAACAGTCCAACAAGTCATAACTGCATATTGCCTTTAAAATAAACAGAAACTTTCATCTATTTTGTCATAAAAACAATTCCTTAACTAAGTCAGTCTCAATGGTAGTCTTGAGGTTACACTGAGTTTACTTGTTTGTGCAAGGTTATTTATCTTATCTTACGATTCTTGAGGTTTGTTTGTATTGATTGAAATATGAAATATATTTATTTTTTGTTTGCCATATGGTCAGTAATACCAAATCCAGTTAAATGATACATAACAAAAATCACGCCCACCACTGGGAAAAACAAATTGCGCTTCCCACTACATGACTTCAAAATGGTGTAAACTAATCACTAAAAAAGCCAAATGTCTGCTGCATGGTGTTTAGTGCCAGTAACCAAGAACCCTCACCTTTCATTTGCAGCTTTAAGAATTCTTGAAACAGAGCAGGAAATTGAATACCTCCAAGGAATGAAAGCTCTTCATGTTATGTGCAGTGTAGATTCTAGTGGAGATGTATATGACTGTATATGAATCAATAAAGTATAATAAAATGATTTCAGGTTAGGTCAGGTTGGGGAGCATGCGCTGATGCAGCGCGTTGCCGCACCCACCACATGACAAAACACCTTGGAATCCCTGCTGGCAAGCCCCCAGGCAGACACACGGTCCAGTCCCACCTTCCGGAAATGGCCATCCATCTGCTGCAGCCAGATGTTACATGGGCGTCCCCTTGGCCTGGTCCAGCCACTCGGGTCCTCAGCAATGAGGATCCTGTGAGCTGGATCACACTCGGGGAAACGCGCCACATGGCCATAGTACCGTAACTGATGCTTCCTCACAATGCAGGTAATGTGCCTCATTCTGGACTCCCTGAGCAACCTCTCATTTGACACAAACTCAAACCAATGGTACCCAAGGATTCTCCGAAGAGACACAGTACCGAAGGAGTCCAGTCTTCGTCTCAGCTCACTGGATAGCGTCCTTGTCTCACAGCCATACAGCAAGACACAGAGCACCAGGACGCTAAAGACTTAGACCTTCATCCTCATGCAAAGATATCGGGAGCACCACACACACCTTTCCAGTGACCTCATGACCTCCCCATGCTCTCCCAATCCATCTGCTGGCTTCATAGGAAGAGTCAGGCATAAGAAATAAAAATGTTTCTGCTTTAATAATTTCTGGGCCAGTACGAAAAAAAAATATATATTTTTTTTTAGAGTGTGATACATTTCAGTTTGGAGACCACACAAAACCTGTTCTTTAAATATGACTTTTCTGGAAGAAAGTCTAACTCTCCAAATTTTAAATAAGTACTAATAGAACGTCATGCCATTTTGTGGCGTCATTGACAAAAGGTGTCTGCCAAACTAAATAGATAAAATGATCAGGAATATTTACATATAACCACACTACAAGGTTTAAAAAGAAATTTAATATTTAGCCCATTTAGCTTATCCATTCTTTATTTGGATAATTAACATACAAGTTATAAAATTATCTATTGCTGGGATGAAGTAATCCAAGATCTGTATAAGTGTTACATAAAATTATTATAAATTCTTCTTTTTTTGGATTTTAAGGAGAAATGATTATCTTACACCAGGGACTTTTCAATTTCTGTCTGTAGGAAATGCCATTTCTTTTCCCCAATCAGTGGGCGGAGTCATGTCATCTTACCAAAATACATTAATTTTCAGCTTTCTCACCATGGGTGTGTGTGTGTGTATATATGTATGTATATGTATTATATATATATATATATATATATATATATACACATACATACATACATACATATACACACACACACACACAAACAATTATCATCCAATCCATCACGACCACCCCCATGTGAAGTGAATAATGTGTGTCTCATAAAAATAGTGAATGTCATGGTCTCGGATATATTAGGCAGTAAGCTAAAATTCAGTACTAAAAATGTTCCATACAGAAGAAATGAGCCGGGATAAAGATGTGAGTGGCTTTGACAAAGGCCAGATAATTCTGGTTAGACAACCGGGTCAGAGCATCTCCAAGATGGCAAGACTTTTGGGATGTGCAAGGTCAGCTGTGGTGAATATCACAATGAACTGCTGACAGGGTATTGGGCAGCTAAGTCTTGTTGACGCAAGATGTCAATAAAGGCTTTCCCATGTGGCACAGACCAACAGAATGGCTACTGTGGCGCAAATTGCAGATAATTTTAATAATGATCACAGTAATAATGTGTCATGGCACACAGTGAATGGAGCCCTGCTGCATAGAGGGCTACATAGCTGTTGATTAGATTTGTCAGTCTAACACATCCCAAAGATGCTCCACATGTCCACAAGATGAAACAGAAAACAGGATTCATTGAACCAGGTGACCTTCATCCATTGCTCCAAGGTTCAATTCCGATACTTTCATGCCCATTGTAGGCACTTTCAATGGAGGACTGGGATCAGTATAAGTACTGTGACTAGCCCACAGCTATGTAGTCCCATTTGTATATTATTTGCTTGTCATAGCAGAAGAAATGGACAGGGGTAGAGATCTGAGTGAGTTTAACAAGGGACAAATCCTTGTATTAGTTTATACCAGATAGGATAGCCTTTGTTCACATCTCACATCAATTAGTCTTGGCCACCCAACACCCTGTCAGTGAATCGCTGTTTTACCCTCCTCGGACAATTTTCAGTAGTTATTCATTATGAGTACCCCCATCAAGCCTTGCTGGTTTGGAGATACTCTGACCCAATCATCTGGCAATCATAATCTGGCCAATACCAAAGTCATTCAACATGTTGACTATGAGTACCAAATGTCAGCTTACCATGTAATATATCCCAGACCTTGACATGTACGATTTGTACAAGATAGCCAATGTCATGTGGTGGTGGTCATAATCTTTTGGGTCGTCTCTGTATGTATCTATGTTTATATGTATGTGTGTGTGTGTGTGTGTATGATATATAGATGCATACACACGTTCCCAGTGATAAAAAACAAAAAAGAAAATCATCAACCACAAACATTATTTCCTGTTTCCAATATACCTTAAAATAAACATTAAGCATTCTCAATCAAGTACAGAAAACATTTACTTGAAGCACTGATTTAATTATAAAACAATCCGTTTATTTTCAACAAATTAAACATTGCTACAGTATACAGTTCATTTTCAAATAAAACAGTCAAGCCTCAGTTAATTTTACCTTCCTCCCAGCCTCATTGTTGTGGAGGTTCATCAGTGCTCTACTGGATGAGGAGCCTTTGCTTCTCTCCCTCACGTCCACAAATGACTGGGAGAATGCAACACCATAAGCAATGTTATCTGAGCAGCCAGACCACTGGAACCCTGCAGGATGACAGAGTATGGTCAAGATCTGTGTGATCTCCACCCAACATAAAGCTTAAGCTATACAGAAATAGTGGTATACTTAAGACAGGATGTGTGCAGGCAACATGGATGCAAAACAGAAACATTCAGGATCACAGTATACTCTTGTCAAGTGCCTTGGGGCAAATATGTTGTGAAAGGTGCTATGGAAACGTAAATTGAATTCAGAGTAAAGGCAGTGTAAATGTCTGTAGCCTACCCTCTTGGCTGATGCCATGCACATTGCGGTCACAGCCACACTTCTCCAGTTCCCCACTACTGCATGCCCGAGTCACTGCTAGGGCTACACTTGCAGAGGAGATGGCATACACAAAGGCAGCCTCTCTGGTGCCTGCTAATACAGGTAATACAGAGATTAAAATACTGGGCCAGCAACCAAAATGTTTAAAATGAACCACATGATCTGTAGAGTAGCCAGATTACATTCTTTGATTGAGTCTTATTGAATGCTGGTCTTAAGAATAAAAATAGGTTTAAAAATCCATTTAATTACCACTTATCCAATGCAGGGTAAATGGAGGTCTCATGCAGCATAGGAATACTCTGGAGAGGATATCAGTCTGTTACCAAGCACATACTGATAAACTATGGTCAGTTTACAAGAATCCAGTTCACATAACTACAAGATTATAGGAGGAAACCAGCTAAATTGAATGATAACATACCCACAAAACAACAGAGAAGGGGGGTAGGACCCAGCAGGGATGAAGCAACAGTGCTAGCCACTGAGCATGTACCTAAATTCAATAAATGCATATGAAACTGTATAAAAATATACATACATAAATGTACAAAAAATATAGTAAAGGATTTCTTTGCAGTATTTTGAAGGTTAATTATTACAACCCCGTGTAAAATGTAAATAGAAATAGAATTTAGAAATCTTATAAACCCATATTTAATTGAAAAAAGAACAAAGACAGCATATCAAACATTGAAGCTGGGAAATTTAATTCTTTTATGACAAACATATGCTCGATCTGAATTTGATGCCAGCAGCACATTTCAAACAAAGTGGGACAGGGGCATGTCTGCCACTGTGTTACATCACCTCTTCTTTTAACAACACTCTGTAAACCTTGGGAACTGAGGGGACCAGTTATTGGAGTTTTGAAAGGGAAATGTTGTCCCATTCTTGTCTTATATAGGAGTTCAACTGCTCAACAGTTCAGGGTCTCTTTTGTCATATTTTTTGTTTCATAATGCGCCAAATGTTTTCAATGGGTGATAGGTCTGGACTGCAGGCAGGCCAGTCTAGCACCCGGAGTCTTCTACTTTGGAGCCATTCTGTTGTAATACATGCAGAATGAGGTTGGCATTGTTTTGGTAACTTCATACCATTCCCACTAATAAGATTAAATGGGCCACAACATAAACATAAACCCATCATAAAATGTGCACTATTGAACATCTGCTCTTTAGGAATTAAATAACTTCTTGTCAGTGACATGGTGCTTGACACTGGTGCAGACCTGTGTTTTCTAACAGAAACCTAGCTCAGACCCACAGACACTATTCCTCTTGTTGAAGCCTCACCTGATGGCTTTAGCTTTGTACAGAAACCACGTGGCTCAGGGCGTGGAGGCGGCCTGGCAGCTATTTTTAACTCACTGTTAAAAATTGCACCCAAAATTATAAAAGACTTTACAACATTTGACGGAATGCTAATTCACATGGTAAACGACCTACCCATTTATATCCCTATAGTATACAGACCACAGGGATCATACACTTCATTTCTGACTGAATTCGGGGAACTTCTCTTTGACTTGGTTATCAACTTAGAGAATATTCTAAAACTTGGAGATTTCAATATACATGCGGACACAGAGTGTCCCGCAAAAGTTTCCTGTCCCTCCTGGACTCTGTTGAATGTTACCAACACGTAACGGGACCAATGCATGTTCATAATCATACGCTAGACTTGATTATCGCTCACGGAGTTTATGTTCATCATGTATCTGTCTGTCCATTTAATAAGTCCTTCTCTGACTATTTTCTAATCACCTTCATGATTGAGCCTCCATCTTTGATGATGATGGTAGAGAAGATTATTACGACATGTCACCTAAATGATATAAACTACAGACGATTTATTAATGCAGTAAGTAATGTGAACTTCATGTCTAGTTCAGATGTCAACATTAAAGTCACCTATGACTTTAATACAGTAGTTAGATTTTAGTCGAAACAGTGCCTTTGAAAAATAAGGTGGTAAAAACCACCAGACACTCCCCATGGTTTAATGATCACACACGCTCTTACAAACAGGAGTGCAGCAGATTGGAGTGCAAATGGAAATCAGTGTTCAGGTTAGCATGGTCCGACAGCCTGCAACAATACAAGCAAGCCCTTTATAGGGCACATTCATTCCATTACTCCAACCTTATTGATCACAATAGAAATAACCCTCCCTATCTTTTTAAATCAATAGCTCATCTAACAAATAAGGCTGAACCTCTGCCACCAAGTAATTTCAGTAGTTAACAGTTTATGAACTACTTTAATGATAAAATTACAAACCTTAGGCTTCAAACGTGTTTAAATGGCCAAAAATTAACTCCAGTGCAAGCAGAATGTGAACACACCGTAAATGTCATTGAATTAATCAATGAACAAGAGTTAAGAACTATTATATATAAGACAAAACCGACTACTTGTCCACTGGACCCAATCCCTACTAAGCTTCTTAAAGAGTCCCTGGGATTTCTGGCAAGACCTATAACTGCCATAATGAATGCGTCCCTGTCTGCAGGTGATGTGCCTGACATTTAAAGTAGCAGTAATCAAACCACTAATGAAAAAAAAAAGTTTGGATCCACAGGAGCTCAGTAATTACAGACCTGTCTCTAATGTACCATTTTTGTCAAAAGTTCTGGAGAAGATAGTGGCTGCTCAACTTCAGTCATATTTGAAGACACACAACATACTGGATAGTTTCCAGTCGGGCTTCCGTCCAGGACACAGCACTGAAACTGCCTTAACTAAAGTTATAAATGACATAACAATGGCAACTGATGCTGGCAGCGCAACTGTGATAATGCATCTGGACCTTAGTGCAGCCACAGGGATCAGTGCTTGGTCCTTTATTGTTTTCTCTCTACATGCTGCCATTAGGTAAAACAATGAGAACACAATGTTAATTATCATTCATATGCCGACGACACCCAAATATACATTTCAGTTATGCCTAACAACTCCGCACCTATTGTCACGCTACCTAAGTGCTTCAATGAAGTCAAGACCAGGATGGCTGAAAACTACTTATTATTAAATGCTCAGAAAACTGACTTTCTGCTTGTTGGCAAGTCCATAGATAGAAATGCTATGATGTCTGCACTCCACTCCAGAGGGCTGAACTTTCCCTTCAGCAACTCAGCCCGTAACCTAGGTGTCATCTTAGATACTAGCCTAACATTCAAATTGCATGTGGATGCAGTATCGAATGTATGCTTCCTACAGCTACGCAATATCGCCAAACTATGACGATTTCTTACTATTCAAGACACAGATAAATTGATACATGCCTTTGTATACAGTAGGTTAGACTACTGCAATGCTCTGTTATCTGGGAGCACACAATGCACATTAAACATCTTGCAGTGTATTCAAAATATTGCGGCTCGAATCATCACCAGGAGCAGGAAGTTTGAACACATGACCCCTGTTCTTAGTTCCCTGCATTGGCTTCCTGTTAAGTTCAGGACTGACTTCAAAGTTCTACTACTTACATAAAAGACACTTCAGGATCTAGCACCTGCCTACCTGACAGAGTTACTTGAAGTTTACAAGCTGAATCATCCGCTCAGATCACAAAATGCAGGTTTCCTTGTTGTTCCACATGTAAATAAGGTGATAGTTGGCGGTAAAGCATTCTGCTATATTGTGGAAAGGTTTACCAAGCTATGTTTGGGATGCCGAATTGGTCTCAGTCTTGAAATCTCGACTGAAGACCTATTATTTCAGTTTAGCTTACCCACAACTTAACTTATAACACACCGTAACGATGGCTGCTGGTGCTGCTGTACATGCCATTTTTATCTACTATACTTGTCCATTAATGTGTCAATGCATGTTCTGATCGTCCATGCTCTCTGCCTTCCCACATGTCCAGGTGGTGCCCGGGGAGGGCATTATCTGAGGTGGAGCCCTGGTTCGGTCCCATGGATGGGTGACATTGTGTATGTGACTTACGAACTGGAACATCATGGGTGCAGTCTCCAGTCTGCCACCCTATACAGGCCAGCGTGGAGAACAGAGTCATTGTTGAACTTTGGCATGATCATAATAACAGCTTACATCTTGCTTTTCGCAAGCATGCCCACTCTTTTCCGTGCAATAATGTTAGCATGACCGGGGTGGTTGGGCAGCCAGTTTTTTGGAAATGGGATTGTAAGAAGTATTCAAAAACAAAAGTGACTGCATTAAGTCTAACCATTTTCCAATTAACCATAATTTCACATAACTGATTGACAATATAATTGCTTGTTTGTGTACTGCTACCAGTTGCGAGAAGAGTTAAGATAATCAAATTAATTTTTTATAATTCAATTAAATTTATGTTAATGTTTTAAGATGTTGTAATTAAGAAAGTATACATTTTTAAAACATATTATTATATCTGAACATATTGGAACCACGGTTTCCCTTGCCCGGATGCGGGTCACTGGGCCCCCCCCCTGGAGCCAGGCCTGGGGGTGGGGCTCGATGGCGAGCGCCTGGTGGCCAGGCCTGTACTCATGGGG